>CM053785.1:400673518-401176018 GCA_028749045.1 Cupressus sempervirens | reverse complement strand
ATCAATGTTCTTAAGGACCTTTAGAAATTGTAAACCATCCAATCAAATAAAATCTACATTTAAACTTATTTTAAATAGCCAATTAACCTTTAAATTAAAACTAATTAATACTCGAAAAAAAAACTAAATTTTACTATCAATATATGACTAACTTGGAACTTTATTAATTTAAACTATCATCACAAAAACTTATAGAAATCTAACTTAATTAAATTTAAAAACTAACTTTAATGTAAAACTTATAAAATTTAAAAAGAAAATAACATACTAAAAACTTTAATTTAAAACTATTACTAATCTAAACTAAACTAACACATTAACTAACAAAAACTAAACCTAACACTAATACTAACACCTAACACTAACCTATTACTAACCCCTACACCCCAACACAAACCCCATCAAATGTTACCCACGTCACATCCCCTATCCCATCCCTCCATGCGCTTCCCCAAGCGCTAAGCGCTCTACCCAAAGTGCTGCGCAGACCCAGGCTTAAGAAAAACATGCACAGGCCTATGCTTGGGAAAGGTGGCGACCAAGTTTGCAAGGGGGGAAAAAGAAAAGTTAAAATAAATTTAATCCTTGTTCATAGCCTGCAAAAATTGAAGGAGGGAGACAGGTGATATCATCCATCATGATGACAATTTAACTTGCAACAAAACAACTTTTTTTAAAACATGACTCAAAACTGACACCCAGTTGGAGGTTAAATGCAAAAGTTTATTAGATAAGAAAAGATATTGTTTCATTTTATTTTTATATATATTTTGTCCCTTATTCTTCTTTAATTTAAATAGAAACATATATTAGATATTAGAGATATTTTAAGGAATCTTTTAAAGATTCTCTATTGCTAAGAGGGATTTAAATTGTTTCCCCATACAAGAACCAGAGAGTTTTTACTCTCTTGGAACATTTTTTTTTGTCAAAATTTTTCTAAGTATAAATTTACAAAGTAATGTATATATATATATATATATATATATATATATATATATATATATACAAGGGGTATATTATTTGAATGGATTTAAAACATGGATTCAATAGTTGTGTAAGTATAAATTTACAAAGTAATGTATATATATATATATATATATACAAGGGGTATATTATTTGAATGGATTTAAAACATGGATTCAATACTTGTGTCACAATAATACAAGATTTATTTGATCTCCTAATAAATACAAACTTGAATTGAAATATCACTCATATCCATTCTTCTTTCCTTAACATAATTTCCATTTTTTTTAACAGATAAGGAAACTTGAAAATTTTTCTTAATTAAACCATCATCATTTCATCCTATTTTTGATGTTCATCCATATAACTGAAAATTACAATTAAATCTCATGATAAGCAATATTACTCAATCACCATTTTATTGGAAAACTTGATTCAAAGCCTTAGCCGGGAAATAACCAAGAAGAAAACTCGACGTTGTTGCCATTACAACAAAGTTTTGAAATAAAAATTACATAGGATTCCAATCCCAAATTTTAAACAATCAAATAAATTTCCTTCAAGTCCCTTATCAAGGGATCAACATCATTTTCTACAACACATTGCTAAGATCGTGGAGAGAACAAAATCTGATCAGGTGTCAAGCAAGCATGATCAAGAGACAAAATCAAACATGCATATTCATACTAGGTTTTCACAACAGGATTCACAAAGAATCAAAACTAGGGAAAGGTGGATTTTTCCAACAGGAGATGTCAAACACAACACCAAACCAGGTGCCCAATCGGGGCTATAAATCAAGAACTTTTATTCTTCCATTCTTACATGCCAAAACTCATACATGGTTTGTGCTGACAGGTAGGGGCCCATAACACCCTACCCTCTCTCCCTCTTCTCGTCTTGAGAAGAGACTCTACACTGTTGGAGTCCAACTAAAAGTACCTTTCCCAAAATTGGTCACTTCTGCCCTATCCAAGGGTGAGTAATACCAAAATACCCATACAAGAAAACTTCAAAATTTAAACATTAACATGAAAGAAAAGCATTCAAGAACATGATTTTCAATCCTTCCCAACATACCCAACATACATACAAGTATCCAAACAACAACAAAGTAGCATAAGCATGAAATAAGCATGAAAATCTAAACAAGGGAGATGAAGAACTCCTACCTTCACTTTGAGGTAATGGCAAATGAACAATTTGAGTAGAGTTTTTCCCTTCCTTGCCTTCAATCTTCCAAGACTCCTCTCTAAAAGTAGATATTGGATAACAACCAAAACTACTCCAAGAAGGGCCTCTAAATAAGACTCAAACTCAACCACCAAAAAGGGCAATAACTTCTCCCACCCACCTACAAATCTAGAAGTTTCTAACTCAACCCATACTAAGGTTAACCACTAAGTGGAGTTGAGGTGATGCAACTCATGATAACCACTTTTTCAGTGACCTCAAAAGTCAATAAAAGGGGCTTAGAGGTTGGAAAATATCCCCAACCCATGCCCATACCCTTTGGGCATAAATATTTCATGTTTTAAAGCCTTAGGAATAGGTTTCGAACCAAACAAAGCTAGGAAATATTTAGGATCATCTAACAACTCTAAAAAAATGTAAATTAAGCACTAATCTGGATTAAGGGTGACTAAACTCAATTAAGAACCAAATTAGCAAAAAGACACTAACTTAATCCGACTTAGGTCCAAAGGTTACATAGCTAACCCTAACTAGCACGCTGAAGAAATAAATAATTTCACGAGTGTCAAGTGACACTATAAGAATACAGTTAAGAACATTAACATTTACTGATCATAGAAAGATACATGCATACATCTCACAATTAATTTAGTTACGAACAACAAGGTTTCCACAATTAGCACATAGGGATCATTTATGTTCCTCCATCGGATTTCTAGGCTAAAATATCTGCACACTCATTGCACACATCAGTAGTCCCATAAAATCACATGCACATATGTATATATGTATCAGGAAATCACATAAATTAAAACATACATCTATAAATCAGTTAGGGTTTCTCTCATCCTATTCAATTCTTAACCATTAAAATCTCTTAAATCAAAGTGTTGATCCTACATTTACTTATTTCATCAACATCCATATACATATGACATTAAATGACGAACATCAAATATCTAAAAATAACATCACACAATATGAAATAATATAATATGTTCTAAGCATCAGATAATGTCTCGATATCTCGAGTCGTGAGTATCAAAATAATAATGTAACAACTAAGGCTATGAAGGGTCGGGGCGAGGCCTCACATAGAAATAATAAAAGAATTAAAATAAAATTTATAAGTCTACCTAAGAGTAAATGCACCTCTTGATTTCACAAATGTCTACAACACAAGAGTTAGTGCACAAATTAAGCACATGGTGTCTACAACCTTGTGACTCATCTAGAAGGTTGGAAAAGACTCATGCTTAGTTGTCAACACCTTTTAGTTATTTTTAGAGACATTCTAGGTGCTTCCTAAGAGTTCTTTATATTCAGGCACTCTTAGAAGCTTAGATAGCGTGTTTGGAGGACCCGAGAATGTTGGAGAAGGAAGGAGCTTGCTCTACGAATTCTGAGGAGATGTGACTTAGCATCAATGTCCAAGTAGACACTTGTGATTTTGGCATATGTTATTTTGCTTCTTGCACTTCCTATCTTCTTTGTGTCTTCTGAATGCTTTTTGAGGATTTTCATATCTTGGTTGTATGCATTTTGTTGTGGGTAGTTAAATTCTTTATAAGAAATTTTCATATGCATAGATCTAAGAAAACTATGTGGCTAGGGTTTTCAGATGCGTATGGACAAACCTATTTAAAAGAATTAATGGGTAAATTTAGAGAAAATTTATTATTTAGGAGAAATTCTCAATTCATCGGATTGGAAAGCCTTTTTGTTTTAAAACTATGTATATGTTCTCTTTTTAAAATATGCAAATCTGCATACATACATATATATATATATATATATATATATATATATATACATATATGTTTATTATAAAAGAATGTTGTAATGCTTAGTAATAACCTGTGTGTGTGTGTGTGTGTGTGTGTGTATGTATGTATATATATATATATATATGTATATATGTATGTATATATATATATGTATGTATATATATATATATATATGTATGTATGTATATATATATATGTATGTATATATATATATATATATATATATATATATATGTATGTATATATATATATGTATGTATATATATATATATATGTATGTATATATATATGTATGTATATATATATATATGTATGTATATATATATGTATGTATATATATATATATATATATATATATAATTGTTAAAACGTTGCTGATAAAATATTCCCAAGGGAAAATATTTATTGAAAAATTTGAATTCGCATATGGGGAAAAAAAAAAATTTAAAATATTATAAAAAAAATTTAATCAAATTTTTGGGGGGGATAGACCCGCACCCCATACTCGTTGTCTTGCAGGGTACTTATCATCACAGGTACTGTGACGATAGAGGGCTACAAGCCTTGCGACAGTAGGGTACCTGCGTACCATGACAGCAGTTTAACACATGCATTATATTAACATTATCAGATTTCCACAATCCATTTGTAAATAATTTGTCTTCTGGATTCGATTGTGTGCGCTTTTTTACCATCAACATTTTGAATCATACTACATGATCCATCATCAGGATGAGAAAGTGCAGGAGTACAAATGTTGATCAACATCTCTACTCCTGCACTTTCTCATCCTGATGATGGATCATGTAGTATGATCCGAAATGTTGATGGTAAAAAAGCGCACACAATCGAATCCAAAAGACAAATTATTTACATGCATTATATGTTTTGTTTTTTTATTTGTTTTTTTTTAATTGAAATATGTGATTCGATTTTAATGTGATATTGATATTAAAGTTATTAAATATTAATAACTTTTAAATATTGATTATTATATATTATTAAATATTAATTATTATTATATAATATATATTATATATATTATAAATAGAATTTAATTAATAAATCAATTCTTTAATAATTAATCATTTTATAATATTTTAGTTTACTAATATAAATCCAATTTAATCGATCTTTCAATGAAGGTTAGATTATGAGGATGAATTGTGCTTGTTTACATTGAATTTTTCTTATGTCCTATGGAACATGATGGGGGTCTTTTTCAAATATTGTATACACTCTTAGTAACATCTTAAAATATAGATTTAATGGGTTATAGGAAAAATACTTTTATCTACCAAACAAATACATGGGTTAGGTAAAAATGTACAAATTTCTCCACTTGATATCTAAATTGGAAACGAAAATTGAGACCTTCAAACTTAATTCAACTGAGTAATTTTAGCAAAAAAAAAATATGTGTTTGCATTTTGTGTTCTCACTATGCTTCTTGTTTGGGTTTGGGTTGACTAGCTGTTGACCAGTTATAGGATGTCTACCAGAGGCTCGGGGGTTATGATTGTGATGTCATGATGATGTCTTTTGATCTCGATCTTTTTAAAACTCAACCATGGTTATGTGATGGCATGCTGATTGATATTTTCTTTAGTCTTCTTGTGTAAGCTATGATCTATGTAGCCTTTTATGAGATGTTGATCAGTTGTATTTGGATTACTTTCCAGTCACTTTGATGTGATTGAATTGTTTATCTGATCTTGATGATGTCATGTTGTGACATGTTTTGACTCAACCAATTTGGAGTCTTTGATCAGTATTACTTTGAGATACTTTTTGGTTTCTTGTTAAGAACCAATGATTATTGTGATTACTAGTGATACCTTCAATTTCCAATACAGAACTGTTGTGGTCATGATTATCTATGGATGCTTTTCAGTTGCTCATGGAGATTTGATGCTCTTATTGTGTATTGTCTTTTGGTATTTTTCTAGTCACTTGTATAGGACTGTGGTGATTTTGTGATTTATGATTCCATGAGCTTAGGGTAGGTTATCTACTTGTAGTGTCAGGAAGTGGCTTGCAATGGGGGCCAGGGCCCTAAGAGGTTGCCAGGGTAACTCATTGTAAGTTGTTTTAATAAGTGAAATCACACCTAATACTCACTTAAATGGAGTTAATAAGATAATTTTTTTTTCTTGCCCATGCCTCAAGTGCTAGTACAGACTAGGATAAGAGTAGAGAGAATGCTTGGTTGCGACCTTTCATTTCATAGTATGCCTCATCTGTATGAGAGGATACTAGTGGCCTCATAGGGATAACTAGGGGGTCGGGGTCTATTGAGAGACTGCCAGGGTAACTCTAGCATGATACGTGTGATGACACTTTCCCGCTTGCATAGTAGGTTTCCTATATGTCTTTGTGTGCCTCTGAGATTAGATGTCATTTTGTGATTGGAACCTTTGAGTTAGTATACTTTTAGGATTCTTGGACTTAGAAAGTGTTTGTGCTTTGTGATTTGATAACCTATTTGGGACTTGAGATTATCTCCTTAGTGCAGTGGGAGTGGACCATTTAGGTTCCACACGGCCGGGTGGTAGTGCTTTTTCACTCTTATCATTTGAGATCCATTTGAGACACTGTGGCTGATGCATTCTTTGTTGGCATCTATCTTCATTCTGTTCATGGATTATGATGGTGGACACATATCCTTAAATTGATGATTTTGATATGTTAGATGATTTTAATTAATGCTTTATTTTGCATGTTAGATTCCATTCTGCATATGATGTAGTATGTTTTAGGAGTGACATTCCTATTATGATAATACCGATGGTCTCTTTGATGATTTGGGATGTTACACATGGAGGGATGGCTAGGGCGGATGATGGTCTAATGATTCTATTTACGGTTCGAAGGAACCATGCACTTAGTCAATTATGGTTGATGATATATGGTTAACTTTTATGATGGATGTTTATATCTTCTATGATGATGTATCATGTATGACATGTGGTTTCATTTACTTTATTGCATCATGGACTAGAATAAGGATGATGATGTACTTTATTTTCACACATGTATATTCTTTTAAGCCTTTCATACCCTGTGGCATGTATAGTGGATGATTAAGCATTTAGAAATGTATTTAAGAACGGTGGACTTTTCATTATTATTTCATGTGGATGTAGTACTAGATGGCATTAATATTAGTTAATTTAAACATGATTCAACATTAAGGGATCCTTGAAGAATGTAACCTATTATGTATGTTTATGTTTACTTTCAGTTAAATGATGTTGTTGCTTTCACTACTATGTTACGAATGGTTTACTTTTATGTTTCAAAAAAAAAAAAGTGTTAGCAAACTTAGTGAAACTTTAGGTTAATTCTTTGAATCCCTTGGCGGGGTGTTACATTTGGTATCAGAGCCCAAGTTTCTACATTGGGAGCTCTGGGTATTTTGGAACAAACTAGGACTTTGAACTATCATGTATATCTCTTTCAAACTTGAAACTAGGTGAACTAAAACATAACTTAAACTATTACTTGCATATGTATCACACTGCAACACTTAGGTTTGAAACCTGAAATTATACTGAAAGCCTAAACATAGGCAAACTAAAATTGAACTTAGTCTATTTGTAAACTTGTGCCGTATATTCTATATAGTAGCATGCCTTATGGTTGTAATAGTACTTTGTATCTTGGATATTGTGGTAGGATGGTATCTGGGACAAGGTCTTTTGTTAGAGGCCATGGAAGAGGTTGTGGATGTGGAAGAGCTATCAGTGTCCATGAGTCTATTTTTGGAGGGCCTGCTCATGAAGAGAGCAGAGGAGAGCATGCTAGTGAGTAGCAGGAAGAGAGCCATGGGGGTGATCAAGATGAGTCTTAAGAGGTTAACTTGAGACAAATGATGCAAACCATTCTTGATGATGCACATCAGTCAGAACAAGAGTATAGACCTAGGTCTAGGAGCCCTCAAAGGGATTGACAGAGATCCATTCTATCTACTCAATTGAAGGACCTTTTTAGATCCAAGGTCAAGCCCTTTAACGAGTAGGGTTTTGGATATGTGGTCGAATAGTGGCTTATTGCCCTTGACAAGATTTTTTCTATGCAGGTATTTGATAATAATTTAAGGCAATATTCGCCATTACCAACTTGGAGAATTTTGGGGCCACTTGGTGGACTATTGAGGAAAAGAAGCTGGGTATAGATATGAACAGTATCACTTGGGAGCTATTCTTAGAGAGTTTTCGCGAGAGATTCTTACTAGAGGAATGGAAGAAGCAAAGGGCAGATGAGTTCCATAATCTCAGGTAGTATTATATGACTATGATAGAGTATGAGCACAAATTCTACAAGCTCATGTCCTTTTCAAGATTCAGTGACAACTTAGCTTAGTTGACACAACACTTTATTAGAGGATTGAACAACCATTTAATTGGGGGTGTTAAGGTGTTTGAACCTAAAACCCTCAAGGATGCAGTACATCAAGCCATCCTTGTAGAGAAGAATGTGAACCTAGGACATGGGGGTTTTGTAGGAGAACCTCCAGCATCAAGGTCGAAAGGTGGTCAGGGAGCAAGTGGCAATAGGAAAACTCCTTCTAGGGGTAATCAGCGACAGGGAGGAACTTACCTCTAGCACAGAGTGGTGGCGGTGGTTCCAATACTAGGAACTATCACAACACTCAACGCAACAAGTTCAACCAGTATGATCAGCCATCTCAGAGTGTTCAGCCTTATCCTAGTAGGGGTAGCTTTCATAGTGTTTATTCTTATCCTAGTGGGGGTAGCTTCCAACAATCTAGTGCACCTAGAGTTCAAAGGAGCATCAATGGAGAATGTTTCTCATGTGGACAACACGGACACAACTCATATCACTGCCCTCAAGAGAAACCTCAGTTCTCAGGCTAGGGATCCGTAGCCTTAGAACCTATAGTTAGTGGCATGGGTAGAGCCCAGAGAGTGTACTTAGTGGAGTCACATCCTCCTACAAAGGGAAAGGGTCCAATGGGAACCGCATAATGAGTTCTTAGCTTTACTTTTCTTGTAGGCTTCCAGGAGTAAGTCTAATCCTAGGGGGGGTGGATATAGTGCCTGCCCTCATTTACATTTTTCTAGATACATTGTTGCTATCATGGTCAAACTCTATTGAACTAGTTTTATGTTTACGATTAGTAGCATTGTTTTGAGATTTTTAGATATTGTGTTATGGATTTAGTTGATATGTGATGAGATTACTTAGACTCTACATTCAATGGATGCATGATGAGTATTACATTGCTTCTAGTTATTGATGATGATTAGTTAGATGTTTTATTATCACATGTGTTTTCTTATGGATACTTACCCCATATTTGCATGTGTATGGTGTGCGCGTTTGTTTCTTATGTATGGTGTTTCTGATTTGGTTAAGGAAGGGAGTCGTAGTCACCTGCTAGTTGGGATCTACATGATGCACCACTTCCTGCCATTACTTGTTTAGCTTAGCCCATATATATATATATATATATATATATATATATATATATATATATATATATATATATATATATATATATATATATATATATATATATATATTGTATGTACATGCATGGATTTTATGTAAGTTGTAGGTACCGGGTATCGACTTCCCTGAATCGCCAGGATAAGTGTACCCTATCGCACTATCTCAATGGTAAGAGAGGGGAGATAAATTCTCGTGTCCAAATCCTAAGCCCTTAAACCATTTTTTCTAGAAAGGTAGGACAAATATCTGAGATATTTTACCTTCCAAATGTGGCAGATGACATAATTCGTGATTTTACCCCTTTAGACTGATTTTGTATGGATTGTTTTGTGATGGGTTCTCATATTTTATCTTCGAGGTCTATGGTGAATTTTCTATTAATTAATTCTTAAATTAAAAGATTTAATTAATTAATAATTTAAATATTTTGGGAAAAATTAATATAATATCATGATCTTTTGATATTTTGACTTTTATTAATTAAATGGGAATTAACTGAGAAAAAGAATTAAGTAAAAGAAATTAAAATCAATAATAATAAAAATAACAATAAAATAATAAATAAATAATAATAATAGAAATAATAAAAGAATTAAAATAAAAGTTATAAGTCTACCTAGGAGGAAACACACCTCTTGATTTCACAAATGTCTACAACACAGGAGTTAGTGCACAAATTAAGCACATGGTGTCTACAACCTTGTGACTCATCTAGAAGGTTGGAAAAGACTCATGCTTAGTTTTCAACACTTCTGGTTGTTTCTAGAGACATTCCAAGTGCTTCCTGAGAGTTCTTTATTTTCAGGCACTCCTAGAAGCTTAGGGAGCATGTTTGGAGGACCTGAGAATGTTGGAGAAGGAAGGAGCTTGTTCTGCAAATTTTGAGGAGAAGTGATTTAGTATCAGTGTCCAAGTAGACACTTGTGATTTTGGCATATGTTATTTCACTTCTTGCACTTCCTGTCTTCTTCATGTCTTCTGAATGCTTTCTGAGGATTTTCATATCTTGGTTGTATGCATTTTGTTGTGGGTAGTTAAATTCTATATAAGAAATTTTCATATGTGTAGAGCTAAGGAAACTATGGGGCTAGGGTTTTCAGATGTGTATGGACAAACCTATTTAAAAGAATTAATGGGTAAATTTAGAGAACAATTACTATTTAGGAGAAATTATCAATTCATCGGATTGGAAAGCCATTTTGTTTGAAAACTATGTATATGTTCTCTTTTTAAAATATGCAAATTTGCATACATACATACATACATACATACATTCATACATACATACATACATACATATATATATGGGCATATGCATTGAGTTGTGGTGCCAAAAAGGTGACATGGTTTTTTTTTCTCCCTAATTTCAATAGTGTGTGCGCTATAGATCGCATGCACTATAGCGTGCATTCACTATTTGCGTTATCAAAAACTTATATATGATGGGCTGCAGACCTAGAGCCCATCATTTTTATGTTCATTTTTTGCTATTCCCATAGAGAACGGCATGCATGCGGGTCAAAAGCCCAAGTTTTCACCTTCATTTGCGAATATGCCTCCTCGCCAACGAAATCGAAGACAACAAGCACACCCACGATGATGCCGTAAGTGATATTAACTTAACTTTGCATTGTTTAATATGTTTTTCATATTGTTTTGTAGGTTTTTTATATTGTTTTTTAGGGTTTTTACAAATTTCATTTGGATTTGTTTATTTATTTGGATTTAAATTGATTTTTTATCAGGAAATGTCCATAATCAACTGAAAAATCCACAAAACCCTCAAAACCCTCAAAACCAAAACCCTCCTCAAGAAGAACAACAAATTCCACAACCCAAACCAATTGCAAGACCTTTGCCAAGCTCACAAGAAAATATAATAAATGAAATAGGGAGAGGCAAAACTGAATTGGAAAGACTCGTTGCTCAGTTGAAAGAATCTAGACAAACCAATCCAATGAGGGCTCAATTGGCATCATCCCTCCAATCCATTAACACCCAGATAGCCTCAATTAGTGGTCAGTTAGATATTTGGCAGGTTAAGAGGGATGAAGAAAAAATATTTTATGCAAATAAATTGTCATACGAAGATGTTAAGAAAAAAGAAATACCAAAAGGTAGTATATGTGCATTATTTAGAAAACCCGGTGAGAAAAATATTGTTAGAGAGGGTACTAAATGATTCCCCATCCATTGGTGCATACATGATGCTATTAGAAACAATTTTTGGGATAGATGGTGGATGGTTTTTGATGCCTCTCCTTGCAACAATCACGAGGTCCCCATGTATTTTTTGAAGAAATTATATTGTGAGTTTGTCCTTGGGGAGATCCCCAATTGTTTTGATATATTAGACTCCCAGCGTAGATGTAGGGGGTCATCATTTAAGAGGCCAGGAGCATGTCATGACCCTAATGTAGTTAGGGCACCTGTGGTCAAGCCACAGCGTAAGCATGTGACTATTCCTTCAGTTGTGAAGGAACATGTAGAGGTCAGCACTCTAGGGACCATTAATGCTTTGACACAGACCCTCATCCATTCCACAAGCCCATTAGTTGAGGGGGAGCCTTCTGTGCATCGTGGTCACATGTGCACTTCATGCGGATCCCTATGCACATTTGGCACTCATGCTGGAGATGGTGCGGATGATGGGCTTGTCCCCAATCAGTTCCTAAACGAGACATTTGGCATTGAAACATAGGTAAATTACAATTATAATTTACTAATTTGATCACATTTCATATGTATAGTGAATGATTAATTAATTAGCATCTATTGACATTGTTCAAAATATAGGGTCAGAGTGTTGCTGGGCCCAGCAGTGATCCTCCAAGCCCATTTTTTGTCCCTTCCACGAATCCTGAGGTATGTATCGATTTAATCATTTTAATTAATATATATATTTATTAGGTAATCATATTAAGGATTGGCAAAAAAAATATGCATGTGCATCAGTTCTCCACAGGACCCTCAACCTTTACCACAAACTCAGAGCATAGAGATCATACGAGCTTCACACAGGTACAGTTATTTCATGTTAATTTAATTCATTTGATTATATTTATTTTATGTTTCATGTTAGATGTAATGTGTATTGTATGACATGCAGCTCATGATGTCAAACACACCTCCTCATCTGCGATAGTCTGTTGATAGTGGAGTGGCCGCAGTTGTGGCTAGCTCACAGCCACTAACGGAGGTATGAAAGAATTTTCTTCATTTTAGTTGTTGTTTATAATAGTTAATCTCAAAATTTCTAATGTTAACCTTTGTTTATATATTACTATAGCTTTTATGGTTTTTACACAAGCAGTATGTATGTTAGGCCTACTAATACTCTTTTAATTATGGATCGAAACCTTGTTTTTGTTTTACTAAGTGGTAAGGTGTAGTTTTGTTTAATGGTTAATCTGTTGATAGTAGGTCAATTTATTGTTAAAGGGTCAGCCCCCTAGTTTTGGCTACTTTTAATTCAAAAACTAGGAGTGAAGGTAGAAGTGGCAGTGAAAGAATTAGATAAAGAAGAACTAGGAGTGCATATTGAAGTTAGAAGTAAAGAAGAAGTAGGAAAATCAAATAAAGGTATAGGACTAAGAGTAGGAGATAATGAAATTAAAAGTAAAGATAGGAATAGAAGATTAGTTGTATTCCAAGTTGATTACAACTAGGAGTAGGACCTACAAGATGGAAGTTATATGTTTTCGATAAATAATAGGTCAAGTTTAAAGATATAATTGGTGATTAGATATACTCACCTTGGTCTAGTAGAGTCATAAGTGCATGAGAATTTTTGTTTTAAATTAATATTATTCATAGGCCAAAGTCAAATGTTGAACTTGATAATAGAACTAGGCATATCCTTAGGATTCAAAGAGAGTATAGTTTTTGGAATCAACACCATCAACTCTCCTTCACTATTTCTTTTCGATTAATGGAACTAGCATAATAAAATTCTACATTCTTTCATTCTCGTCCTCCTCCTCCTCTCATACAAAATAAACTTGGATAAGATAACTTACTAGACTTTTGGATTCATGGCCCTTCTCTCTTCTTTTCATACTCTTATAGCTATGCTAGTGGGATAAATCATTGAGTATTTTCTTATCTTTTTTTTTTGCTCTTTCTTTTCTCAAGTGCCCACTTGATCTTTTTCTATAGCTTTTTCAACACGATGCTTGAGATTGAGACATTTTCTTGAGTAAGGTCTCTTCAACTAGTTGACTTGGAATCTTAGTAAGCTTTGGGATTTTGTTGTTCTTTTATGTATCCTTGCAAATGAATGTAATAGTTAATATTCTTGGTTTGGGAGCTTTTTTCCTTCAGCTTGGTGATATTTAATCTCCTTGTAGTTTTCCCAAAAATCTTTACCTCTTTCTCTTTTTTTCTTCTACTTTATTGTGTGCATGAGGTGGATACATGCTTCCAATAAAGTGGGGACTACATGTATCAGTTGAAAAAGTAAGAACACTTATTTGGTATTAATTTTAGCCCCATTTTAATATACATTATGGGTTCCTACATTGATTTCACACTCTCCTAACACTCATTGGACCTTCAAATTATTATTTAAGTCCTATATTGATTCATTTTCTTTTAAAACTCAAGGTTGCCCTTATCTATAAGTGTGCTTCTCTATTTCAACTTCAATCAAATAATTCCTTTCATTTATTGGACCTTATCTTACCATTCATGACATGTATTTTCTCTCTAAACCCAAAAATAAGTTCTTAGATCAAATTTCACATGCTCTAAATATCTTTGACCCACAATCAAAACTTGGGTTGGAATTGGTGGGCATAAGATGACTTTTGTGATATTTACTTGGGTACAATATTTTTTTTGGTGATATTTATATTTATAAGTGATTATATTTATTGAATTTTTATAGGGTCTTGTCACACCTGATCGTCCACGAGCATTTGAGGTGAACTTACAGAGTGACTATTTGTTGGAGGTAAGAAAATAATTGATTTTGTGTGTACATATATTTGACTTCAACATATAATAAATATTGATTCATATCTACTTTCTTTGTATCATTTGGAGCTGGAGAAGAGCCTCAATAAGAGGTCGAGTGAGCGTGTTAGGAGGGCCCCATCATCTCCACTGTCTCCCTCCACATGACAGCAGAGGACGTCGAGAGACTTGTTTCCTTCCCCTCGTGGGAAGGAAAATATGTAGTTGATCTAGACATGTATATATATAGGCATCAGTGGACATATTCGATACACATTTGATGTATATGACATTCTATATTTGATGTATGACATTTATTTGATGTATGACATTATTTGACTTATGACATTATTGGTTAATATATGCTACATTTGTTCATATACGACATATGATATGATATGTTTGTTCATGTATGACATTAAATTATATATGTTCATATATGACATCAAATTAGATATGTGCATGAATGAAATTAAATTCAATACCTAATCTATTCAAAACTTTGATAGAATATTGATTAACAATAAACTTTATCATTATTTAAGCATAAGTTAATCATTTGCAATATGTCATCATAATATGATTTATGATCTTGTTCATGTTTAAAGTTTTCCTTCTCTATCATTTGTTTATCAAGTTTAATTCAATACCTAATTAGTTTGAATTTTTGATACAATAGTAGAGAAAATATGGATTATTTGCAAAATAAAGTCATTTTAAAAATCATAATTGTAACATAATCCCTGATATTTTTATGTGTTTTCATACATTAATGATTGTAACATAATCACCAGTTGATTGGAATGTTTTGTTATTATTCTATAGTAACTAGATTAAGGTAAAAATAAAAGTTTAATAAATAGTTGTGATGTATAAGAAAGAAAGATATCTCACATGAGAGGGGGACGAATCTAAGATGACACATCAGATACTTGTAAGAGGGAGCTATACTTGTTAACGAATTTACAGTACATGTTATGGAAAATCATAGAGCATCTTTAAAAGGAAATAAAAGAGTATGACAAGTGGAAGGAACATGTTGTTTTGTAGACTCATATTCAAATTTGGGTGTTGATTTTCTAATGAAGGATTCAAGCACTACAATTTGGTAGTTTTGGCTCATGTTATCCTTGTATCTCACTCTATCTTATATCTCACTCTCTCTTATCCCCCCCCCCCCCCTCCCCCCTCTTTGTATTTCTATTTTTTCCATATCTATGTATCCATCTATCCTCTTCATCTCCCCCTCACTAATGTAGAGATGTTGAGCAAGAAGTGAGGTTTAAGCACTTTCTTGCTCCTAATCTACCAAACTAAACTTGTGGCCTTCCTAATATCTTACTCCTTTAGGATATCATTTTTGTGGCCTATCTAAAGTGATAGGGTCATTGTGAACTCCTCCAAGGTGAGTATTTCTCCAATCAAGATCTTGCACCTTTTTGTTTTAGGGATACTAGCCCTATTCCAAGCCAATAACTGTAACTCTTCACCAATGGCTTCAACAACCCCAAGTTTCTATTGGGACACCTTCCTTATGTTGAATTGATTGAGAATCAACTCTTGGTTTAACCCTCCAATTGTCATACAGTACAAAATGTTGACTATCATAGAATTCCTTGTAGGCCTCCTAATCTAATTTTCTGGACTAAATTCCTCTTAGTTTGAAATCTAACTATTCTATGGGTAGATTCAGACCCCCTTTGGAAATTTATTTAAGACTCCAAAGCCTAGATTCCCAATTCCATTCCTATAGCACCTAACCCATGTAAAATACATAGACCTAATAAGGTCACACTAGGTTTGGTTTTCAAAGTAATTGCTAGATAATTGGTGCATGGCCTCAAACCTCCTCTATTCACCAATATTTATCATCTTTAGATTATGATGAAACACAATAATGTTTCCACTTTTTTTCTATTATATATTCCCCCTTATGAAAATACTCATAGAACTAATAAATCATTCATCTCCTCCTTGCAACACTTCTCTACTTCATGCCTTTGCTTGACTCATATCTTAACTATAACACTTCTCTCCCTGAGTAGCATTCACCAATAGTTCATTTATCCCCCTTTGACTCATATCTTCTATTTTTACATCACTACCTTTGATATAAGTCCATTCAATATTTTATCTTCATTAACAATTTATCAATGTTTTAAACTAAATTTCCAATGTTGTTAACTAAATTTCCCCTTTTCTTAAAATCTTTAAAGTTAGTCAATATTGATTATCCATTGTCACATAGGAATAGGATGAGGTTGGGGATAGGGTTTACTCGGCCACTCGAAGCTAATAGAGTAGAAAATTTGATCCCACAACGAAAGGTGAGAGAGATTTGGCAGTTGGCAACTTTGTACTAGCCAACACTGCAAGTTTCAGCATCACCCGAGATGGCGTTGTAAAATGAAAATGGATTGTGATCTCCAAAAAGTGAGAGATTTTATTGTAGGTCTCTGCAACACGGTCCTATAGGAACTGGAATCGTATCCATACCTCACACGAGCTCTGAGATATGCCCCGTCAAAGATCGCAGCCCTATGGGATTTAGTGACCCATGGGGACATTCTGATTCAGCATGCTTGAGAATGTTTGAGCAATGAAGGGGATAGGACGAGGTTGAGGATAGGGTTTACTCGGCCACCCAGAGCTAATAGAGTAGATAGTTTGATCCCACGACGAAAGGTGAGAGAGATTTGGTAGTTGGCAACTTTGTACTAGCCAACACTACAAGTTTTAGCATCACTTGAGATAGCGTTGTAAAATGAAAATGGAATGTGATCTCCAAAAAGCATGTAACATAGTCCTGTAGGAACTAGAATCACATCCATACCTCGCACGAGCTTCAAGATATGCCTCGTCAAAGATCACAACCCTATGAGATTTAGTGACCCTTGGAGACATTTTGATTTGACATGCCCGAGAACATTTGAGCACTAAAGGGGATAGGACAAGGTTGAGGATAGGGTTTTCCAAACCACCCAGAGCTAAAGGAGCAGACAATTCAATCCCACGACGAAAGGTGAGAGAGATTTGATAGTTTGCAATTTTGTACTAGCCAACACTACAAGTTTCAGCATCACCCAAGATGGCATTGTAAAATAAAAACAAAATGTGATGTCCAAAAAGTGAGAGAGGTTATTGTATGTCTCTGCAACATGGTCCTATAGGAACTTGAATCATATCCATACCTCACACGAGCTCCGAGATATACCCCATCAAAGATCGCAGCCCTGTGGCATTTAGTGACCCTTAGGGACATTCCGGTTCGGCGTGCCCGAGAATGTTCAAGCACTAAAGTGGAAAGGAGGAGATTAAGGATAGGGTTTACCTGGCCACTTAGAGCTAACAGAGTAGATAGTTCGATCCCATGAAAAAAGGTGAGAGAGATTTGGTAGTTGGCAACTTTGTACTAGCCAACACTGCAAGTTTCAGCATCACCCGAGATGGCATTGTAAAATGAAAATAAAATGTGATATCCAAAAAGTGAGAGAGGTTATTATAGGCCTTTGCAACACGGTCCTGTAAGAACTAGAATCACATCCATACCTTGCATGAGCTCTGAGATATGCCCTATCAAAGATTGCAGCCCTATGGCATTTAGTGACCCTTGGGGACATTCTGGTTTGGCATGCTCGAGAATGTTTGAGCACTAAAGTGGATAGGATGAGGTTGAGGATAGGGTTTACCCAGCCACCCGGAGCTAATAGAGTAGATAGTTTGATCCCATGACCTTTTTTCCACTAAGTTGCAAATTTGAGCAACTTTTACAACTTTCAACAATGCAACTTTGCACAAAAAGTGCAATTTTTACATTTTTCACTTGATTCCAATTCTATGACTTAGAAAAGGTTTGGCAACAGTAAAACCTCAAAGGAATATAAGAATATAGACAGTTTTATGGTTATTTCCTAAAACTTGCTAAATTGTTGCAAAAGTTGCTAATGCAACTTTGCAATTTTTGCATTGACAACATTTGGGTGAATTATGCATTTTGGCTTGGAGGGTATAGAAACTAAAAGGTGTTGATAGGAACATGCTAGATAGGGTAGAAAAAACCTATTAAAGCCTAAAAACATCTTAGAGTTGACTATTTGTAGGATTTGCCCATCAGGACCTAGAAGGGTCACTTGGCACATTGTTACAAATTTGCTCATTTTGGGTTGTTACTTGGGTCCATCACCCTATCCTCTACATCAAGATTGATCCTAGGTTAGGGGTGGATATAAAAGATCTATAAAGGTATTAAATAATGTAATAAGGCTATCGAAGCCTCCAAAAGATGTAAAAGCCACTAAAAGTGAAATATTTTGTAAAATTGCCAACATTGGCAATATAAGCCAAAATGGGCTTAATCAAGTCATGTAAAGGGTCCAAAGGGAGGTTTCATTTGGTTTTGAGAGTCTAAATGAGTTTAAAACCTCATTCCCACATGTGGGCGACAGGTTTGGGTAGTCAAAATTTATTGCTCCAAAGATGGATTTAGTGTTTTCTCTAAACAAGAGTTTCATTTTACATTGGAAGTCATCTAATATAACCAAAGTGAAGGTGTTTGAACCATTTTGGGATTCTAGAGACATTGCAAAGTAAGATTTCTAGAAAGCCCTAGGGTAAAGGGGCTAGAAAGGAGGGTTTTGTAAAAACCATTGTAAAGTTGATCATGAGACCAAAAAAATAAAAGAATCCTTGCATTTGAGTCATCTCTTAAGATTTTTTTGGGTCATCAAAGTTCCAAAAGTCAAGGGATTGTGAGTTGCTTTCTAAATAGCCTTAAACTAGGCCTAGTTGGTAGACTAAAATAGCTAGTTTTGATTCTTTATAATAGTTGGTATGTACTAGGTGAATGGTTCATGGTAATCTAGCCTTCTAGTGTTGTTAGTTTTGATTGTTCTAGAAAATCAGTTTTAGTTTGGTATTGGAAATAGTTTGGAGTTGGAGGACAAATGATGGGGAGGATCTTGAACAAGGTTCTAGCCTCAACTAGTAGAACTCACTCCAAGCTTTTTCCTAGCCTCTTAGGGTATTTCTCCTATACCCTATTCCAAGGGAATCTTCTCTCTATTCCCTTATTACACTAATCCTCACCAATCAACTCAAAACTCTATTTCCATGGGGTCTCCCTAGTGCTCTCATTGTACCATTCTTCACAACTAGCTTCCAAGAGTACATTCTTGGCTATATTGAATTCCAAGGCTTGTATTAGGTCTCATTCAATAGTTTTAAGGATCACTAAGTGGATTGGAGTATTGGGTTTCCAATCGATTTGCAGATTGCATAGTTAAGAGGGCTACTAGGACTAATAACAAATTAGGCCTCCAAAACTAGTTTTTGGCTTATATATCCTCAAAGCCTTAAGAAGAACTCAAACAAATTTATGATTTGGGTACCCTTTTGGCTCCCCTTGAAGATTTTTTAGGTCTGCAACACCCAGGTTATCTGTATAAGGGATTCCCAAAAATATGCCTACTTACAGGGTTTCTTGTTTGTATGAAGATGAATATAGAGGGTTTTTCCTTCCACAACTCAAATGGAATCTACATGACTAATCTTCTGGAATTAATTTCCTTCACTCACCACTCTTGCCTTCCATGAATTTGTATAGCACCCAACTGATAGGGAGAGAAGGGATGAATCAATCACTGATTCATGTTTCCAGTCTACCTCTGAGACTTAGGGTGTCCTCCAAGATCACCACATGGATTTATAGGATCTTTTTCAATCAAAGATCCCCCAATCCTAAAAGCTTCTCCACTATCTTGAGAAGTTTTCACTTCTTGCTTTGTGACAGGGTGCCATTCTCAATGAAGATCATTGAAAACCTTCAATCAAGCTAGGTCTTCTTGACCAATCTTACCAACCACTTGTAGTATCATGGAAGGAGTCTCACACCCTTGCATTGTACTCCTTTATCATGTCAAAATAGGTTTTTGAAGCCTTCTTATTTACTAATTTCACAAAATTGCTCCAAAATAGAGCTATAAGGAATCAAAGGACAACCTGTTGTCCTATCTTGTTTGTTGGCAAAATGGAGTGGTGGAGCACTATCCTTTCACCCAAAGAATCTCCTTTCACTCCTCTTACAACCTCCTTCAGCAACCTACAACAAAACCCACAATATTGCAATGTAAAATGCTTATTTATGCAACTCTTCCCTAACTGGGCTTGCTTTGGCTTGCCTAGGGCAAGAGATTAAAAATGATTGCCAGCATTTTGAAGGGCCCCGCTTTTTCTTGCATATAGTACATTGAGTGTACTCACTATCCAAAAAAGGCCATAAAATTCCTACATTGTGATAGTGAGTTATCTCATTTTCTTTACAAAGTGTTGTAAACTAGACAGCAAACTACCTAAAAACAAAAGATTTTTATAACTACCAAACGAAATGCTTTCAAGCCAAACTTCCTAAATAAAAATTGTTCTAAATCATTCCATATAACATTATATGAGGTACAACATGCAAAAAAAATGAAGGAAAATCTCAAAACTGAAAATAACCAGTCTTTTTGCTCTCAAAATGCATGCTACAGCACTTGTTTTTTTTCAAAATGACAACTTCTTCCTCACTTTAGGGTTTGGGAAGTCATTTATACTTCCTCCTAGGTCTTTTCCTCCCCTCCTAATGCTTTTCATCAGGCTCTTTATTTTTTAAAGAAAAAAACTCCAATTTCTGGCAAAGGACAACATTTTTTTCAAAAATTGCAAAATTGCAATAGAGCAACTTTTGCAATTTTTCTTGCTTACATGCCTTTTTACACTTCCAACTTGTCAAATAGGTCACCCCTTAGAAATTTCATGCTAGAGACCATTTCTTAAGTTAGTTACTCATCACTTAAGCTACCCATTACCCCATGGTAAGGTATACCTTGCCTTTTAGGCCATTTTGCACTCTACCTAGGACATTTTGACTTCCTACACCCCAACTACCACACTTAGGAAGAAGTCAATAGTAGGAGGAAGAATTTCTTGACTACTAGCCCCTTTTTTAACATGGATACTAAGAGAAAGTAAAAACCTAATGTGGAAGGTAAGAATTATTGTTTGGGTAGGAAGAATAATAAAGAAATAAGAGAATTGGCAAGTAAAGTTGATATAGTAAATGGGAGACAGTTCACCATCTAGGAGAGTTGTAACAAAATTTATAAAGGAATATCATATCATATAATATTAGAGGATTGAATGCTCCTCATGAGAAGGATATTTTGTGGAATGTGGTTTGGTAGCATAAATAGGATGTGATTTTGGTGCAAGAAACTAAGATGACTAGAGATAAAGGGGAAATGCTTTCTTTCCTCAAAATGGAAATTTTTGGTTTTTAGGTGATATTTTACTTTATAATATGTCATGTATGTTCAAGGAAAGGTGAACTAACCTTTTTTTGAATTTGGAAGTGGTTGGAGAAGGCACTTTGAGAAAGCCCTAGTATTGAAGGGTAATTAGGCCTATTTTGTTGAATCCATAGTGTTGGATCAAATAGTTGGTCCAAAGGAACTACAAATGAGATTGCTATATGTTTTCATACTCCAATATTAGTATTTTTAACTATAATTTATTTGGATGGGGTTTGGGAGAAATTGGTGAAAATAAGGAATTACTTGATTCATAGTGATATTAAGATCAAGCCTAGATAATTTCCAAGTAAGGGGTTTTGAATAAACCTATTAAAGATATGCATTTAGACTATTGGAACAACCTAATTGAGATATTTGAAGACCTTAGAAAGATTTGGGACAAGCCAATAAATTTGGTAACCTGATTTGAACATTTGGAGGGATCCTTGTGGAGAAGGGTAGTTATTTAGTTTAATGGTTTGAATCTATTCTTGAAACAAGTCATTTTTTGAATGTTTATTACTTCTTGGGGATCTAGTTTGACTCCTCAAATCATTGGTATCAAATCTAGTAGATCTACTGAGGGGTGCAAAATTAGTTACTTGTGTTGTAGATTGTTATATTGAGAAGATGCCTCCAAAAAAATATATAGAAGGAGATACAAGAGCTGATATAAGCTACTAAAATAATGGATAGAGAGTTGAGGAATCAAAGAGACTAAGATGCAATAAGGTGAAGAGAACTGAGACAAGTAAGCAAGTAAAATGCAACCATCTTGAAAATCTTTGAAGCTTTGGAAAGGATTCCTACGAGGGATGTGCATGAAGAACAAGAAAGTGATGCTTAAGCACTTGAGAATCCTCATGGAGAGGATGGAGGGGACTTAGATCTTGAAGAAAGAAGGATGATAAGGTTGTTCAAAATATTTCAATGTGGTATAAGAAAGACAATAATTGATTTCCATATCTATCATGGCAAGATAAATAGTGAAGAGGTTTTGGGGTTGATAGATTCCCAAGAGAACTATTATAATTATGGAGATATAAGTGAAGTAAAATAAGGTAAAGCTATACAAAACATAGCTAGGAGGTAAAACATTGACATGGTGGAGTAGTGTAATGGAAAAGAGGTTTTGTAAAGGTTGAACAAACATGACCAAATGGTGAAGGATGTGCCTCTTCCATCAAATACTACAATCCAAAAATAGAGGATAAAGGATAACTTGAAAGAAAAGGAGATGGGTTTGATGACCTACATAGAGGAATTTCACAAGTTGAGCATAAGAGGTGGATTTGAGCATAAAGATGAAAATGTTGCAAGGTATCTTAATGGGCTTATATAAAACTTGCAAAATGAGATTACCTTGATTTTTCCTAAGATGCTTAGAGATAGTTTCCAATTGGCTATAAGTGCATAAGATATGGTCAATAGGAAGAAAGAGAGACAAGAAGGTGGTAGAGGAAATGAAAATAGAGGAAGGGGAAGAAAAACCAATAATATAGGAATAGGACAAGGAAGAAATGACAAGGGTAATGAACCTTTTTTTCTTATCAAAGAGGAGGCTATAGAGTTGGAGGAAGATTTTGTTTAGGTAGAAGAACATGGATGTTTATAGGAAGGGTAGGGAACACATCAATTAAGTGTCAATTAAATGATCAAGGTGAAAGGAAGATTAAGAAGAGGGTCAAGAAGTTAGAGCACATAGAGGTTTAGATCCTTATGTTTAACTAATTTTAGAGACTAAAGGATAAATGTTGATTTTTATAAGGGGAAAACAAAAAAAAGTGAAACCAAAGCTATTAATTTTTAGAGCACAATATAAGAGTCAAGATAAGTTTTGAATGACAAGAATTCATCTAGGTTCCAATAATAGTTTAGTTTCATATGAAATGGTGAACAATTTATATTTGGAATGGTCACCACACAATAGACCGTATAGAGCATCAAATGTAAGTAGTGATGATTTTCTTAAAATATAGATGACTATGAGGTGACTATCCTAAATTGAATGACATCTCTAGGAATTGATTAGAATCTAGTTCTATATGATTGTGCTCTACTTTAAATAAATGGAAGTTCTGAGCATTGTAAATCTGTTTCAAGTCATTAGAATGTGACTTTCCAGAAGTATGTACTTATAACTATTTTAAACTATGTCAAACTCTTCATGAAAGCTATGACCCACCCAATGCATCACCATTGTGTTGAATCTTCTAATATACATCTCCATTAAAATATGTTTTCTGGTGTAAACCTGTGAGGAATAGTTGGTATTAGGAATGTGACCAATTAATACTACAAACTTTAGTATTGAAAAAATTTAACCATATTGCGGGTTTAATTCAATTGGGTTTGGAAATAATTTATTATTAACATGTGTATGAACTGCCAGAGCAATTCTAAATATAGTAGATAATAGCCTTCCATGTTTGATATTGAGGGATAATGTATGCACATGCTATAACAAAACTAGAGGATCATATTATATGCAGATTGAAATTTCTATTTGTCATTCAAAACATAGTAAAAAATTTATTCTAGGAAGTCTATGCTAAAAACTATAGTGTACAAACAACCATTACTTCATAAATCACTTCAACTTAATCATTACATTGTACAAACAACCTCATCATATGTCACTTGAACAAACTGATCATGTTACAATAGTATTAACCTCATGGAACACACATGGGATGAATATACATAATCAACTATTAACCCTTTCCAACACTCCAACTTTATGATAATGATGAGTCAAATTCCAACAAATCGGAATCCTTAGAGAGAACTATAAAAGGTACTTGAAAAAAGAACACTAATAATTATTGAGGATGTGAATTGATAATACCATTTCGCAGATGATTTTGGCATCTCACCCTTTGTCGCTTGTGTGTCAACTTTATTAGCCCTCTTCTTTTGTGACCTACAAATGAAGAATTAGCACAGTAAAAAATCTAAGATAAGATTTTAAAAATGGGTCCTATTAAAGAATCTAATATAAATTTAAATAATGTATCTAGATTCTAAACAAATAAAAATTAAATCTCATCACTTACACATCATAACAATACGGTCCACCTTAGTCATGTGATAGTCTTGGGAAAGAGGTTGTAGCATTGAATTTGGATCCAATTGATCACTTTTTATCTCTCTCCCTCTCTCCCTATTCAAGCTAATGAGCCAACTAGATCTGCTCGACATTTTAATGTCTCAAGTATTGCCTCATGGTCTAACTCGTGAACTTTCCAAAGAACCTTATTATGTGGTTTTCCACCATATTTTATCAAGTGGACATTTGATGCGATAACAAGGTTTGAATAATGAAAAATCTTCCTCTCTGTTTGCCAATCCTTGAATAAACACAAGTTAGGATTCTTCATAGGATATCATCTAATCCATGTGCCTGTTACAACCACCGCACCAACATGGTACTCTAAACCTTCACCATCTATAACCAAGTGATCCAATTTTTTTTTGGATTCAACACAATGACACAAATAATAATCTATTTGTTCTTCATTGTCTTTAGGTGCAATAACAGTAAAAACATGGTCTGTAGTGACAAATGTACAAAATGTGGTCATTAATTCAAAAAATACTTGGGTAAAAGTTATAGAGTTACATATCAAAATTACAAAGATATATATATATATATAGATTACCAAGTTGCACTAGATCTGACAAGTAGTCAAAGTCAATAGACGAATCCATCTCCACCATTTCTAGTGCTTGTGGGGGATGATAGGTGTCAATTGGGTCCAACACCCGTATATCCCATTTGTCCACCCATTCAGTTGACTCATAGTCATCCCAATTTTCCTCTACACATGATGGACAATAGCATGCCATTTTTTGTGTGTGGATACTCCATGAACCTACATCAGAGCTTCTAAAAGAGTGTAACTCACTAGATCCTATTAGTGTGCAACAATCCTGATATAGTGTAATGTTAGTATTATCTATCAACCAAAAAAATCTACGAACTGTAGACTCACCTTCCTTACCTGGACCCATTGTAGCGTTACACCATTGGATGATGGATTTTGCATCTATCAATTTTGCTCCATCTTTGTACTTTAGTTCTTCACAAGCCAAGGCTCTTTTAATGCATGCGCCTACACC
Source organism: Cupressus sempervirens (assembly GCA_028749045.1). Classification (NCBI taxonomy): domain Eukaryota; kingdom Viridiplantae; phylum Streptophyta; class Pinopsida; order Cupressales; family Cupressaceae; genus Cupressus; species Cupressus sempervirens. The sequence continues at coordinate 401,150,184 of CM053785.1, read as the reverse complement.
ATTGTGCTCTCCCTTACCATTACCAGCCTCTGTGAAATTTCACATATATTGAATTCTATACAACTTGTGCATCCTGCTCAACCAATAGAACATCCACGTGTTCTTGAATTGAGATGCACAATTGTCTCACCAAATAATGTGTTGATGATATGATATGCCCCTATTAGCCAAATCTCCATAAAATAGTTGAAAACAACCATGTATGAACTCCATAGAATGTGATCAATCATTGCTGATGTAAAAATGGTACTCCCTCAAAATCTTCCTATCATCCTCTGTACTTGTAGGTGAATGCATGAATTCTATGTGAACAAATATGGAAACCTACTAAGATGTATAATACTTTTCTTGCACCTCATTTTTTGGTTGTAGTGTGTATTTCTCTACAAAATCTACAACCAAAACAATGGTATCCAATGGAAACGTATCTTTGCACAACTTGAATTGCAAATCCAACCATCGAGCTCTATGAGTATGCCTTGTGTACTCGTAAATAATCTTTTCATGAAAAATCTTCATGAACTCATACACTGGAATCTTTTCAATGACTAGATCACATCTTTTACCATGTTTTCCATCTTTTAGAGCATATGTCACTATCTTGAATTCTTCATAATCTACTATTTCATTTCCAATTGCATGCGTACTATCCATATATTGACAAGTTGATAAAAGTTGCAAAGAACCACAAAATAAGCATGTACCATCCAAGCATGATGTCTTGTAAAATTGTTGGCCATCCCTTATTTCAGATAAAATGTTGGATATGAATTCTCTTGAAAATCTTGGTGGCTCTTTTATGTCACAATTCTACAAAACAAACTAAGAATGCAAAACTACGCATATATGCCTAAAAACATCAAAATGGTTAAAAAATTCAATATGTATCCTACAACAACAAGTTGTGCGTGTGTGATTTATCTTCACATAAAAAGGTTTACCCATCTCAAAAAATATTTGACTTATTCGAATTTGAGGATACATATCAATAAGTTTTGCAAAAAATTGTGTTTGAGTTGAGTCCAAAAAATGTTTCGTATGTGGCTCGCGATTTCGGCTACCAATCCTCCTTCTTACAACATCCCTTTGATTAGGAGAAACATGTGTATTATTTTTTCAAAAATCTTTGATCAAAGATTTCAAGGCTTCACTAATTTCTTTATCCTTTCGTAGTAGTCTACTGCCAAATGTCCATAACTCATTTTTTGTTGGATCTTCTACTCTCTCATGCCTTAGCATGGCTCTCCTTAGGGTACCTCTACCAATTTTTAATTTTTTGCTTGTCTTTCTCATGAGTTGAGCTTTCTTCATTTGGCTACTTACTATTGTCGATGTGAGTACTCATCTTGTGATATTACTATCTTTGGTGTGTGATTTAGAACCCACTTTGTCATAAGAATTCATTAGATTCTTTACAATATTTATTTCATTTCAATCGTCCATCCTTCTTAGCCCAAGAATCTTCATGATAGGCCTAAATTTCAAATTTCTTATCATTTAAACAAATAATTGGCATTGACCTATAATATTTAATTCTTCAAAAAATAATCTCCACATACTATTAACTTGTCTTTGACAAGTACACTTGCTAATCTTGTCAGGAATTGATTTCAAAATGTTAGTATCAATATAAATCAAATATTTTGGTCTTCTAAAACAAATTCTAGAAGGTGTTCTAATCTCTTCAATTCTCTCAACATTTTGAACATCAATATAAGGTTGAGTGTATTGCGTACCTTGAACCGAAGATGATGTGCCTTGGCAATAAGATGTAAAAGATGGAATATCACCTACTTGATGTGTTGATGTTGTGCTTTCAACATGACATGATGGAGTTTGTATATCATCAGATCTACAAATCATTGTCTCTTCTACATGAGAGGATGATATGCCTTCAACATTGGAAAATGATACTCCAACATTGGAAGATGGTGTAGCAGACGATATGACTCCAACATTGGAGGATGGTGTAGCTTCACAATTCAATTGTCTTCTTGAGCGTAACAATCTCATTCGTTCTCTTTGTCTTTCTAATTCTTCCTCTTTGTTTCTTTGTACTGGTGGTTCTTGATCCTCTTCAAAAGTCAATTCTTCATTATTTCTTTATAATTTTCTTTGTTCATGTAGTAATTTCATTTTATCTCTTTTAATTGCCAAATCTCTCTCCCTATCTTCATTTGTTTGAACCTTTGGTTTCTTCCTTGGCATGATGATGATTTCTACATGTCAAATTATTCAAACATCCAAATTACTTAAAATATGTAAATTAAAAATTACTCAATTACATATAAAAATTATAATTATTTGAATGAATACACAATATATATCAAACGACTTGTCAAATTTCTAACCATTCTGAAATAACATTTCATTCAAACATACAATTTTTAATGAATTCACTATATATTAAATAACATGTCAAATTATAATCAAATTTGTATCTATATATTGACAAACAATATTTAAAATGGATCGCGCTAACCTTTTCTATACAAGGAATATTCAAAAAGTCTTCAAATCATGTATCCAATGATTGAATTTGGTGTTTGCTACCTTCTAAAAGTGTTGAAATAGTGTTTGCTATATTGAAATCCATGATTTCTATCAAAATAATTGACCAAAAGCAAGAAATGGATGAAATGGGCCCCAAGGTTTCTTTTTTACCATTTTTAGGTGATTTGAGATAGTGCATATGCACTATAATGTGTACGCACTATGTTAAATAACATCACTCCCCATCCTTCCTACTCTCTCTCCCATCCCCTCCCTCTCTCTCTTCCTACTCTCTCTCCCCTCTCCCATCCTTTACAATCTCTCACTCTCCCTCTCTCACCCTCTCTCCTCTCCCATCCTCGACACTTTAGATCTCTCACACACTTATCCCGCTATCTCTCTCCCTCTCCCTCTCCTACCACCTACTTTCTCTCCCCCATCCCCTACTCTGTCTCTCCTCTCCCATCCCCTACTTTGTCTCTCTTACATACATTCCCATTCCCCCTATCTCTCTCCTTCTCCCTCTCCCTCTCCCTCTCCTACTACCTACTATCTCTCTCTCCCTCTCTACTATCTCTCTCTCCCATCTTGTATGAGCTCTCTCTACCACCACCTACTCACTCTCAGACTCTCTCCCATTCCCTACTCTGTCTCTCTTACACACACACACTCATTCCCCCTCTCTCTCTCTCCCTCTCCCACTCCCTCTCCCACTGCCTACTTTCTCTCCCCCATCCCCTGTTCTCTCTCTCTCCTCTCCCATCCCCTACTCTCCCACACTCACACTCTCTTTCATCCCCTAGTCTATCTCTCTCACACGCACACTCCCATCTCCCCTCTCTCTCCCTCTCCCACTGCCTACTTTCTCTCCCCCATCCCCTACTCTCTCACACTCACACTCTCTTCCATCCCCTACTCTATCTCTCTCACACACACACTCCCATCCCCCCTCTCTCTCTCCCTCTCCCACTGCCTACTTTCTCTCCCCCATCCCCTACTCTCTCACACTCACACTCTCTTCCATCCCCTACTCTGTCTCTCTCACAAACACACTCCCATCCCCCCTCTCTCTCTCCCTCTCCCACCACCTACTTTCTCTCCCCCATCCCTTGCTCTCTCTCTCCTCTCCCATCCCCTAGTCTCTCACACTCACACTCTCTCCCATTCCCTACTCTGTCTCTCTCACACACACTCTCATCCCCCCTCTCACTTTCCCTCTCCCACTACCTACTTTCTCTCCCCCATCATCATACTCTCTCTCTGCCACCCCCTGCTCTCACACTCTCACACTCTCTCTCATCCCCTACTCTCTCTCTTTCATAGATACACACACTCTTATCCCCCCACTCTCTCCCTCTCCCTCTCCCACTCCCTCTCCTACGCCCTACTATCTCTCTCTCTCTCAAGTTCTCTTTCTTCCTCTCTACTCTCTCTCTCCCATCCCTTACTCTCTCTCTCTCTTCCATCCCCTATTATGTCTCTCTTACACACACACTCCAATCCCCCCTCTCTCTTTTCCTCTCCCACAGCCTACTTTCTCTCCCCCATTGTCGTACTCTCTCTCTACCACTCCCTACTCTCACACTCTCTCCCATCCCCCACTCTCTCTCTCTTTCATAGATACACACACTCTTATCCTCCCACTCTTCTTCTCTCCCATCCCCTACTCTCTACATCTATCACACACACTCCCATTCCCCCCCCCTCTCTCTCTCCCTCTCCCTCTCCCATCGCCTACTTTCTCTCCCCCATCCCCTACTCTCTCTCTCTCCTCTCCCATACTCTACTCTCTCACACTCTCACACTCTCTCCCATCCCCTACTCTGTCTCTCTTACATAGAAACACTCCCATCCCCCCTCTCTCTTTCCCTCTCCCATAACCTACTTGCTCTCCTCCATCATTGTACTCTCTCTCTCTGCCACCCCCTACTCTCACACTCTCACACTCTCTTCCATCCCCTGCTCTCTCTCTTTCAAAGATACATAGACTCTTATCCCCCCACTCTTCTTCTCTCCCATCCCCTACTATCTACATTTGTCACACACACTCCCATCCCCCCTATCTCTCTCCCTCTCCCTCTCCCACTCCCTCTCCTACCACCTACTATCTCTCTCTCTCTCTCTCTCTCTCTCTCAAGTTCGCTTTCTTCCTCTCTACTCTCTCTCTCTCTCTCTCTCTCTCTCTCTCTCTCTCTCTCTCTCTCTCAAGTTCGCTTTCTTCCTCTCTACTCTCTCTCTCTCTCTCTCTCTCTCTCTCTCTCTCTCTCTCTCTCTCTCTCTCTCTCCCATCCCTTACTACCACCCTCTCTCTCCCATCCCCTACTCTCTCATGCTCTTCCATCCCATAATCTCACTCTCTCTCTCTCTCTCCCATCCTATACAAGCTCTCTTTGCCACCACCTACTCTCTCTCACACTCTCACACTCTCTCTCCCTTCCCCTAATCTATCTCTCCTACATGCTTCTATTCCACCTCTCTCTCCCTCCCACTCCCTCTCCCACTGCCTACTATCTCTCTCTCACACTCTCTCCCCCTCTCTCCCATCCCTCTTCCATTGCCTACTCTCTCTATCTCTCTCTCCCTTCTCTCATTCTCTACTCTTTCTCTCTTTCACACACGCACCCATCCCCCCTCTCTCCTCTTCCATCCCCTACTTTTTCTCTCACTCGCTCCTCTCCCACTCCCTCTCCCATTACCTACTCTCTCTCTCTCTCTCCCCCTCTCTACTCTCTCTTACATTTTCACACTCTCTCCTATCCCCTACTCTCTCTCTCTCTCTCTTTCTCTCTTACACACATTTCTATCCCCCCTTTCTCTCCCTCTCCCACTCCCTCTCCCATTTCCTACTCTCTCTTCCATCCCCTACTCTCTCTTGAGCTACTTTGTCTTCCCCCTCTCCCATTCCATACTCTCTCTCTTTCACACACATGCACTCCCATCCTCCTCTCTCTCACTCTTCCTCTCCCACTCCGTCTCCCATTGCCTACTCTCTCTCTCCCCCATCCCCTACTCTTAATCTCTCTCTCCCAACCTGTACTCTCTCTCACACTTCCTCTCTCTCCCATCCCCTACTCTCAATCTCTTTCCCCCATCCTGCACTCTCTCTTTTCCATCACTACTCTCTCTCACACTTCTCTCTCACATCTTGTACTCTCTCTCCCATCCTATACTCTCTTTGCCACCCCTACTCTTTCTCACTTTCTCTCTCCCCTCTCCCATCCCCTACTTTCTCTCTATCTCTCTCTCACACACACATGGCCATTCCTTTATCCACCCTAGTTCTCTTATGCAATTTAGGTCTACTGAGAAATCATGTTTTAGATAGCGCATGTGTGCTATAGGGCACATGCGCTATTGAAAGCTTATTTAAATCCAAGCCTAAGGCTTGGTTTTTCCTTGGAGATCAAACCCAAAGGTTTGGAGTTTATGAAGAAGTCTGAGATGTGTTTTCCAGCAAACATACCAAAAATGATTGTTTTTTCTTGTGTGCTCCCCTTCAAGATTCCTTGTGGTTGGGTATCGATAAGATCAGGTTACATAGCATTATAGGTCTCTATGTTAGCTATCTAACCATATAATTTATTTTTAATTTGAACTATTTCAAACCTTTCATCTATAATTTTGTTTGAACGTATGTTCATTTTTTGTCAAAAACCACCATGTACTAATTGGGCTATAGAATTTAGCTTGTTCATCGAATTTTGCAACAACTAAGTGTTTTAGAAAATAGACTTCATTCTACACACTTTGAAAAAAAAGGTTTTGATTTTAGATTAGTTTTCAATTATTTCTAGGGGGAGCACACAGATATTTCACATTTTTGGGATGTGTCTAGTTAAAAAACTCATTAAAAAAAAATACACATTATAAAATTAACTAAAAATCTGGGATAAACTACACAGTGTTAAGTAACTTTTGACTAGAGCGATTAAAGAATTTCAAAAAAAAAGTTAAAATTTTAGGGGGGCCACACTTTGTGCTATGTTATATTTTTTTGTAATAAACAGTACCACTTTTTGTAGCCCCCTTTTTTGAGGACCTAAAACTAAACTATTTTTAAGAAAAACTAGTAGTTTAGAAACTAGATTCAAAGGACTACGACTTTTGTTTTTGTCATATCTTAAAATTTTGAGCATAACTATCTTCAAATTCTTGTTGAAGTTCAAAATTTACAGATTTTAGGGAAAAGGTGTCCACTTATACCCCCTTTTTATATATATATTTATATATGTATATATGTATATATGTATATATGTACATATAGATATATAGATACATATATACATATATATACATATATATATATATATACATACATATATATACATATATACACATACATACATATATACATACATACATACATACATATATACATACATACATACATACATACATACATATATATATAATTGTTAAAATGTTGCTAATAAACTATTCAAAGTGGAAAATATTTATTGAAAAATCCAAATTTGCATATGGAGTATAAAAAAAAAAATTTAATCAAATTTTTGGGGGAAATAGACCCACGCCCCGTACCCGTTATCTTGCAGGGTACCTAACATCGTAGGTACTATGATGATAGAGGGTATGATGTACCCGCTACTGTCGTAGGCCCTGCGACAGCAGGGTACCTGCATACTGCAATAGCGGTTTAACACATGCATTAAATGTTTTGTTTTTTTAATTGAAAAATGTGATTCGATTTTAATGTCATATTGATGTTAAAGTTATTAAATATTAATAACTTTGAAATATAGATTATTATATATTATTAAATATTAATTATTATTATATAATATTTATTATTATTATTATTATTATTATTATATATATTATAAATACAATTTTATTAATAAATCAATTCTTTAATAATTAATCATTTTATAATATTTTAGTTTACTAATATAAATCCACTTTAATCAATCTTAGAATGAAGGTTACATTATGAGGATGAATTGTGCTTGTTTACATTGAATTTTTCTTATGTCCTATGGAACACGATGGGGGTCTTTTGAAAATATTGTATACACTCTTAGTAACATCTTAAAATATAGATTTAATGGGTTATGGGGAAAATACTTTTATCTACCAAACAAATACATGGGTTAGGTAAAAATGTACAAATTTCTCCACTGGATATCTAAATTGGAAATGAAAACTGAGACCTCCAAACTTAATTCAACTGTGTAATTTTAGCAAACCAAAAACATGTGTTTGCATTTTGTGCTCTCACTTTGCTTTGTGTTTAGGTTTTGTTTGACTAGCTATTGACCAGTTACAGAACATCTACCAGAGGCTCAGGGATTATGATTGTGATGTCATGATGATGTCTTTTGATCTCAATCTTTTTAAAACTCAACCATGGTTATGTGATGGCATGTTGATTGATATTGTCTTCAGTCTTCTTGTGTAAGTTGTGATCTATGTAACCTTTTATGAGATGTCGATTAGTTGTATTTGGATTACTTTCCAGTCATGTTGATGGGATTGAATTGTTTATTTGATCTTGATGATGTCATGTTGTGACATGTTTTGACTCAACCAATTTGGAGTCTTCGATCAGTATTACTTTGAGATACTTTTTGGTTGCTTGTTAAGAACCAATGATTATTTTGATTATGAGTGATACCTTCAATTGCCAATAGAGAACTGTTGTGGTCATGATTATCTATGGATGCTTTTTAGATGCTCATGGAGATTTGATGCTCTTATTGTGTATTATCTTTTGGTATTTTTCCAGTCGCTTGTATAGGACTGTGTTGATTTTGTGATTTATGATTCCATGAGCTTAGGGTAGGTTATCTACTTGTAGTGTCGAAAAGTGGCTTGCAATGGGAGTCAGGGCCCTAAGAGATTGCTAGGGTAACTCATTGTAAGTTTTTTTAATAAGTGAAAACATCACACCTAATACTGACTTAAATGGACTTAATAAGATAATTGTTTGTTCTCGCCCATGCCTCGAGTGCTAGTACAAACTAGGATAGGAGTAGAGAGAACACTTGGTTGTGACCTTGCATTTCATAGTATGCCTCGTCTGTATGAGAGGATACTAGTGGCCACATAAGGATAACTAGGGGGCTAGGGTCTATTGAGAGACTGCCAGGTTAACTCTAGTGTGATTCGTGTGATGACACTTTCTTGCTTGCATAGTAGGTTTCCTACATGTCTTTGTGTGCCTCTGGGATTAGATGTCATTTTGTGATTAGAACCTTTGAGTTAGTATACTTTTAGGATTCCTAGACTTAGAAAGTGTTTGTGGTTTGTGATTTGATAACCTGTTTGGGACTTGAGATTATCTCCTTAGCATGGTGGGAGTGCACCATTTAGGTTCCACGCAGTCGGGTGGTAGTGCTTTTCCACTCTTACCATTTGAGATCCATCTGAGACACTGTGGCTGATGCATTCTTTGTTTGCATCTATCTTCATTCTGTTCATATATTATGATGGTGAACACGTATCATTACATTAATGATTTGCATATGTTAGACGATGTTATCTTATGCTTTATTTTGCATGTTAGATTCCTTTCTGCATATGATGTAGTATGTTTTAGGAGTGACATTCCTATTATGATAATACTAATGATCTCTTCGGTGATTTGGGATGTTACACACGGAGAGATGGCTAGGTCCCACAATGGTCTAATGATGCTATTTATGGTTGGGAGGAACCATGCACTTAGTCAATTATGTTTGATGATATATGGTTAACTTTTATGATGGATGTTTATATCTTCTATGATGATGTATCATGTATGACATGTGGTTTCATTTACTTTATTGCATCATGGACTAGAATAAAGATGATGATGTACTTTAGTTTCACACATGTATATTCTTTTAAGCCTTTCATACCCTGTGGCATGTATAGTGGATGATTGAGCATTCGAAAATGTATTTAAGAACGTTGGAATTTTCATTATTATTTCATGTAGTACTAGATGGTATTAATATTAGTTAATTTAAACATGATTCAACATTAACGGATCCTTGAAGAATGTAACCTATTATTTATGTTTATGTTTACTTTCAGTTAAATGATGTTGTTGTTTTCGCTACTATGTTATGAATGGTTTACTTTTATGTTTCAAAAAAAAAAAATGTGTTACCAAACTTAGTGAAACTTTAGGTTAATTCTTTGGATCCCTTGGCAGGGTATTAAACTCCCTTCCCCCATACCCAAATACATCCATGTGATTCCCTAATTACTCTCTAGCTCATCTCTCTCTCCCACCATATTGTCTCTTTCTACCTCATCTCTTCCCCTCTTTTATCTTTCTCTTTTTTCCCACACCCTCTTAACATTTTGTCCCCTAATTACTATTTATCTCTACATCATGTCTTTCACCCTCTCGCTCTTATCTCCCATTCTCTTTCTCCCTAATTGCACTCTTTAACTCTCTCCCCTCACTCCTCTCACAATATCACCCACCTAACCTTTTCACCCTTTATATCTACTACACATCTCTCACCCTCTCTTGCTCACATGGCTCTTTGCCTCTCTCTCTCTCTCTCTCTCTCTCTCTCTCTCTCTCTCTCTCTCTCTCTCTCTCTCTCTCCATTCATTTGATGCCCTAATTATTATCTTTCTCTCTACCTCATCTCTCTCTCCTACGAAGTCTCTTTCTACCTCATACCTTCCCACATTCCTCCTTTCTCCTATTTCCACCTCTTCTTACCATATACTCTCCTTTATTACCATTTATCTCTACATCATCTCCCTCCCTCCTAGCCTCCTTAATCTCTTTAACTCTCTCCTCTCCCTCCTCTCACAATATATTCCCCCTATTTACTTCTTGTATCTACCCCATATCTTTCACTCATGTATCTTTATCTCTCACAATATCTGTTGCACATGTCTCTCACCGTATTGTTTCTCATGCCTTCATACCCCCTTTATCATGACCCCTCTTATTATTACTATCTTATCTATTTGTTTCATCTCTCTCTCTCTCTCTCTCTCTCTCTCTCTCTCTCTCTCTCTCTCTCTCTCTCTCTCTCTCTCTCTCTCTCTCACACACACACACACACACACACACCTTTTGAAATTTGACTATATGCATATGTTTAAAATGAATTTATAAGATTGATTTTATTTTTATAGAACACTTTCTCCTAACATTCTTTTGATTTTAATTTTATACATTTACCTTCATTAATTTAATATTTTCCCAGATTTATAAATTTCAATCTTATTTTAAATTTTTTTATAATATCTACCATTTTTTTAAAATTAAAATCTATTGTAATTTCATTATTTTATTATAGTCAGAACTTTATTATTTAATTACTTTATCAAAATTTAGTTATACTAACCATCTTTGAGTTTATACTATTAGAAATATGGAAAAAATATCATAATCTTACTTTATTTAAGTATTTGTAAATAAACTACATCATCTAATTGAAAAATATAGAAACATCTTAGTTTTCTATATACTTTTAAAAATATTCTATAGACTTTTGAAACTACATATATGAAATGACACTTTTCTTATATATATATATATATATATATATATGTATGTATGTATGGAATTTTTTCACTATTTCTAAACATCTTTAATTTCAATTAGAAAAGTGTAAAAAAATAGAAACTTATAAATAAAAATGCATTTTGTCAATATAGAAATATTTTATTCTTAATTAGAAAAGTGAGATCTTTAAATGTTTGATGTTTACTAAATTTTTATTATAACAATTAAATTCTAAACACTTCATAAAATAATTCAAATAGATATCAAAAAACATATTATTAATTACTACTTATAAATAGATGAAAAATTCTAAATAATTTTCATTATTATGTGTGCTTGTTATTATTGTTCACTCATTCTTTCTATTACTAAGATATTAGTTTAGCTTTTAGAACACACATCAAGGGTGCAAATCTAGACCTGATTGAAAGATTAACCAACATCTAGAATAACTTATCCCACATTCAACCTCTCCTTTTGATAAAATTCACTTAAAAATCAAAATCAATTTATATACTTTAAACTCTACCCTATGATTCAGATCCATATGAAGAGGAACATACTTCCAACTTTGGAACAAAATAATCAAATGTCTATCATCTTTATTTTGATTTATTTGAACAATTTATAAAGAAGGAAAGAGAAATTGCTAGTTTGAACTATAAAATAAATAATAAATAAATAAATCTTCTAACCCAAACAACAAACCAGGCCCCAATATTTTACACTGCCTTCCTAGCACTAGAATTGTTGTTGCTACTACTTTGGTTGGATTGTATCTTTTTGTCTTCTTTTGATATCGATTGTTCCATTGCAAAAATTATGTCCAGAACCCAGGCTATTAATTAATATGTTGTGCAATGAATTTTCATGTAAAAGTTTAGTTTTGGCACTGAATTTGATGTTATTGTCTACCCTATCAAGATGATCGTAACACACTTGGCAAAAATATAATGTGACTTCATATTGCCTTCATCCTAGAGATTTTTGTCTCCAATTCCTAAAAACGCTCACTATACATGCAACGCTTCAATATTTTCCTCTTGCGATGCATGTGAGATTTGAGCACCAAGTTGTACTACATGCCAAAGGATGGAAAATGATTCTTTGAAATTCCTTGCTCCTTCAACTTGCATCAATGACACGACATGAGCTACTTTAAAGCCAAATTACCCCCTACAACCCTAAATTTTTCATGAAACATGAATAGAAACACTTTCCAAGCAATAAAATTGACATGGATTTTTATCATTTGAGGAGGATGACCTGACATTGATGATCAACGATTGAAAATAAGGATCTAGTTCTGTAAAATGCTTGAAATCACTCTTTTTTCTTTGGCCATGATAGAGAATTTCAAAAGAAACAGTGAAGTGACATAAAGCACTGTATGATACATCAATTTGCATATGAAATTCCATTGAAGAGAGGGAGAATTCACCATTTCCTGATCAATTTTTCATCGTTCGATCTGTTTCCACCACCTTTAGCCTCCTTCTATGTAGCCTCATTGGAAAGATTTTCTTTTAAACACCATAGGATTATGAGTTGTATCATTTAGCAAGATTTTCAGGTCTCTATTAGAAAAGTGAAGTGATATAAAGCGTTGCATAGGTTTGTTTGAATTGTAACCATCAACAAATGCATTAGTTCTTTATAATATATAATTATTTCATGTTGCAAGACATGCAAATGACCATTTAATTTAATGAAAATGTCTAAAAGTTTGTATTGATGAATGCTTCCATTGTAGAAATCCTCTCGGCTTAATTAATGATTTATAGTAAAAAATTATTCAGTTGACAATAATCCAATTCAAAGTTTTGTAATTTCTAAAACTATTTTTCTTTAATTTGATTGGTTAAAACAAATGGAACGATAAGAGCAGATTGCAAGGAAAACTAAAGATTATAACCTTAACAAAGTTAAATTAAATTTTGATAATTTTTGTGTCAATTTTTTATTTCATACCTATCTTGTCACCAAACTTTTTTTCATTATGAAATATTTGAAACGATGAAGAATAGTTTATAAACAATTATCACAATTTTCAATATATGTTAATAATTTATAGATAATTAAAATATATTACATTTTTATTTTGAAACTAGATAATAATTATGAATAAAAATATAGCATTTGTAGTTATATTTTTAAATTTTAATTACTTTATTTACATTCATTACTATTTCATATCTTACACCAATTTATTTTATAAAATTCAATATATCTTCATTGAATTTTTCATATCATCTTTACAATAAAAATTTTATGATAGAAAAGAAAATTATTTCTATAATAGAAAAGAAAATCCTTTATTTATATTATATCATAACTATTATAATTATTATTATAAATTATATTATATATATAATATTTTAAGTAAATAATTAAATTAACATCATGATTTTGACATGGTAAACTTAAAAATATGATAATAATAATTAATAACAATTTCTTTAACAATATTTATTTCAATATTTTTCTCTATATTAGTTAATATGTTATTTAAATTCTTTTCAATGACCGCGGCTCTATTTCAGGCCAAATTTTAAATGATTGAAGTTAAATTCTATTTCTAATTTTCTACCCAAAATCAAGACATGTGTACTCAAAGATTCTACTTGAAATCCTGACCATTATCTAAAAGAAAGATCGATGGCCCAAGATGAATTTCAGGCCAATTTGGAGAATATTTTTCCATGTGCCTAGATTCATCTGGAATCATGACATGTGTCCAGTCATTGCAAAGCTCAATTAAGTGTCAAGATTCAATATTATTAATAATTATGTTTATAAATAATTATCATAATTATCAAAATATGTTAATAATTTATAGATAATTAAATTATATTACATTTTAATTTTGAAACTAAATAATAAATATGAATAAAAATATAGCATTTGTAATTATATTTTTTAATTTTAATTATTTTATTTGAAATAAACTATTGTCATTATAATTTATTATTAGTACTTGCTGGTAGGCTTAGGACTAAGTACTATTGTGATACATTTTGGATTTTAGACTTTAACTATTGATTAAATTTGTTTCATATTTTTATGAGTAAGAATAAATCATTTTAATTTCTTTTATGAAACTAATATATTGCATAGCATAGATGCAAAAAAATTAACTTTAAAATTTTTATATAATATTTTTCTAAGTTATGATTGGATGAATTCATTTAGCTCTTATATTGGCCGGATATAAGAGCTAAATATTTCATTTTCAATGTGATTCATTAACGTTAATATTTTTATTTTTTTAATATAAGTGCATTGGTTTATATTTTATATTTTAATAATGTATTTTTTAATAAATTCTAATATAATATTACTTATATATAATCATTTAAGACTTATATTATTATAAAATTATTATCATTTTTATATTATAATTATTTATTATATAATAGAACATATAACATAATTATTTATAATAGAATATAATATAATAGAAATGAACGTGAAGACGATCTATGATTTTTCGCATTGTGAAAGTTTTTATTAATGTTTTTTTTCTGCGATATCAATTTTTGCCTATTGGGTTTTTCTACTAGCAAGGTGGTGTTGCCAGAAGGTAAGTCAATCGATGGTGGTGGATAGCTGGATTTCCCCATGTGTGTAACAGAGATAGGTAGTATCTCTCCTCCCTCTCCCATTAATTCAAATTTGCATTATGTCTTTTTGGCAGATGCTTCATTAAATTGCTCAGCACCTCTTGAACCTCCTTCATCTGCAACAAATGCTCCTCTAAATGCCAATATTAATGGCACTACTCCTCCTGCTAATCCTACCACCTTCAAAGCCAAAACATTTTTAGAGGTAATTTTTCATTCTACTAGGATCGTCAATGCCAAGGTAAGGTTTGTTATTGCACAATGAGGCCACCCCAACTGGTAAGGACCCTCTCGCTTCCTTGATACCCTTTTCTTTGGCTCCTAACTCAGAAATGATAACTGAAATTGTTAAGGAAAAAAATAGACTTAAAGACACTGCTATATTTTTTGTGGCTATTTAAATTGATAAGTACCCTCCTTGCAAGTTTTTGGATGATTGGTTCCATAATTTTTGGAACATTAAGCTAGGGTTTCATATATCATTTTGTAGAAAAATCCAAACAGGCTTATTTGTTATCTTTTTTGCTAATCAAGAGGCACAAAAAGAAGTGTTGAAAAAATAATACTGGTCTGTAGGATCGACTTCCTTCCACACTTTGGCTTGGACCCTTGAAGCTGTCCATGAAGAAGTTCTAGCTCTGTCAGTTCCCTGATGGATCCTTATGAAAAATATACCCCCTTTTCTATGGCATTTTTTAGCACAGTTATTAGAACCCTTGGGTAAAACTATTAGGATGGATGATACGATTAGACTTGTCCCTCACATGGATGCTAGGGTTCTCATCTCACTTCTCCTCGGTAATAAAATTCCTTCTGAGATTACTATCAATGTGCTAAATGAAAGTGTTGTTTGCCCTGTCGAAGTTTTAGGTGGCTTGAATGCTTTTTTTTGTGTAGGAAGGAGGGCCATCTCAGGAAGGATTATCCCATTATCAAAAAACCCTTGGCTAAATTCACTAGTAACCCTAATCTGCCTTCAAATTTTGCCTTGCCAATTAACTCCTCTTTTGTTTCATCTTCTACTAATCTTCCTTCTATGAAAATTTTTGAATCATCTATTATGGTCCAGAACGCTCCTCCTTCCAATTTAATTCTTTTGCCTCCCCCAGGGATGTGTTGGGACCTGATCTTGATGATGGTTTTAGAGTGGCTAGGAATAGGAAGAAGAGGAAGGGGAATAGCTCTAGTAACTCAAAGCCAAAGAACCCCAATGGTAAACCTACTACTCTTCTTACCATTGCCCCTTCTTAGTGTGTTATGATCAAGTATCCTCCCCCTATTACTAATTTTGTTAAACCCATTTCAAATACTCAAAAATTGCCACCAAATTTTTTTAAGGAAATTGATGATGATTATTTAGTTGAATTTATTCCTACTAATGGCTTGTCTCAAAATGTGGATATGGAATTGCCAGACTTTGATGAGGATCCTAAACCAGATGACCTTTCCACAAAAAGGCATGGGAGGCCACCTGGGTCAAAAAATAAACTTGTGGGTAAAAAATCTAGAGATAAATCTAGCAGTCACATAATGTTTGTTGATAATGTGTGCCTTACTCCTATTATTGGTTCTCAATGATTTTTTTATCATGGAATGTTAGGGGTCTCAAGTCTCTAGATAGAAAACATGTTAAGAGTTTGTTAAATTCTTTTAAGTCTGTGGATTTATTTATGATGCAAGAAATTAAAACTACTGGTTTCACCCTTGAAACCAATCTTAATTTTATTTGGCAAGATGCTATTAAATTTTACTCTAACCACATTAGGGGTAAAGGAGGAATTTATATCCTCGTTAATCCCAAATGGAGGTCAGTCATTACTAATAATGGTGCCTCTCCTTGTCAAAGGGTTGTCTAGTTCATCATGAACGTTAATAATAATCCTATGGGATTTTGTTCTATTTATGCTCCTAATGATACCAAAGATAGAATTTCCCTTTGGAATTTGCTTGCCAATCTTCCAAATATACCCTGGCTTTTTGGAGGGGATTTTAAAACATAGTTGAATCCCAAAGTGATAAAGCTAGTGGAAATCCTTTTAGATGGAAGGATTATGAAAATCTGCACTGGTCTAAATCTATAAATTCTAAAAACCTATTTGATCATCTTGCTAATAATAAAGATACTAATGCTAGAATATTGCAACTTCTAGCAAGGTCAAGCTAGGAGATACTCTAGATTAGATCATTTCTATGGTAATAAGGATTATTTTTCTTTTTTACCAGATAATAAAGACAACATTGTTTTGGTCACCGCTACTATTATGTCTGATCATCATCCTATATTCACCCATGTTAGTATCAATTCTATTCCTATTACACAGAAGCCCGCCTGTCCTAAATTCTTGTTAAACTCCAAACTTCTTCAAGATGAAGATGTTCTTTGTGCCATTCAAATGATCAAAAACATCAATCATTTTAATTTGAAGGACTCTTCCATGATTAAAAAGTGGAAGGCTAACCTTCCTGCCTAGAAGTGTTTTCTTCAAACCATAGGCCAAAAGTTTTCCAAAGATTATAGATTCATTAAAATGCATCTCTACTTTGAACTTCAAATCGTTGAGCAGAATGTTCAGGCTAACTCCTCTAATATAAATCTCTTGAACTAGGTGCTAGCCGCCAAAGATGCCCTGAGAAAACACCAAAAAATTAAAATTCAAGGAGCGAAAATTTGATCTAGAGCCAATTGGCTTCAACATGGGGACCGTGGATCTAATTTCTTCTTTAATCTTCTTAAGAAGAAGAAAATTAAAGAGTCTATTGATAAGCTTGTTATTAACAATTAGGAAATTTTGGACCCTGAAAGCATTACTTTGGCTTTTGTTGATTATTATAGTAAAATTTTCTCATCTTTGGATTCTTTGGAAGCTGATGAAGTTAGAATGAAATGCAGGTCTCTTCTGCCTAATAAACTAGACTCTATTGATATCATATCCCTTTTTGAGCCTATATCTATTGATGAGATTATGGGGGCTATAAATAACATCAAGGATGACAAGGCCCCTAGGCCTGATGGGCTTCCTGTTGAATTTTACAAGTCCAATCTTAGCTAGATTAGTAAAGACATGCTGGATCTTTATAATGAGGCCATGTGTGTTGGTTCCCTTAGTTCTGAGATCAACAAGGGTATTATTAACCTCCTCCCTAAAGATGGGGATAAGACTCTTATCAAGAAATAGAGAGCTATTACTCTCCTTAATGTTTCCTATAAAAATTTGGCTAAAGTTTTAGCCCTTAGGTTAGTTCACATTCTCCCTAAGTTAGTTAGTGCGACTCAAATGAGTTTTATAATAGGTAGATACGTATTGAAGAATCTTATCACTACTTGGGAAGCCATGGATTGGGCTAAATGTTCTCATCAAAACTCTGCTTTGCTTCTCCTTGACTTTGAGAAAGCCTATGATAGAGTTGAGTGGAATTTTATCATTATGATGTTATAATCTTTTGATTTTCCTCCTTATTTTTGCAATGCTATTCAAATCCTTTTCAAAGATTCTTGTGCTCAAGTTGAGATTAATGGTTCTCTCTTTGACCCTTTCCCTCTCAGTTGGTCCATCAGGCAAGCTTCTCATTGGCTCCTGCTCTTTTTGCAATTACTACTAAAGCCTTCTACTATATTCTTAAAGATAATATCCTATCCCCAAAAGTTAGAGGTCTTTACCTTCCTAACAATGATGAGCTTATAAATAGCCACTTTGCTAATGACACTGCTTTGTTTTTTGAGCTCATTGATAGCAACCTTAATAAATTACAAACTAAGTTTCGGGTACTCACATCTCTTAGGCTAAATCTATTTTCCTAGGGTGGGATGATCAGCCTCCTGAATGGTTTTCTTAGCATAACTATCAATGGGGAGGTCCTAATAAAATTTTTAAGTATCTTGGTATACGCTACTCTGTTGATCCTTCTCTTAAGGACATGTGGACTTGGGTTAAGGCTAAGATTGAGAATAAACTTAATAAATGGCATTATAGATCCTTATCTCTTGCTGGGAGAATTCAAGTTTGTCAAAAGATTCTATCCTCTTATAATATTTACTATTCTTCTGCTTGGATGTTCAACAATTACCAATTTCTTGAAATTCAAAAGGCTATTAGGCATTTCCTTTAGTATGATGGCAAGGGAAAAAGAAAAAATCATGCTATTAAATGGGATTGGTGTCATACTGATAAGACTCTAGGAGGGCTAGGGCTAAAAGATCTCAAGTTACAAGGTATAGCTCTTTTCGCCAAGTGGATCTTTCAATCTCTAGAGGGTGATAGTCATTGGAAAGTGCTTGTTAGACACAACATTGAGAGAGGGTTTTCCAAGAAAGCTAGATCTTGGAAGAATCTACCTTTCTGTGACCTTATTCTTGGTAAATTCTAGGTTGTTGTTCAAGCTTTTTCCATCTTCAAATCTATTTGGCATACTTGGGACCATGTCTGAAGATTTATTTCCAATAAGGATTTTTATAATGATAATCAACTTCATGGTGAAAGATCCATTTGGTGGAATTTGAGTATGAATGACAAACCCCTAGCTCTCTACCAGGGTTGTTCTGCCAAGTCTTGGGCTAATTCTAGTATTAGTCAATTTGCTGATATTTTTGAACATGATAAACTTATTCCTTGGGAAGATCTCAAGAGTAAGTTCAATTTACCTCAATCTCATAAGAAGACTTATAATTTAATATTACAAGCCTCTAAAGACCTTCCTTCTATCTATCATGTTGATTCTCATAGACACCTTAAATGTAAATGGCCAGATGGAATTTTCTTAGACAAGCTTAAAGCTAAGAATATTTACAAGATCATTGATTAAAATGAAGATATTATAGTTCATATTAACAAAGTCTAGTACTATCCTTTTGATAATAAAACTTGGAATAAATTTCTGGACACTATTTGGAAAAGTCCCTCTGAACCAAAAAATTCAATGTTGTAAATGACTGTCGTTACTTGATAGACTTTCGATTAAAAGAGATAATAAACATTTTAATATATGTAATATCTACAAGTTGCCTGATTCTAGTAGACATATCTTGTTTGATTTCCTTTTTGCTAAAGAAATATGGAACCTTTTTGGTATTGTTTATCCTATTAATGTGAATATCATTGAAATTGTTACTGGTCACATTAAAGGTCTTAGTAAGGATGCTAATTTTTTTTGGAACATGCTATCTTCTAACATTCTTTGGCAGATCTAGAAATGTGGGAATGAGGAAAAATATCAAGGTAAGCCAAGGGTTCTTACTGATTTTTATTGTAAACTCACATATTTTAAAATCTTCTTGTAGATTCAAACTACCATGATGATTGAAAAGAATAAGCTAAGAAGGTTCTCAAAGATGGTTAAGCTACTTTCTTCTTTTACAAGCTTAAGTATGGCTATCAATGGAGAAGGACTCTTGATTATTTGCAAATGTTTGAGCACACGTGTTGGAGATTGAACCAAGTGATTAGAAGGAATCATAACACCAAGAATGAGCATATCCTTATGATGTCTCAGTTCTAGGAGTGGAAGAATATTAATTGGATAGAAGGCCCACTCGGTTGGACCGTGTGGGTGGATACTTATTTTGATATTCTACACTAGTTCCTCTATTGTTTATGTTTTGTTCATGTTGTATATGGTATGTTCTAGTTGTATAGTTGCTACTTTGGATTCGAAGTGAGGCTATGCCTCTTTTTTGATACTCAATGAACTGTGTATTTCTCTTTTTGATCTCTCTATAGCTAATAGAAAAATAATATAATATAATATAATTATAACCATATGATATATATGTAATACAACATTTATATCAGTGATTATATTTATGAATAGAATTTAAATTTAAATTAACATCATTACAAAAATATATAATTATATAACATTTTTATTAATTAAAATATTTTATATATTATAATAAATGTATAAAATTTAAATTTGATTTATATAAAAAATAAAGGCAAGTATTAAGCCACTATGTGGAACTTGTTTCATATCTTGCACCAATTTTATTTTATAAAATTTAATATATCTTCATTGATTTTTTTATATCATCTTTACAATAAAAAGTTTATGATAGAAAAGAAAATCCTTTATTTATCAGATCTATTATTTATGTTATATTATAACTATTATAATAATTATAAATTATATATATATATATATAATATTTTATAAAAACAATTAAATTAATCTAAAATCAGGACATGTGTACTTGAAGATTGTACCTGAAAACTTGACTGTTGACTAAAAGAAAGATTGACAACTCGAGATGAATTTTGGGACGATTTGGGGAATGTTTTCCCATGTGCCTAGATTCATCCAGAATCATAACATGTGTCTGATCATTGCAAAGCTTAATTATGTATCAGGACTTAGTTAGTATTATTAATAATTATGTTAGTCTTTAAAAAAAATTATTACTTAATCCTGACTTGATGATGTTGTAATTGTTAAGTAAAAGATAGATGAACGTCAACAACAATGGCCCAGGATGAATTTCAGTTAAATTTTGGGTCCGCCATCACTATTGTCAAGAAACATCTAGAATCATGACACATGTCACAATTTCGAATGTTTCTTGACAACAGTGATGGTGGACCCAAAATTTACCCAAAAATTATATCGATAATTAAGTTTTATTTTTATTAATTAATTTATTTAAAATGAACATTGAAAAAATTTCAAAATTCAAATGTATATTAACATAATAAATTTTTACTTTTTATTATTACAGTTATGTACAAAACTGCATTATTGAGTCTTTATGTTGTTTAGATGTAGATTGTACATACTATTAGTAAAGTACCTAAAACTATTAATTACTTAATACTTTCACTTTAACTTTTAACTATTAATCTTCTATGTTTTTAGAGTATGAAGTTGAAAGTTCTTCAAGTCAAGAGTCTGATATGATAGGGTTTTCAAATTTCAACTTTTCAAAGACTGACGAAATTCCATTTTGTATTCTGAAAGTTGAAAACTTGAGTATCAAAAGACAACACCAATTATCAAATCTTGATTTTAGGTATTTAATTTTAAAAAAAATTCATTGCAATTTACAACAATAGAAATCCTTATTTTAGTTGTTTTAGGTTTACACTTTACAATTTTTTTAAATAGGGCTTGAAGAAGAATTTTGTGTAATAACTAGTAGTAGGCATGGGCAAAATAAAGTCAAGAACCTCCCCTACAAGTGCAAGCATAAAGGAAAATCAAAAGAAAGACATTAAAGAACTCAGGCAAGTGCTACAAACCTCAAGTTTCATGATGAATATCATGATATTTATTATCCTATTACCCATGGAGATTTTGGAATCATGGAAATTAGACATTCATTGTTTAATAAGTGGAAATATCAACAAAAGGGGAGAACTTATTACAAATATAATAGTAGTATTCATGCACATAAAAATAAACTAGCTACTTTGGTTACTGGATTAACAAACCTTGATGTACCCAAAGTATTCCTTGCCCTGAAATTATAATGCTATGCACTTAGAATTATGATGAAAATAGAAAGGCAATTATAAACCAAAAAACTCAAGAGGAAATTTTATCTATAACTAAGAGTGAATTTTTCACTCCATTAGACCTAGGGCTAGGGTTTAAACTAGAAAGCTTTAACAAGCACATTGACTTGAATAAACTAGCACAGGCTTATGACAAACTAGAAATAGTTTTAAAGATTTATATATTAAAGGTTTAATAAACTTAGGGTCCTCTACTAGTGTTACACTTGACATAGACCATAAGCTTCCTTATCAGTATGATATTTTTATGTCATGGGTTCAGAATATTATTTCTTTGTTATCATTTTGTCTAGGATTGGACAATAACAAGGAAGTGGGGGCCAGTGTTCTTGAGATGATTTATAATATCCATTTTCGAAGTCAATTAGTTGAGAAGGTAGATGTAAGATATAATTTTGTTCAGCACATTGTTCAATCTATGCAATAATAATTACTAATCATTAAACAAAGTACAACTATAGACAAGACAAAGACTTTAGGTTCACAAGTTACTTGTGATACCTTCTTTTAGCAAAGCATCACCTAATATTTGAGATAGAGAACAACAAGCTTGATATTGAGGTATATAATTTTGATGAGAAAACCCATAAGAAAATAGAGACTCCAAGTCTAGTATATGAGTGGACACATAAGATGAGGATGACTGCTAAGAATAAAAACTACAACCATTTTGTAGACTTCTTTTTGGCACATATTTACCAAAAAATCATAGGCACTACGATGCTTAGATTGCCTATGTCTTGTAAAGATTGCATTCAACTGGGAAGTATGATTCAATTGGCTAATTGGTTCTTCATGGAGGAGTACACTATCTTAAGGTTTTATGGTTCAGTGGTTGAACCCTGCAAACTTTCAATGCATGTTACAAAAAGGGTTTTTGCACTAGAATATATATGGTAGATGAAGAGTGCAAATGAACTTTTCACTGGACAATAAAGAAAACAATATTTCCTTCCTTGCCTTTCGCAATTGGAGGCCTCACATTTGAGAGAAAGGCTTTCAAAGTGGCAAATGAATTGGTAACTTTTTTTGGCTTTGATTTTGTTAGTCACTGGAATTATGATCCATTAAACATAATAAAAACAAGACTTATTGCCAATGGGAACTATGTGAGCAAATATCAACATCAGGAGAGACCATTGATAGAAAATTAAAAAAACAAGGATTCATAAGATGAGGTTAAGAAAGAGATGGATAAACATGCAATAGAGAATAATATTTCAATACAAGAATTGTCATGCCAAATTACGACATTGTACATATTAGAGTCACACAAATCAGAGCCTCTGACATACTTAAATTTCTACAAGAAAGCATCTCAACCTTGTAAGAGGCCTATGCCAAAAGAAATTAAAGAGGCATGCATAGCTGAATTTTGGTGTCGAACCGAGATGACTGATTTTTGGAAAATGAGGAAAAAATTGGGTGAACCAATGACATCAATAGGTTTTGAAGAAATTGAGGAGGATGGACTTTTCAGCAATTTTTAGAATAAAGAGCATCCAACTATACTATATGATTTTGGTAGTTGTTGTGACAGTGATATTGAAAGACAAAAGGACCTCGAGTCTAATGCCAACATTCAAGGTATTTAGGATTCTAGGTCAACCAAGAGTAGACATATTGTTAATCTTCAAATGAGTGATTCTACTAAACAAACGTATGGTAAAGGGGCAACTATGATACAAAAAATAAGTTATGCAAGTATAGGGCCCATTGGTACAAGTGGTGAAGGGATTTGGAATCCAATTCTAGTACCAGACCCACCCAAAAGAGGAAGTAAACCAATTATTAGACTCTCTAATGAGATTGAAGACAATTCATATAGAAAGGGCAAAAAACATTATACTTCTACTTTTGAAGGTCATCCCAATACATCATTTGTTAAATCTTCAAATCTAGTTGTAGTTGATCCCACTAGCACTGGCACTAGCATGGATGAACCTTGTGTAAAAAAGACCACAAAAAATGTCAGTGGTTACTTCACCAATGTATGCACCAGTAGCTTCTATACAAAACCCTAAAAAATAGTCCTAAAACACCAGGATTTGGAATGGGCCATCTTCAATATGTTGGCAATCCTCAAAATATAATTGTAGGTGGAGTAAGTTTAACTTGAGTTGGAGGAGCATACAACAATACAACTGATAACTCACCTTTCAAACACCCAATTGTATCAACAAACCCAGATTTTAGTTTGAATGAGTTTGTATCAAAGTTTGAACAGACAAGTGAAAGAAATAGGAAAATTATGAAGACTTTGAAAAGTGATGCAATTGTTGAATGTCAGGGATCTACTAATAGAATATTTCCAACATATGATCCAAACAATGAAATGATGAACTTCATGTTTGTTATGCTCCTGGGTAGAGATAATAATCATCCAAAAAAATGTAATAAATTATAATGATGTACAAGTTACTAGTCTTCAAATGGATTTGTCAAAAGTGAAAAATATTGACAAAATCAATATATCAAAAGAGAGCAACAAAATGGTCTACTCTACACTTTTTAAAGTGGAGAGGGAAAACAAAAGGCTTACAAAGAAAATAGAAAAGTTACATGCAGACCTTGATAATGTGAAGGCCAAGGAGAAAGCAAAAGACAATAGGTTGAAAGAATTACAAAATAGGATAAAGAATTCTTCTCCTACAGAGGCAATTGTCAAGCAAGAAAAGATGAATGAACAAGTGAAAAAATTGACTAAAGAATTGGATGAGTGCCAAAAAAGAATCCAACATGAAAAGCCTTTACTGCACAGTTGTTCAAGTCTATAGAGAGTAGTGCACAGGTCAATAATAAATTGAAAACTAACCTGGACTTTTTTGTTAAAGAAAATAATAATTTGAAGATTGAATTGGAGAATGAAAAGAAAAAAGAGGAGTCTAAGGCAAGGATAATTTATAATTTGTATAAGGAACTAGGGAATTAGAAGAAAAAAGAGGAGTCTAGTGCAAACACAATCCACAATTTGAACAAGCAATTGGAGAATATGAACAAAAAAAGAGTAGTCAACTGCAAAAATAATCCTTGATTTTGAAGAACAAATTGGAGAATGCAAAGAAAACAGAGTCTAGTGCTAGTGCAAGCAATAACACAATCCACCATATGAGGAGGGAATTGGAGAATGAAAATAAAAAAGAGGAGTTAGCTGCAAAGAAAATCCTAGATTTGAAGAATGAATTGCAGAACGTGAAGAAAGAAGAATCTACTCAAACACTTCATGATTTGAAGAAGGAATTGAAAAATGCAAAGAAAAAGGAGGAGTCTAATACAAAGACAATCCATGATTTGAAAATGTAACTTGAGGATGAGAAGAAAAAAGAGGTAACTAGTGCAAATACAATCCAAGATTTGAAGAAGAAATTGGAGGATGAGAGGAACAAAGTAACTAATTGGCAAGGGCAACTAGAAGAAATATAGAAAAAGAGTGAAAAAGAGATGTCTGAAATGAAGAAACAAATGGAGAATGTAATAGCACAAAATAGAACAACATCTTCCAAAGACCATCATGCGAAGGATACTATAATAAACATGGTTAAGCTTATCAAACAAGAAAATTGGGACAAAATAATGAAGAATAGTGATAGTTTGTTTGAATGGCTTGATTTAAATAGCAATCTCAGACTTCTCTTTGAAAATGTAAAAAATGATGTTCAGGTTAAAAGAGGAATCTTCAAAAATTCCTTAAAAAATCATGGTAAACAATTTTTGAGTAAAGTATGAAGATCTAGTGATACGGATTTGGAAAGCCATGGAATAAACAACTTCTTGGATGCCTTTGTAATGTCATTTTTTGTCTGTCACAATTGTTAACAAGTAATGGAAATAGGTGAAGCTCTCAAATCTACTTCAAAAGACTTGATGAAGATGAATCACATCATACTAAACTTGTTAAATGTTGGATTACCAAATCCAACTAACTTAGAGGGTAGATTCATTAGAAAAGAAGATTACATAAAAAAGTTGCAGAACACCATGAATTCTAATTTAGGTAATTTGCCTAAGGAAACAACTCCAGAAGGAATTACAAGTTGCATCAAACTACTATCAATAATGAATGCAATTATAGATAAATTCCTCAATTCATGTAAAACTATCTCTCTGAAGTATTCATTGTTGATGAGGTAACAACTATTTAGCTACAACCTCAATGTAATGTCCCCATTTTAGCAGTTGACCAAGTGTGTGTGTGTTAGCCTTTTTCTACATGGTCCCGAGGGTTAACGAAGGGTTTAATGGGATCCTGGAGAGTTTTGACCTAGTCATTTCCAGTTTGGGCCAAAACAAAGTTGATTTACTTAGTTTCAGGCATACTTACTACTTTTAGTAAGTCGACAGGACACAGTGTAGGTCAATTTTGGTGATTGGATTCGATACGCCTCGGTGAGAGCTTTTTGATGAGCTATCACTCGCATTATTTGGAGTCCGATTGCTAATACATTTTAATGCCTGAAGTTTTATTAAAGTAATGTCTAATTTAATTGTAAAATATTAAAGTGTTACTTTAATATTTATTTTATGGTGATGTGTACCCAAGGGAGACATAAAGGGTATTTTAATATATATTTTATATATTACACATCTTTTATCCCACATTGCCCATATGAGTTGAGCGGACCCTTGGAAATAGAATAAAAGGAAGCATTTGTGGCTTCATTAGGCAGGTTGAATATGAGAAGAAATTGGTGTGTGAGTTGCAGCTCCATTCTTGGCATTTGAGGATGTCTATCCTCTCTTGTAACATTCTAGACGTCATTCCCTTGGGGGTTTGGCCTTTGGAATTCTTTTTTATTGGCTTCATTATCAGGCAGTTTAGTTGCATTTTCGACTACAGGCAAATTTGGTATTTTGCTCATATCTTCTTCACTACTTGTCTGACGCTTATGCTGCTTTGAGGGAATGGTATTATGAAGGTAGTGGACTGATTGAAGGACAAAGTATTGTAGCAGCAAGTGCAAAAGCATGGGCTACAGTATTATGTCAATATTGCTGAAGTAATTAGTGAGTTGATAAATCTGCCATGTATTTGGTTTTATGAATTCTGAAAATAACATTTTATTAGCAGCAGTTCATTTCCACTTTGCATATCATTGTAGTTTCTTTCTTGTTTATGTTGTATGATACCAATTCCATGCATGAAACACAAAAAACAAATAAACGTTTAATTTTTGAAGTTATAAGGGGTTTAAAACATTTAACGAAGAAATAAGAAGTTGAATGCAAACTGGTTGACATAATTCCTTTCAGCAATTTGGTTTAGTTTTTTTGGGACATCCAGGGGTGCCCATCATAGTGGTATCAGAGCTATAAGTCTTGCCATCCTGTGGAGGTCTTATAAGGAATTTGGAACAGCTGGATAGAGGGAAAAAGTGTTTGATGAGATGTCAAAACACTAAAATCAGAAATAAGTAAAAAACACAGGCTAAGCATTTATGTTTGAGCATGCGACAGGGGTCTTATAATTTTTGCGATACTAGAGCAAGACAAAATAGGGTTTCAGACTTGCAAAGAAAATAGTCTAGTACGTCCATGCAGGTGGACATTGAATCCAACCATACAAACACAGAGGAGATATTCTTTGATCAGGACAATAATATGGGTGATCGAGATGACAGGAATACAGGATTAGGTGGAGGCGAAAATGCTGGTCCAGATTAGGGGGAGGTACTATTCAGATAGTTACTAGATACATTAGAGCAGGGGCAGCGTATGCAGCAGGAGCAGAATAGGCGAATGGACATGATGTTGCAGCTCATGGCTAGATAGATGGGTGTCAATATTAATCCAGGTGATGCCAACAACAGAAACAATAACAATGAGGGAAACAATAACAACGGGGGAAACAATAACCATGGAGGCCAAGGCAACAACAATGGTCCTGAGAATAACATTAATGGTAATAATGGACACGGCAACAATGGGAATGAGGCTAATAACTTTAGACATGTTGCACACCCAGCATGGACTGTGAGCTCGAGACCTCTTCTACCCACTTTCCCACCCAGAGATCCAGTTCAACCAGTAAACGAACTGCAGATTACCAAGTTACAAGATCAGTTCAGGAGGAACTAGGAGGCTAGTGGACCGGAGTTTTAGGCAGATATTTCTCTTAGAGATTATATGGACTTGAGGATGAGACACATGCCTAAAGCAGGAGGGAGGAATCAAGACTTTGAGTTGAGGAAGAAAGTTGGAAAACTTTTTTTACCTTATTATGATGCTTCAGGGAAGATGACTGTACGAGCTTGGATGCAGAAGGTAGATACATACTTGCAGCTAAATCCTATGCCTGAGGAGGAGGCTATCAAGTATGCGACTATACACTTGGATGGCGTTGCACATGAATGGTGGCATCATGGCATGGTGACTTTGGGGCATAATCAGATTACATCCTATGAGGAATTCATCAAAACATTGATTGAGAGATTTGACACTAAGGATCCTGAGTTAAATTTCAAGGACCTAGCACAGTTAAAACAGTCAGGTTATGTGGATGCTTACATTGCCGAGTTTCAGCGCTTGTCTGTACTTGTTACTGATATCTCTTCTAGGAGATTGGTGGTGTTATTTTGCGATGGTCTTGCTGATCCATTACGAGGTTGGGTGAAGGGACATGATCCACTCACCTTAGCTGAAGCAACTAAAAAGGAACAAGATTTAGCCCCTTCGATATACAAAGGAAAAAAACATTCAATAGATTCTTCCTACCACAAGGACAAAGACAAAAAACCATTTTAGAAAGAGTATAGCAAACCCAAAGAAGGATCAAAAGGACTAGACAATGAAACCTTGACTGAACTTCGAAAGAAGAAGTTGTGCTTCCATTGTAGAGAGCCTTGGGACTTATCTCATAAATGTTCTCTCAAGGCTAAGGCAAATCAAATGGAGTATTTTTCAGCAGAAGAGTCAGAGTCAGAAGGGGAGGATCAGCACTCTGATTCAGATGACGGTAACACTATAGAGGAGAACAACATTCCTAAGGATGATAGATCGTTGGCATGCTTGACAAGGGCCCAAAAGGAAATCACATTTAAGGTCAGGGGTACTATCCAGGGGCAGAAAGTGATATCTCTTATTGACACTGGGGCTACACATAACTTCATAGATGCATAGTTGTTAGCTAGGAGAGGGTTATAAACAGAGGATCATGATGGGTTTAGAGTCATGGTGGCTAACGGTGATAAGTTATTATGCACTCAGAAGATATCTAATCTTCACATCAGGTTTGGAGACGGCTATGAGCTGGAGGATGAGTTTTATGTTGTGGACATGGGAGATTATGATGTCATCCTTAGCATGACATGGATAGCTTCACTAGTTGAGTTCACACTCAATTTAGCGAAATTGGAGATGAGATTCCAACATGAGGCCAGAACTGTGGTACTAGGAGGACTTTTAGATGGAGGTTGCAGAGTAGTGTCCTTGAGGATAATGCAGAGACTTTTTTGTCATGATGACATAGAGTGGGCAGCAGAGTGCTACATTATGCCAACTTCACCAGAGCCACAAGAAAAGAGTCATCCACCAGATATCTAGAAGATACTTGATAGACACGCTAAAGTATTTAGCGATATTCCTCATGGGGTTCCTCCTGACAGAGGGATGGAACATGTTATTGAGCTCAAGGAGGGAGCCAAACCAGTTATGATTACTCCCTATCGTCATCCTAAGAAACACAAGGATGAGATAGAGAAGGCGAGTAAGGATTTGTTGGAGATGGGGCATATTAGGCCCAATAAGAGCCCCTTTGCTTCAGCAGTAGTATTGGTAAAGAAGAAGGATGGGACGATGCGCATGTGCATTGATTATAGGGCACTGAATAAGAAAACAATTAAAAATAGGTATCCCATTCCTAGGATTCATGAGTTGATTGATGAGTTACATGGGGCATGCTTCTTCACCAAAATTGATTTGCGATCCGGATACCATCAGATCAGGATGAGAGCAAAGGACATTGAGAAAACAGCCTTCCGATGTCACTATGGCCACTTTGAGTTCATAGTTATGCCATTTGGTCTAACCAATGCACCTGGTACATTTCAAAGTTGTATGAACCAAGTATTCAGGAAGCAGCTGAGGAGATTTGTCTTGATCTTCTTTGATGACATCTTGGTCTTCAGTAAGACCTGGGAGGAGCACTTACATCATCTGGAGGAGGTGTTGTCTATTCTGGAGAGAGAGTCATTGTATGCTAAGGAATCTAAATGTGAGTTTGGTATGATTGAGCTCCTTTACCTTGGGCATATCATTAGTGCAGATGGCATTCGGGTTGATCCCGAAAAGATTAGAGCTATTGTAGAGTGGCCTACTCCCACAAACCTTACACAGCTTAAGGGATTCTTTGGTTTATGTGGTTTTTATAGGAGGTTTGTTAAGGGATTCTCACAGATTGCTACACCCTTGACAGATCTTACCAGGAAAGGAGCCTTCGTGTGGACAGGGGCAACACAGAGGTGTTTTGAGCATTTCAAGAAGGTAATGTCTTCATGTCCAGTTCTAGCTCTACCGGATTTCATGAAGCCTTTTGAGCTTCATTGTGATGCATCAGGTGATGGGATTGGAGCAGTATTGATGCAGGAGAAGCATCCCATTGCATTCAAGAGTAGGAAGCTCTGGGGAGTTGAGAAAAGTTATTCTATCTATGACCAGGAGATGTTGGCCATAATGCATGCATTAGCCAAATTTTGATCATATTTGGTAGGTGGATGTTTTGTGATCAAGACTGATCACAATAGTATTAAATACTTCATGAGCCAGCATGATCTTAATGACCAACGACAAAATGGGTGACTAAATTGAAGGTTTATGACTTTGACATAGAGTTTATCAAAGGTAAGAAAAATGTGGTGGCTGATGCCTTATCTTGGAGACCTCACTTATGTGCTCTGGCAAAGATTTCAGGAGATTGGAGAGATAGGATTATAGCAGAGTATGTTAGAGATGCTTGGGCTTCTGGATTGATTTCAAGTACCATACAAGATGATCGCTATGAGGTGATAGATGGGTTGATCAGAGTTCAAGACAGGGTTTATTTGATTCTGTCATCACATTTGAGAGAGGAGATACTGAAGGCATTTCATGATGCACCCACAGCTAGACATCTGGGGGTCTTCAAGACCTACAGGCAGATCTGAGAGCGATTTTCATGGAAAGGGCTCAAGGATGATGTTCAGAGGTATGTCACGAAGTGTATGGTTTGTCAACAGGATAAGGGAGAGCACACATTTCCTGTAGGTTTATTACAGCCCTTGCCCATTCCTGATAGGAAATGGGAAAGTATTTCGATGGACTTCATCATTGGTTTACCACGAGTGCAGGGAAGGGATTGCATCTATGTGGTGGTGGACCGCTTGACGAAGTTTGCTCACTTATTTGCTATTTCGTCCACTTACACAGCAGCACAGGTGGCAGATCTTTTTTTTAGAGAGATATTCAGGTTACATGGGCTACCCAGATTCATTGTCAGCGATCGAGATAGTAATTTTATGAGTTTTTTGGCAAGAGTTGTTTAGGTTGTGTGGTACAGATCTTACACCTAGCACTAGTTATCATCCGCAAACAGATGGGAAAACAAAGATTGTGAATAAATGGATGGAAGGATATTTGAGAAACTATGTAACCACACAACAAAAGGCTTGGATTAGATGGTTGCATATGGGAGAGTATTGTTATAACACCACTTATCATATGTCCAGCAAGATGACTCCTTTCATGGCACTCTATGGTTATGAAGCACCTAGCTTCATGGATTTAGTTTTGGGGGACAGTAGAGTGCCCAAAGCCAAAAACTTATTGCAGGATAGTCAGGACATCCTGAAAGTGCTCAAAGAGAATATACAACAGGCCTAGAATCAACAAAAATTGTATGCTGATCAACACCGAATAGAGCATAGCTTTGAGGTAGGGGATATGGTTTACTTGAAGCTACAACCATATAGACAGTCATCGCTCAAGAAGAGCAGAGCTAAAAAGTTGAAACCTAGATTTTATGGTCCCTACAGGGTGATTCGCAAAGTGGGCAAAGTCACCTATGAGCTTGAGCTTCCATAGGGCAATCGAGTGCACAATGTGTTTCATGTGTCTAGGCTTAAGAAAGCCATTGGTCAGAGTGCAGTGCCTTCTGCAGACTTACCCCCTTTGGATGAGGAGGGGAAGCTTGTGTTAGTACCCGAGGCTATTCTGGACACCAGAGAGAGGAAGCTTAGAAACAGGATAGTGAAGGAGTATTTGGTCAGATGGAAAGACCTGCCGAAAGAAGATTCTACATGGGAGAGTGAGCAGGTTATTCAGCAGGCTAGACTGAGATTGCTTGAGGACAAGCAATTTCAAGGGGGGTAGACTATAATGTCCCCATTTTAGCATTTGACCAAGTGTGTGTGTGTTAGCCTTGTTCTACATGGTCCTGAGGGCTAACGAAGGGTTTAATGGGATCCTGGAGAGTTTTGGCCTAGTAATTTCCAGTTTGGGCCAAAACGAAGTTGATTTACTTAGTTTCAGGCATACTTACTATTTTTAGTAAGTTGGCAGGACACAGTGTAAGTCAATTTTGGTGATTGGATTTGATACTACTTGTCTAATGCTTATGCCACTTTGAGAGAATGGTATTATGAAGGTAGTGGATGTTAGGATAAACCACGGACAGAAATAAAAACTACATGCAAATATAACCAATAACAAAAAAAATAATAGAACACACAGAAATGAACACAAGGCACCAAGATTTAACGTGGTTCACCCAATCCTTGAGCTACGTCCACCAAACAGCAAGTCCGATCTTATTACAATCCAGTGATTACAACCTGATTACAATCCGTAATCCCTTACAGCTCAATACCGCCGCAAGAACCAATTTCGTATCACCACATATCAAAAATACCCAACCCTAAGCCCTTTTTATACAAGTATTAAACTGCTTTAGGGTTATAACATGTCGGCCATATGTCGGCCATAATATGTCGGCTACCATGTCGATGTCGGCTACTTCCAAAAAAAAAAAATTTTCGGGGCGATGCCCCGAACCCCACTATTTATGAAGTATGTACAGTACTTTCCTGATCAGTCACCACAATCTAACAGTGGACTGATTGAAGGACAAAGTATTGTAGTAGCAAGTTCGAAAGCATGGGCTGGAGTATTATGTCATTGCTGAAGTAATTAGTGAGTTGATAAATCTGCCATGTATTTGGTTTTATGAATTCTGAAAATAACATTTTATTAGCAATAGTTCATTTCCACTTTGCATATCATTGTAGTTTCTTTCTTGTTTATGTTGTATGATACCAATTCCATGCATGAAACAGAACAAACAAATAAACGTTTGATTTTCGAAGTTATAAGGGGTTTAAAACATTAAACGGAGAAATAAGAAGTTGAATGCAAACTGTTTGACATAATTCCTTTCAGCAATTTGGTTTAGTTTTTTTGGGACATCCAGGGGTGCCCATTACACTCAAAGAAATGGAGCTTCCAAATGATGCAGAATGGAGTGCCCTAAAGAACTTCATTGGAGCTAGGTCATCTTCTCAAACTATTACTGTTGATGTTAGTGGTAGTCATAACTAATAGCACTAAGAAGTAACAAATTAGTAAGTGATAGTACTATAATCATTTTGTTACTTGTTGCTCTTTAATTTTAAAATTTGGATTTAATTTAACTTTGTTTAATGTTAATTGTTATAGGAATCAAGAGCCAACATATCAGGATAGTTGGACAACTAGGAACTAGCATACTATTACTACACAGAGCAGATGGAAAAAATTTCCCTACTACTTGAAAAAATTGTAAATTGATAATGTGGAAAATTAGCAATGTGATTGTATACACATAATGTATTATGTAGTAATAATCTGATTATATATACAATTACAAACTAACCTACAACTATTGTTACTCCCTTGTATCTACAAAAGGGAATTCAAGGTCATTTCAATTTGACATTAAGTCATTTGGAAAGGGTTGTAATTATTTGTAATTGTTAAATGTATTATGTTATAGGCTGATTTATAATTATAAATTATAAGAGATTTTTTTTTTTTAAATAGAGCTTCTTCTATTAAATGTATTATGTTACAATTTCTTAAAGAAAGTAGAATTGATCTAAAAGTACAAATGTCTAAAAATTGGAATGAATGAAAGTCTCAAGTTCAACATGTACTATTGTATTAAAACTAGAATCAATGAAAATCTCAACATTTGTAAAAGATACAATTAATGAAACTCTCAATATGTGTAGACTCTAAAAGTAATAACTAGTTTCAATGAACATCTCAACATGTAAGTTTGTAACATCAACATGTTCAAAAAAAATTTAAGCATCTATAAAAGGACAGTGAATGAAGGCTATAAATTCACTTCTACAAACATAATTAATTAGTAGATAGGGTCTTAGGTAAGAGCTACTAGCCTACTACTTGACTCACGTAGAAGTTAGAACTTGAACTTGAGAAGCTAATATAGTTGCCACTCTACCTAGACTGGCTCAGAGTCACTATCATCAGAATCCTCCTCATTTATTGCATATAATATTTCATTATTCATTGTATTTTCTTTAGATTCACTATCAGTGTTAGTATGCATGCCAAAGTCAACATCATCTTCATTGCTTCCAATATCAGGACATGAACCACTACCACTTGGGTTTGAAATGTTGGCAATCCCTCTTCTTTGACATTGGTTTCTCCAAATGATGAGAGCCCTATCATAATGAAAAACGTCTACCTCATACCTAAAATTATAGAGCCTCAAACAATTATCCAAATTTTTGTCTAATTTGTTTCTACCCTTTGACTTCAAGAAGCCCAAAGTATTGAAAACTCCTCCACTGAACCTAATATCATTATCAAACATAAATTGGTAAGCTTGAAACAAGGTTTTTTCCAAAGCTTTGTTACCACTCCTCTTCATTTTGGTTCTCCATAAGATCATATTGTTCCCTCATTATGTTTGCAAAAGAATATGATCAATCTCTCGGTCAAGATTCATCTAAAATTCCATTTATAGTTACTCCATTGATTACTTTAGGTTTGCAAAAATGTTGAATCAAATTTTTTATCCTTCTTCAAAAATTAGTCGGACAGTTTAGAGACCAATATTGTGGAAAACCAATTGACATTGCTTTGAGCATTTCCTTTAGAGGGAATTTGAATCTAATTTCTAACAAAAGATTGTAGCAAACTCACTTGACAGAGTCAAGCATAGAGTCTTTGATCTTCTTGAAGTCTTCATTTATAACATGTGAAATTACCTTTTCTATTCTGATTCAACTTCACTTCCTGCTTCATTAGGGTTGGAGTTAGGGTTGATGCGGGCATAATACTACATTGGTATGTCAACTCCACATACCCTAGCATAAACCTCATCATTTGCACAATTATGTAAAAAGTTCCCAAGATTGTTCAAATCTATGATTTCTATCCACTTGCAAACTTTGATTTCTATCCATTTGCAAACTTTGATTCATCTAATGATAGTAATCGATACAAAGTATCCAGGCTATTACATGTCATTTTATGCAACTTATTATATTCTGTAATGTACATAGCTCTTTGTTGAACCTTTTTTATAATATTTCTCCTGTCCTATAGCATGGGGAGAATAGCTGCTAAAGTGAAATCTATCTCGCATAGAGTGGATTAGTCCAAGCAATGATGGATATTCAAAGATTACTTGATGCACTGATCCATCCAAAGAGATCAATTTGGTATCATTGTCTTTAAGAAGCTTCCTCCCATTAATAAGCCCTTGAGCAAAGTGTTGAAATTCTTAGACCCATTTTGGACTTTGACAAAAGTATTGGTAAATCTCTTTGATTAGAGATTCCACTTTACTTATACAACCAAAATCACGGACAATTCCAAAAGCTAGATTCATTTGATGGGCCATGCAATGAATGGAAATAATGTAGAGTGCCAAATCATTCTTGATCTTTTTGCAAAGACCACCTTTATGACCTTGCATAACTGAAGCTCCATCCGATCCAATACACACACAATTTTTGGTAATCTCCATGTTATCCAAACCTCCATATTTAATTAAAGTAGTCTTTAATCATTCATATAATTTTTTAGCTGTCACACTACAATTCAATTTAGCAACAGATAGTAGAAAGGGTTGACAACAAAGATCGTTTATAGTATAAACATGCATGCACACCTAGGAAGTGTTATCAATTGTTGTGACTTCATCTAGAGATAATGCAATGAAATTTGAGTATTTTATTTTTTCCTTCATATCTTCTTTTTCAACCTATGCAAGACATCTAGCCCATTCCCACCTGTTATTTACAGACCAGTGACTATTCGGATAGTTTCAAACTTTGAAAAAGTACAATAAGGTATTAATTGAAGGGTAGTCTATCATAAGATGTCCTCTACTCAAAATATAAAAGACCACACTTAATTGAACTACTTTTCCAATATTTTTCACTTCCATTGCTTTCCTAATAAAATCTTCAATGGAGCCTTTTACTATAGAACACTTCTCCTGTAATTGCTGGTGTAAGTCGTATATTTTGGCATTCTTGATATGTAGACAGTTGTCCTTTTCTTTCCAAGTTAGCACATATTTTTCAACTCCATCTATAGTTTCCTTTTTGTAAACTTTACCGACATGCTTTTCTATGGTATCAAGTTTAAGCTGCAACCTCTTCTCCTTCTTTGTTATCTCTATGAAAATCTTACATCTGTATTCTATAGGAGGCTTAGCATCAATTGGATTGGCCATTGGTTCAATGAACCAGTACTTTTCCACCCATTCTAATTGAAAATTCCTTTTGGATAGATCCCAATGAGATCAATCTTTCTTTGATTCCAATTTTCTTTTCCCCTTTTGTGCATGAACATGATTTATGGAATCACTTTTGGTTTTCTTACCTGATTGGTCTAGGATTGACTCCAACTCTATAATATCATCTTGTGACTCCCTACTTAGGGGAAGTGCCTCCAAATCATGTTCAAGTTCATCCTTGACTGAGATATTAGGTTCACCAACTTTAACTTCTTCAATATGGTTTGAGTCTCCAACTTGTGATGATTCTCCTTTTTTAATAAGCACTAGAGATCTAACTTGTGAATCTTGTAGGTTGCCAACATTTCCACCACCAAAATATGCCACTATGGTTCTACATTTTGGTAATGGTGGCCTCTCTTCACTTTCAGGCAACCTACCAAAACCCCTGTTACCCCTCTTGTTTGACATTGCAAGCTAATAAAGGATGCAAAAAATAAATCAACTTAGTTGTTGAACAAATGACTCAAATAGTGATGACTCAAAGACTATGAACAGTGATAGTAGACTACTTAGACTACATATAATAACAATAATATGATTCATTCTCTAGAAAAGGGTACTACTGC
Source organism: Cupressus sempervirens (assembly GCA_028749045.1). Classification (NCBI taxonomy): domain Eukaryota; kingdom Viridiplantae; phylum Streptophyta; class Pinopsida; order Cupressales; family Cupressaceae; genus Cupressus; species Cupressus sempervirens. Next base: position 401,112,730 of record CM053785.1, on the reverse strand, counting down.
TATGGTAATACAGTCTATAGTACTACCCAATATAATTTGAAAACCTATAAGCTATCTTAGCATGTGAGATGTCCAATCACTAGTGGACATTAGATAGTAAAACTAAACAAATAACTAGTACCACTGTACTAGTACAACAGTACCACTGTCGAAATAAAAAGGAAAATAAAAATCAATTGCCTTTTATGAAAACTAGGGTCCATGAGTCAATGGGCAATGCACTCAGCACTTTAAAACTTTGGTAGCAATAAGAAATGCCAGTCTCTAGACCGAAAAAGAGTGAATTGTGTAGAACAATAATATTTTATAGTCCAATCTAGGTTGGTGAATTACGCTAGATTAACAAATTGGAATGTCAAATGCAGCATGAAACGCACCTTCCTATGCAAGCCCATAGTAGGAAATAGTTAGCTAAATCGGGCTGGTGGTCAACACACGTAGGGAAAATGGTAGGTGACACCCAACCAAAGGGAAAATTATTTGGTTGTCGTAATGGCGAAAGAACGTGGGCCAATAAGAAACAACATGCAAAGAATGGTGACATGTTTAAAATAAATGCATATTGCATTGGCAATTGGACTGATATTTTTGGCCAATCATGTGATAACTAATGGGTGACTACCACAAGCGTTGGACCTAAATCTGATAAATATTTGGCAACACGGTTGACCTACGTTGCATGTGCTATTCGCCAAATGGCGAAGATTCGCTGCTAAAGTAATCTCTAACATGAAATGTATGTTTGTTCCCCATAGAAATAATTGAGAACTAATCAAGAACTAAAATTTCTTTTTTTTTAAGTTTGTAGAATGGAGTTGAGTTTCTAAAAAACTAACTTGTTGCAAAATATGATGAAAGAGCCAAAATCTAACCCCCAAATACTACACATCAGTTTTTGAGGAAAAAAATAAGCATGCACTCAAAAGAAGTTATAGTTGAAAGCCTTAAAATAGTCCAAACTAAAAATAAATAATATGGCTAGACAGATAACACAAAGATCTACAATATCATGTAACCTAATTTTATTGATATTCAACCATGATGAACCCTGATGGAGAGCACACAAGAAAAGTTAAGCAATTTTGATAAGTACAAATCATGTCTATTTGAGACTACCAAACCTATGTTTTGGATCTTCAAGGAAAGTCCAAGCCTTAGGCCTGGTGAATTCTAATGCATGATTAAGTGCATATTCCCAAGAGCATTCTTTCACTATTGCATATGCATGATATATAAAATATCATGTGACAACATTATAGGGAAATCACAATATAATGTGTAAGTGCTTATTAAGATATTTACAAAGGAAAAATAGAGGAAGGGAGGGAGGGAGGAGATAAGGGGATGGGAAAAGAGAGGTATAAAATGAATAGAATAAGGATATAGAGTGAGAGGATATGACATAGAGAGAGAGAGAGAGGAGAGGAAGGCATGGAGATAGATAGAGAGACAGAGGGGATTGTTATCTATATATGATGGAGAGAGGAGTGTAGAGAGAGAGGGTGTAGATGAGAGATTGAGAGTGGAAGGGAGGGAGAGGGAGGGAGGGAGAGAGAGAGAGAGAGAGAGAGAGAGAGAGAGAGAGAGAGATTTTTGCTAGGATGTAGATAGGAAGGTAGAGAGTTGATATGATGGGGAGAGAGAGGGAGGGGGAGAGAGAGAGAGAGAGAGAGAGAGAGAGAGAGAGAGAGAGAGAGAGAGAGAGAGAGAGGGAGGGAGAGAGAGTAGGGGGTGGAGATTGATTGAGTGAGTGGATGTGTGTGAGAGAGGGAGAGAAAGAGAGAGGATGTCTAGATAGGAAGATAGTGGGAGAGAGAAATTGGATATAGGAAGATAGTGAGAAAGAGGATAGGATGGAAAGATATAGCAGGGGATAGGAAAATAGAGAGGGGATGGGAGATATTTAGTGGAAGAGAGACTAGGGAGGATGGATAGAGTTAGTAAGGGATACGAGGAGAGAGAGGTTTGTGAGAGAGTAGGAAATAAAATGCAAAGAGAAAGAGATAGTTGATAGGATGGAGAGAGATAGTAGAGGATAAAGAGATAGAGAGAAAGAGGATGGGGAGAGAGTAGGGGATAGGATGTGGAAAAATAGAGGGAGGATGTGAGAGAGATAGAGTCCAATTGATCTTCGTTGATTCTTTTTAATCTCCTAAGGTTTCTTCTCTCTCTCTCTCTCTCCCCATGGACTATCCAATCTCTCCCCCCAACCTCTCTCTCTCTCTCTCTCTCTCTCTCTCTCTCTCTCTCTATCCCCTACTATCTCTCTCCACACCCTCACTCTCACCCTCTCTCTATTCCTATCCCCTACTATATCTCTCCACTCTCTCACTTTCTATTCTTATCTCCATCTTATCCACTCTATATCTCTCTTCCTCATTGCATCCTATCCTAGGTACTCTCTCCCAATCCTCTCTTGAAGATACAAGAAACCTTTAGAAATTGAAAAGCATCAAGAAAGATCAATTTGACTATCTCTCTCTCTCTCTCTCTCTCTCTCTCTCTCTCTCTCTCTCTCTCTCTCTCCTCCTCCTCCTCCTCTCTCTCTCTTGTTAGGATTAAACCTCATACAAAAATAACAATTAAATGCAAATATAACCAATATCATAAAATAATAGATCACACAGAAAAGAACACAAGACACCAAGATTTAATGTGGTTCAACCAATCCTTGGGCTATGTCCACCAAAGATCAAGTTTGATATTATTACAATCTAGTGATTACAACCTTGATTACAATCTATAATCCCTTACAGCTTAATACCACCTCAAGAACCAATTTTTGCATCACTCATAATGAAACCATCCCTAACCCTAAGCCCTTTTATACAAGTAATTTTTTACTACTTTAGGGTTACAACATGTCAACCATATGTCAGTCATACGTTGGCCACAAAATTAGCCATACTTCCCTAATCAGTCACCACAAACTAATAATCTCCCACTTGGGGAGTGATCAGACTCCAAACTAGACAACAATCTCCCACTTGGAGACTGGTCCTATAATAATAAAGCTACCACATGGGGCTCTCATTGGATCAAACCACTCTAGACTCTATTGTTCTTGCATTCATGTTCAGTCTAGAAGATCAACCGAAGTTGAAGAGGAATTCAGCTTCTCCCTTGTTACTACCTTTGTAAACATACCCACTAGATTGGCATTTGTATGTACCTTATCCAACTTTAATTGACCATCATCCAAAATTGACTCAATGAAATGGTACTGCAACTGAATGTGTATTTTCTTTTAATGTAGAGCTAAATTCTTTGCAAGATGAATGACACTCTAGCTATCTATAAACAAATAATTATCCCTTTGAGGGTGTCCCAATTCTTCCAAGGAGAATTGAAGCCATATCATCTCCTTGGCTGCCTCTGTAGCAACAACATACTCTGCCTCTGTAGTGGATAAAGTATTAACCTTTTGTAACCTAGAAACCTAGCTCACTGCTACCCCACCAATAGTAAATACATAACCTGTAGTACTCTAGCTGGTATCAATATCCCCTACCAAATATAAGTCGACATAGCCCTATAAATTAGTAGTAGAGCTCCCAAAGTGTAAACACTTACTAAATGTTCCTCTCAAATATCTAAGAATCCATTTAACTACATTCCAATGCTCAATTCCTGGATGACTCGTATACCTACTAATGACTCCCACTACATGTGCAATATCTAGCCTTGTACATACCATAGCATACATCAAGCTTCCTATAGCTAAAGCATAGGGTACCTTGGACATCTTATTCTCTTCTTGTGTCTTTGGACACATATCCTTAGTCAACTTCAAATGACCAAGTAAAGGTGTGCTGATAGATTTAGCATTCTCCATAGAGATACATTGCAACACCTTCTCAACACAATCAGCCTAAGATAGCATCAATTTCATGTTCTTCCTATCTCTAAAAATCTTCATACCAAGACTTTTTTTTTCTGCCCCCAAATCCTTCATAGAAAATACATGTGCTAACTAGTGTTTCAGCCCCTTAATGTGATCCATGTTAAACCCAGCTAAAAGAATATCATCAACACTTTCTAAAGACAAAAGCAAAGCATCCTCTTTGGATTTGTCACTTCCCACATTTGTCTCCTTGTCTCCATCTAGTTTATCTCCTCCTTTTTTCTTTTGAGTCCACCAATCTTTCTTTTTATGCCCTAGTTTCCCATAGTACCAACAATCATTTGGTCCTCTCGATTGAGACCTCCTCCCCTTTGACTTTCCTCTTGATTTCCCACGATTTCTAAAATTATTTCCTCTCTCATCTATTCTACCTCAACTTTGTGCGTTGAAGGCACTTCTAGATCTAGATCTACCTGGGGATTTCCTACAAGTTTACTCACTCAAAATAACATCGATCACATCATAATATTTTAGGGTACTAGATCCAGGAACATAATTACTCACAACCATTACCAAGCCATTTTAGCTTTTAGGCAAAGAACACAAAATCAAGAGAGTCATAATTTCTTCATCAAAATTGATGCCCATAGAATATAACTGACTAGTAATAGTATTAAACTCATTTAAATGATCCACAATAGATCCAGCTTCTACCATTTTCATATTAAATAAATGCTTCATGAGAAATACCTTGTTTGAAGTAGAGGGCTTTTCATACAATTTTTCTAGGGCTTGCATCAACTCTTCTATCATCTTCACTTTTGTAATGTTAAATGCCACTAATGGTGCTAGACATAATCGAATGTTTCCAAGTGTCTTTCTATCCAAAAGATCCCAGTCATCATTTGACATAGATTCCTAATTCTTGGTTTTTCCTTCCAACGGCTTCCATAAATCTTTTTGATAAAGATAGTCTTCAATTTGAATCTTCCATAACTGAAAGTTCTGCCCATAAAACTTGTCAACCCTCAGCTTACCCTCATCTGTCATCACTCTGACTCAATCATGAGACTTTCTTGCAAAGGATAATTGAAAAATAACATTGCTCTGATACCACTTGTTAGGATCAAACCTCAAACAGAAATAAAAATTACATGCAAATAGAACCAATATCAGAAAATAATAGATCACACAGGAAGGAACACAAGACACCAAGATTTAACATGGTTCACCCAATCCCTGGCCTACATCCACCAAATAGCAAGTCTGATATTATTACAATCTAATGATTACAACCTTGATTACAATCTGTAATCCCTTACAGCTCAATACAACCACAAGAACCAATTTTCACATCACTCACATTGAAACAATCCCTAACCCTAAGCCCTTTTATACAATATTTTTTTACCGCTTTAGGGTTACAATATGTCATACATATGTTGGCTATAGTCCAAAAAATAATAATCCTAGGTGATGCCCTGAACCCCAAAGAATTTATGATGTATAGTACTTCCCTGATTAGTCACCACAAACTAACATCTCTCTCTCTCGTTATGTGTGTGTGTGTGTGTACATATATATACATATATGTATATATAAGTATACATATATGTATGTATATGTATACATATCCATATATACATATACATATATACATATATATAATATACATATATCAATATATATGTACATACATATACATATATACATATATTCATACATACATACATACATATGTATATATTTTTATGTATGTATATGTATACATACATACATACATATATACATATACATACATACATATATATATGTATGTATGTATGTATGTATGTAAATGTATTCATGTATACATATATATACACATATACACATACATACATACACATGTGTGTGTGTGTGTGTGTGTGTGTGTGTGTGTGTGTGTGTGTGTGTGTCTACATATGTTTGTGTGTGTCACCTTATCCCTCTATATTTTGCACTCTTTCCTCCCCCTCCCACCCTCTTAACCTCTCTTTTCCCTTATTGAGAATTATTTATTGGACAAATACATGGAGAAATACACCAATTGATATTTTAATTGACATTTCACACCTATTTGACATACACATTGAACACTAATGTGCAACTACTAGTGAATATTTTCAATAAGTGTTATGAATTTTCTATAATTGAAATTATTATCAAAATGATATGCAATGATAATACAAAAATCCTAATTAGAAAGCTAATAATATTTTAAATATATCAAATTAAAAATATTCACAATATTAGAAATTTGAAAGTATTACACCAATCATTTTGATTACAACCTTATTTCTTTCAATTAGGAATTTTTTTTTTTTTAAATGAACATATGTTGTTGATAGAAAAGTTAAAATCTATTTTTAAAAATGTTTTAAGTATTTTAAAATTATAAAAATAAAAATATTTTAACTACTTTAATTGATCAAAATTAAAGTTACTTTAGCTAATCAAAATTAATATTAACATACTCTAGTATAGTAAAACTAACTATAATATATTCTAGTAAATTGAAACAATGCTAAAAGAAATGCCAAACATAAAACAGAATGTTGTCGTTATAAAGCATCATGTACAAATGTTATCATCATATGTTAGTGTAACTTTTTTATGATAATATTCATGTAAACTAAGGCAGAGGAACAATTTGGTGATAGGGGTGCCAATACATGTTATAGCAGGTGGACAAAATAGACCTTATAGTGGTGCACTAGAAAGGCATGGCAATGCTCATCCCAAAAAAAATCTTCTAAGTTTCAAAATAAAAAACACTCGTGTGATGCTACATTAGCACACTATTAAAAATGGAGTATTGCATTTTTGTAGGTCTTATCACCTTTTATGGCCATTTGAATTCACAAAAAAACATCTTGATGTGGTTGTTACAAGCTATAGTTATCATTTCACCAAAAGACTGACTTGTCAATGCCCAATACAACTACTATACTTATAAACATAGTATTAAATTAAGCCATGTCATGAATCTAGAAGGGGAACGTTCATGGTCAGTCCAACAACTGTGATAGGGTTAAGGTGATGGGATGTTGAGAATTGAAGTGAAATGAGCTAAGGGAGAAAATTGTGATTATTAATGTTAATTAAAAGTAAAAGCTTAAAAGTAGTTACTAAAGGGGACAAAAAGACTTAGTTTGCAATTAAACTAAAATAATAATCTTAAAATAATTTTTTTAAAGAACTAAATGTGAAATGAGTTAACCAAAAAAGATTGCATGATTATTAGTATCTATTATAATAAAAGATTGATATTTATCTATTGAAAGAGATAAGAAAACCTAGTCTACGATTAAGTAATACAAATGATCTAAAAATTAATTGAGTTCCTAAAAAGAAATAGTTTGTGTGCTTATTTTAGTGGCTAACTCAAGAGTAACTATTGGGGGAGATAAGAAAACTTAGCTTGCAATTAAATAATAACAATAAGCATAAGAATACATCTTAAACAAATTATATGTGAAATGATTTTTCATAAAAGGAATACTTGACATGGTTGTTACTGTTTATTCAAAAAGTATCTATTAAAAGAGAAAATAAAACTTAGCTTGCAATTAAATGAAAATATAGTATTAAAATTATATCTTAAAATAATAAGCTATGAAATGGGTTACTATAAAAGGAATGGTTTGTGTGCTTCCTAATGTCTATTAAAGAACCTAAAAGTAGCTATTGAAGGAGACAATAAATCTTAGCTTGCAATTAAATAATAATCAAAATGAGTTACTATAAAAAGAATAGTGTGTATGGTTATTAGTGTTTATTCAAAAACTTTAAAGTAGTTATTGAAGGTGACAATAATAATTAGCTTGCAAGTAAACAATAAAATAGTCTAATAACTTATCCTAAAGAATTAAGAAATGTGAAATGAGTTATTAGAAAAAGAATAATATCAAATAGTCCAATAACTTATTCTAATGAATAAACATATGTGAAATGAGTTACTAGAAAAGGAAGAATTTTCATGGTTATCAGTGTCTATTAAAAGAAAAACTCTAGAAATATCTATCAAAGAAGACAAGAAAACTTAGCTTGCAATTAAATAATAAAATAACATACAAAAGATATCCTAAAAGAACTAAATGTGAAATGAGTTACTAAAAGAAGAGTGGTTTGCCTGATTATTAGTGTCTATTAAAAGAAAATATAGTATTAACATTATATCTTAAAAGAATAAACTATGAAATGGGTTACTATAAAAGGAATGGTTTGCATGCTTCCTAGGGTCTATTAAAAAACTTAAAAGTAGCTATTGAAGGAGACAATAAATTTTTAGCTTACAATTAAATAATAATCAAAATGAGTTACTATAAAAGGAATAGTTTGTATGGTTATTAGTGTTTATTCAAAAACTTTAAAGTAGTTATTGAAGGAGACAATAATAATTAGCTTGCAAGTAAACAATAAAATAGTCTAATAACTTATTCTAAAGAATTAAGATATGTGAAATGAGTTACTAGAAAAAGAATAATATAAAATAGTCCAATAACTTATTCTAATGAATAAACATATGTGAAATGAGTTACTGGAAAAGGAAGAATTTGCATGGTTATCAGTGTCTATTAAAAGCAAAATTCTAGAAATATCTATCAAAGAAGACAAGAAAACTTAGCTTGCAATTAAATAATAAAAATTTTCTTGCAATTAAATAATAAAATAACATACAAAAGGTATCCTAAAAGAATTAAATGTGAAATGAGTTACTCAAAGAAGAGTGGTTTGCCTAATTATTAGTGTCTATTAAAAGAAAAGATTTTAAAATGTGTATTAAGGAGACAAGGATAGCTTACCTTGTAATTGATAAAAGCACTTTAATGACTAATATCTCATGCCACTACATTTACACAAAAATATTATGAGACATGTCAATGTTTAAGTTTGCATTATTATCAATGTCTATTTAAACCAAAATTATATAAGTTGGTGTTGAAGGAGACAAGGAAAACTTGGCTTATAATTAAATAATTAAAATAGTCTAACAACATATATTTCAACTTTGAAAAGTTTAACAAATCATTACATTTTACATAGACATGTTACAAGACATGTTTATCATCTTAAATGATGGGTTATGAATAACCACATCGAAAATATAATTGAATCTCACCACACCATCACATAATTAGGAGACCTAATACTCAATATAATGACATGATAATAATATATTCAAGTCATACTTTACTTGACATGATGTCATAATAACAACATGTTTAGGTTATGCTTAGACCTCAAAATTTTGCCTTCTTTGCCATTCTTTAAAGAAAGATCCTACTTTTCAACTATATTTCTTTCCATCTAGCCTAGCAATTTATGTCACAACCATATGAATAACTTTAACATACTATTATGTTATGAATACAAAATTACAAGGCCTACTCATATTCATATGAACAACTATATCTAAAGTACAATTGAATCCTACTATACCATTACATAAGTAAAATACCTAGAACTTAATATAGTTATGTAATAATATGCGAGCATCAATATAGTAAAGAATCTCCATAATAACAAGAATTAGACATTCAATGTCACTTTGTGAAGAAAAGGCCACCAAACCTTCGCATAACATATGGATAGCTCTTTTTTTCCGCAAAAGATGTTCATCTTTATATAATTGTTGTTAACATAAGAAAACTTGAACATTTTAAAATCTTGTTGCATATATGAATATACTACATGTTATACTTATTTCACTAAAAAACAATATATTGAAGTCATATTTTACTTAACAAAATGACACTTTAACATTTTTGAGTTATGTTTAGGCCTTAAATTTCCTCTCTACTGTACTCTAACGAGAGATCATACATTTCAATGTTAATTATTTTTATCTAATTTAATAACTTATGTCTCACCTATCCAAATAGCATTGACACACTATCATATCTTGAATAACATGCTCAAATGAAGAATTACATCTTAAGCTAATATAATAACGTATTTCTCAACTATCCAAATAGCTCTAACACGCTATCATATCTTGAATAACATACTCAAATGAAGAATTACATGTTAAGTACAATTGAATGAGACATAATACTTTAATATAATACTATTATAACATATGTTTAGATCTCAAATTCTCACTTTCACCCAAAGACATTTTCCAACCATATTTCTTTCCATCAATCAAGTCCATAGTTGGCGAAGTGTAAAAAGGGGAACCAAAATGCACTAGCATTGAAGCATGGGCAAGTGGGAACACATATATTCCACGAGAACCTTCGAGAGAAGTGAAAAACACAATCCTTCAATATGACCTTTTTGTTACCGACTTTTAAGCGAGTATTACATAATTTCCTTTTTAAATAAAACCTAAATCCCACGAGAAAAGTCTGCAGAATTAAATGAAAAAAAATTTAAAAATGTTCGCTCACTACTTTTCCTGATAATTAAGAGGAGGAGCTGGTAGGCCCACATGTTTCCTCGGTCACGGGTCATCCGGTAGCCGGTAAAATTTCTGAATGTCAACACAACGAGAAAGGTGTGAAATTGAAGAGCTTGACTGGATACAGGGAAAAACGGGTCACAAAGGCCTTGTGACTTGATGCTCTCTGCGTGTCTCACAGTTGTAGGAAGAATGTGTTAAGGTCCAACTCATCATCTCATGCATTAAAGAAGGCCAATTCAAATGCTCCGAGCACAAAAACAATTAGTGCTTTTGTCGTGCTCTAATGGTCACATTGACCTTTGATGTGGGTCTTTATTGAAATAAGTGAACAGGGAAAGTCTTGACATAAAATGGTACTTTTTTAATTATTATGATACATTAGTAGAGGTCAAACTCTTTTTTTTGATGAATAGTTCTTTTCAATTAATAAAATTTACTAAGATTACAATTCACAAAAAAGAGTCGAGGGATACAGGAACACCCTGCGAATGAGTTCAATCGGCCAAAGTCGAAGCAAACAACATGGCCGCAGCTAGCAACTATAAACTATTCATCAAAAAAAAATATAACAACCTCATGTTGCCAAGGCAGTACCAGCAGAGGGAGGAGGATCATCTTTATCAGGAAATCTCTACGCATCCGTGGGATTGTGAGGCGGACTAGGAACAGTCCAGCCGTCAGCAGCATCCGCAGGCTCTGGGGTAGAAGTCAAACTTTTAGAAATGTGATGTCTTAGGGTTGGTTTAGAGTTGTGCCTTTGATTCTATCATAATTTTGGTGAGAAAGTAAGTTATGGTTTAGATATATATTTAGCCATCATCTTATTTATAAGGAATTAGTTTGGGTCAAATAGTCATCTTATATAGAAGGAATTAGTTTGCATAAGATAGTGTCCATTGTGTGTGATTCAAAACATTGATTTAATAAACAAGCATATTGTAATCTAAAAATTTACATTCTAATCATGTTATAATTTCTATAATTGAAAATGTTATAAATATCTATGTAATTCATTCATTTACATCATCTTTTGTTTTAATACCCATGTTATTTTCTTTATGCTTAGGTTTTTTTAAAATATAAAGTAAAGAAGGGTTTATGCCTAGAACAAATTTTCATGAGGCTAGTGAAACAAAAAAGTTAGAAATCTGTATAATATAAAAAATAGTAAACACATAGATGTGTGTCTCTGTGTGTGTGCGTGTGTGTATATATATATATATATATATATATATATATATGTATGTATGTATGTATGTATGTATGTATGTATGTATGTATGTATGTATACATTTATATACATCTATATACATATATGTATACATATACATATACGTATAGATATATGTATATGTATATATGTATAGATATGGCTATACGTATAAGTGTGTGTGTGTGTGTGTGTGTGTGTGTAAAACAAGGATGATGGTATGTTCATTTGAGGGTGACAATAATGAATGGTCAAACTTTTAGATGCATGATCAATGTGGGTCAAACTTTTAGTTGACTTTTTGGAGATTTTGATAAGCAAGCTCCCCCTACTTGTTACAAATTAGGGAAATGATAAGTTACGGTTTATAAATGTGCTTAGTGATCATGTTATATAATTTGCATGGATAAGAAATATGGTTGACATATATGCCATCCATTCATTTGCACCCTTTTTTCATAACAATTCTCTTTATTTATTTTTAAAGTTATTTAAATTGTAAAAGCAAAGAAGGGTTATAGAAGATTTTACCCAATGCAAAATGTCATGGGCTAGATAAGCTTATAAGATATATAAGAATCCATGATCTCAAAAATAGTAAGCATGTAAGTCTAGATTTAAAATATTAATGAAATATCATCAAGGATGGTGGCATGTTCTTTAAGACTATAATTTCTTATGGATTTGATTGTGTGCTAAGTTTTACAACATATGTGCCTAGTGTTGACATTGTATGTATGGTGAGTGATTTTGACACAGGAAGTAATCAAACAGGAGTCTCTACATCATTTTAGTAAGGCTAGGTCTACAACTTTATTAGCTAGTTTTATCCTTAACAACTTCATTAGCTTTGATTTCCACTATAATTCCTTCCAATGAAGGGTATCAATTAATTTTATTTCAATATGACACCAATGAATGGTCAAACTTTAGAAGTGTGATTGAGGAAGGTTAGATTTTTTGGCAATTTTGATAAACTAGTTCTCCCTACATGTTACAATATAGGAAATTGATGAGTTATAGTTTAGATATATGCTTAATCATCTCATTATATAATTTGCATACATTGGAAAGATACATGTACCTATGTAGTCCATAATCTTTGTGTTTAGGGTTGTCTTTGATAAGTAAAGATGGGTGGCAAGGCTTCCACCTAATGGAAAATGTCATGAGGTTACAATAGAATGTTCTATAAGATGTATTATTTGCATGGTCTTGGATATAGTAAACAAAACAAAGGAAGAGGTAAAACCAGAAAAGAAGAGGTACAATAGTTGTCACCTTTCATAGTATTGAGATTAAATTAAGCCTCTAGCTTATGCATCACAAGTTTCATCTTCTTCTACAATGAGGCGGCGTCTATTTTTTCCATAACCTTATGAGATTGACCTTGAATGGGTTTACTTTTTTAGTTGTCAAGAAAAGGAATGGATTGAAATTGTTCATTGGTTTTTATCTCTCTTTGGACTCAAGGGACCTCAATTGGGTAAAAATCCAAAAAATAGCAAGAAAAGTTTCTTTTCTATGAGAGAGAGAGAGAGAGAGAGAGAGAGAGAGAACTTTTGGGGTAAAAATAGTAAACACAATCAAGAAAAACATCAATCAACATGCCCAGTTGTGAGGCCTTTTGGGTTTTGACCTTATACAAAGAACTACAACATCAGATTCTAAGTGTGCAGTCTTTAACTACCTTCTAGTAATCATCCTACTTCCTACTACTATTCAACTTACTTTCCTACAAATCCAAGTGCTTAAATAGCTAGCTAGACCACAAGTTGGCCAATCGGGCATTTAATTACAATGTAAGTCCAATCTAGGAGATGTAAACCATAACCCAAGAAATGGGCATCAATTATTCATGCACTGTCTAAGATAGTTCCAAACACAAGTTAGGAGTATGCTCCCAACTACACAAGATGCCACATCATTACAAAAAATTGCACCAAATGAAACAACACACCTTGAAGAATGCAAATAGTAGAAAATAGGGACTAGAAAAAAATAGCTACAGAACTCAAGGAATGTGACACATCAACCTTTGCGCTCTTAGGGTATGGAATAAAAATAGGTCCTCAACAACATGCTAACTATATATAGCACAACTCAAAGGAGCAATGACTACACCATGAATAACAAATAGGTATAGAAAATAAGAAATGCTTTTACATGATGCAAGATTGCTCATTGACCCAAGATGCTCCTGCATCATTGTCATTGATGATAGAAAAGGGGAGATGATGAATGGAGAAATAGGGAAGATGCAAAGAGAAAGGGGGGGATGATAAAAGATGAAGAAGAAGATGGAGAAGATTATGTAAGAAAGAGATGAAGAGGAGAACACACAAAGAAAGAAATTAGAAAGGGGGAGTAGACTCAAGAATTCTAAGGCCAAACAAGCAAAAAGGAAATGGGTTAGCTCAAACCTATGAAGCAATAAGTCTTATCACCTACAAATTTATATCAAAGTATAAAGATTTTTCCATCAATTCCAAAGGAGGATATTGTTGGACTAAACTACATTGGCATGATTAACTGGGCAAAGTGGTGAGAAAATAACTCATGCAACAACTAAGTGATGAAGTGTTGTCAATGAAGAGTTGAAGTGTTGCAAGTGCAACCATTAGTAGATTGGATTACTGGTCTTGAAAAAAAGGAGGAGATAGATCAGGAAGTTTTATGGCCGTGGCCTAGTCACCATTGATGTGATAAAACAAGAAGGTTTGATAACGACATGACATGCATGACGTAGAGAGAAGTGACTAAATGTGGCTAAAGCATTCAATGGAATAGGTCTATAAGTAGATGTGTAGATGGACAGGTATGCCTACACATATAGGCACTTATAGATAGGTAGTTGTGAGAATTTTTTGATTATGCTAACTATGCAATTCAAATTTATAATTCATAATTTGAGTGGCATAACTTTTAGGGTTTCTACTTGTGAACAATAAAAGTGTTTTAACTACTCACAAATTTTATTTTGAAGGGGAGAGAATTTTTTTTGTTTTTATCATTGGTGTTGAGTTGAGAAAAGATCTATGAGGTTAGAGAAGAATTTTTTTGAATAGAAAGTAATAGTAGAATGGTGTAAAAGCACGAGAAGAAGGAAGTGAACAAAGCAAGTTCATCAAACTAGAATAGAGGAAGGAGATCAAAGTATCTTCAAAGAAGTTTACATAGAGGATCTACTAGGCAAGTTGTGCCAAATGTTTAGATCTATTCTTTAGCTTTCTTTCTAACCATTGCAACTATTGTGAGTCTTTGACAAGGAAGACTTGAATAAGTCTTTTAAATCCTCTAATAAGGTATCTATCATAAAGAAATTAGAATTCTCTAGCGAGATGACCTGGACAAGCTACTATAATCCAAACATATTATAAGCATTCCTAATAGGATGCATTCACAAAAGGAACAAATATAAGCCTTTAACAAGGAACCCTTTTACATGCAAGGAAAGACTAGCAGGTATATTACTCCCCCCATGGTTTTCACTCTCACACTCTGGGTTCCCACATAAAATATCTATGTTTCTTTGTGTAATCTTGTGTGGTTTTACTATATTGCCTTTATCACTACTTTAACAGTAAAGGTGTAAGTAGAAAATTTTGTGTGTAAGCTAGTTCCATTAAGCAGTAGGCTTTGTAGAATTGGGCGTTGATAACTCACCCCCCTCCCCCCTCCTAGTACTAGTTGGGAACAACAATTTCTAGAATAGTTGTCATTTCAATTTATTAAGCAAAAAAATCTCTTATAATTGTATTTAGTGGGCTTGTACATATATTTTATCTTAAATATAGGTAGGCATATGTATGTTTCCTCTCCCCTTATGTGCCTATTAGCCCCTATTTTATGCCCCATTATTTCAAAGTGTCTCTGCAATATTTTAAATTTTAAACAATTATATCCTTTGTCTAGGGTGGGAAGTTTAAAATAAACCCTAAATGAAAATTTGAATGTTTTGAAAAAACTCTCTTATTATTTAAAATCTTTAGATTGGGTTATTTCCTTGTTAGATTTTATTTTTTGAAGAATGGGATAAATTCTTTTAAGTCTTGGTTTTACTCTACCTGTGGTTGCGCCATCGTTAGTTCACATGCTAGTTTAATATTTTTCAATTAACCCAAGTATCAAGCTATTGCCAACAACCATCAATCTACCTCAGATCTACGACTCTCACTTTGTTGTTTTGTTAAAATGTTATATTTTCATTTTATGTGATAATGCAATCTTTTGACACCTGTCTAGTTGGACCAAAGAAATGCAGTAATCCTCATTTTAATCTTATCCCTTAGATCCTGTCAAGATCAATGTCTCTCACTTTGTCACTGAAGAAAGTTGTGCATACTTTAACAATTGTGAAATAGTGACATTTTGACATGTGGACAATGTGCACCCAAAGAAGACTCTCAAAATACCTCATCATCATATGCCAGTTGTCATGCCATGATTAGTTATCAACTCAAGCCAAGAAAATTCCTTGGTAACTTCTTGATCATTAATCAAATTGAAGATCAAAGGTTGTCATGATCTTGCAAAATGGAAGTGCTCAATGTTTAAGAAATATGAGAATGTGAGGAGTTACCACGTGTTCATGTGGGTCCCCAAAAAAGAGGATAAATCTTTAACAGTTGATCAAAACCAAGATCAACAATCATCGCATTGTCGTGATTTCAAACTACATGATATTTAAAAAGTGCGACAAAGTGAGGAATTGACACATGGATTTGGTGGGATCAAGTGTATTGCAAGCTTTAAAAGAAATTATGTCATCATAAAACACCAGGTGGCAAGTCTTGATCCGCTCTTAGTATTACACACACAACATTAAGGTTTTCTTCCCAACTGTCAAATCAAAAGGTGATCTATGCTTGTTGCTATCTCGCAAAATGAAGATGTTCGAGGTTTAAGAAATGTGAGAATGGGAAGAATCACCACGTGTCCCTATGGGCCAACATTTTGATACATTAGCATGCATAGATCATAACCATCCAATATCTGATATATCAACGAACATCATATACTCACAAAATAAACATGTTGGATGATTAATCAAAGTGACAAAGTGACAAAGTGAAATGTGTCCTTAGTGGACCTGATTTCTAAAAGAAATATTAAGAAGCCAAATTTATGTTTGATCATCCAATACAAAGTTGATCAAGGGTTGTCACTATGTTGCAAGTTTGAGTTGCACGATGTTTGACAAAAGTGACAAAATAAGGAAATGACACATGTCCTACCAAGTAAAAAGATGATGTAGTATCAAGTTTGAATCACAACCATCATATGTCTTTTAGATCAATGACCCATTTTCAAATTATATTGTGTTACATGCATAATTTGACTATTGGAACATTAATGTTGAATCAAGACACCCTCGTATGAATGAATTCATCATAAAGTGTGTAGTTTATTCCGCGATTTGATACAATGCAAGACAAATTGAAGCAGAGTGAATAGAGCTTGAATTTCTGAGTTTTCATATTGTGAATTATTGTGATTGAGGTAGTTTTTGTTGTGATTAGAAGTTTGCAAGTAAGTGTCTAGACATTGTTGTGGAAAGTTTTTCTATTTAATTATATGAAGCTATAAAGATGCCTCCATGAAGGGATTTTTCCAGAAAATTGGATTACCAACATAGGAATGTTCATGATGATTTTCTTGAACAACTTCCTACTTCTACAAATGAAACTGCAAAGGGAAAGGAATTGGTCTCGAAAAGCCCTAGGCAAAAATGATGAGGGTTTCTATAATGAAGGAAATTGGTTGATGGATGCAGACACATCAATGGGTGGCTTGGAGTTATTCAGAAAATGGCTTTCACAAAGAAGTCATGATACACCACTCAACAATGTTTGAGAATTTGACATTGGAAAGCTTGGTATGCCGAGTATTTTCATTGATGACAATCTATTGAAAATGTTGGCAAAGAGATATGACCTTGTGTTGTGGGTTGTGATGAACCATGCTAGGGAAAATTTGTTCAAGGTGACATTTGAAGTGATCAAAGAAGTCTTTATGTTAAACCCCAATTTCGCTTTGCATGAGAAGATTGACTTCGATGACTTGCAAACCAGATATGATGCACAAAGAGTATACCTTCAAGGTGGACCACTGGAGGAGCATTTTATTAAGGTAAGGCATCTAACATTAGTCATACTTTTTAGGTCTTTCATGCCAAGGAGTCAAAGCTTTTCTTAACTTGACTAATGAATAAAAATTAGAATGCCAAAGATTGCACTTAGAGGATGAAATGGAGGGACACAATTTGACAGTGACATCACCATCTGTTCTCTCACAATCATCTAGGCATGTGTCATCTACCACTAGTACTAGTATCAACCCTACTAAGTCTAGAGGGAAGAGAAAGACGAGTAGTGGCGAGAACGGCTTGGTGGAAAGTATGTTTAATGCATAGACAAAAGAAAAGTGTGAGACATCCTTTGGTAGCTTCTTTGTCCCATATAATGCAGCCCATTCCATTTATTATAAACAAATGGTGAAAGATATTTTGAGCATGAATTCCTCATTTGTACCCCCTGGTGAGCGTAAGCTACGAACCACCATCCTAGATGAAGAGTGCTTAAAGGTTGTTTTGTTATTCGAGGATATGAAACACACTTGGGTTAGGAAAAGCTACTCTATTGTGATGGATGGGTGGACCGATGTTAGACATCGACCACTCATCAATATCATTCTCACATCCTCTGTTGGCTCTTATTTTTTGAAAGTCGTAGATTGCTCAAAAAAGAAGAAGGATGCATAATTCTAGTTCATGCTTTTGAGAGATGCCATAGAGGAGATTGGGCCATCTAGTGTTGTACAAGCTATCACAGATTCTGCACCTATGTGCAAATCAGCTGGTTTGATAATAGAGGGTGGTTATAGACACATTTTTGGACCTCTTGTTTTGTTCATTCCATGAAGAATGCATTGAAGGACATAGGGAAGATTGAATGGGTGAAATAGGCAGTGCTAGAAGCTAGAGAAGTGCAAATGTTTATTTGTAACCACCACACTTCACTTGCTCTATTTAGGTCCTTCTCTAAGAAGGAGTTGCTCAAACCAACTGAGACAAGCTATGTCAATTTTAACTATAGTTTACTTTTAGTTTTTTTTTAACTTTAAGTTAATTAAAAAAATTATTTATAAGTTTACTTACATGTGATGCTTTTAGTTTTAAATTTTAATCATTAATGTTTAAGTTTAACTTTATTAATATTTTAATTTATAATTGTTGATATAGGTATTGCACATATTTCATCTTGATGGAGAGGATGATTGAGGTGTATGAGGCCCTTCAATTGATGGTGGTGAATCTAGAGTGGGGAGGATGGTCTAATTCTAAGTCTTCTGAAGGAAAATCAGTGAGGCAAAGGATCCTTGATGAGAGTTGGTGGTGCACAATGAAGTAAGTTGCTGATTTTTGAATTTATTGTTAGTCTTTTGCCTACTGATTTTCCTACTACCAATTTTAAAATTCTTTAAATTCTAATTCTGATTTTAATTTTTGTTTACATCTTACAAATATATGTGCTCTGTGATAGAACCCATTGTGAATTTCATTAAATATGTTCATACTAATACTCCTAGTTTGGGAGAGATCTATGAGACTATTGACAACATGTTGGAGAAGATGAAGAGAATTGTTGCAGCAAATGATTCTACATTAGGGTTTTATGAGGAGCATATTAGGCCTATTGTGATGCAGAGGTGGAACATGATGAATACCCCGCTTCATATGGCAGCCTTTGCTCTACATCCCAAATGCTATACACAGTTGGGTAGAAGGGGCCTCCCATGTGATGATCCTGAGGTATTGGATGGCTTCACAAGAGCAATGGATAAGATGTATTCAACTCTAGATGCCTCTACTCTTTGTGCATAGTTCCTTGACTTCACAAACCTTTATGGCCCAAGCTTGGGTAAGCCACAAGCAAGCTTGGATACAGTTGTTTTGGAATAGAGATATCCTATTGGATGCTGGACCTGACATGGGAGAGATACACTTGAGTTAAAATATTTGCTAGTTGCCTCCTTGCATAGGTTGCTAGTTCCTCAATTGCAAAGAGGAATTGGTCTACATATTCATATATCCACTCTATCAAGAGGAATAGGCTTACCTCTACAATAGTAGAGAACCTAGTGATAGTGCATCATGCTCTTCGACTTGCGGATCATCAGACTCGAGAGTATATGTAGACACCAGCTTTGCGATGGGATGTTGAACCTGAGGATGTGGCCCAGATAGATGAGGATGACACATCTCTAGAAGTGGTTGGGGTTCCATTAGATGAGATTATGCTTCCTATGGAGGATGATAGTGAAGAGGACTCTGATTTTGATGCCATGGTGGTAAAGGTAGAATAGGAGCAACAGTCTACTTCATCTTTCTATGTTTTTTTTTTATATGTTGAATATGAATATGATTATGATACATTGATACTTATTACTTTATGGCAGCCCTCTACCCTTTGGGCATATTTTGATTTTGATTTTCCATTATGACATCATGATATTGTTAATGTTCATTGTTCAATGTTCACTGATATAATGATATTGATATGCATTTTGACAATTGGGTACTAGAATCAGATATTATTTCCTAGATGGCATTCAAATGTTGTATGTTATGGTTCTATAATGTTTAAATGACATGTTTTGTGCTTAGTTTCAAACTTTCATATGAATGACATGTACATTTGCAAATTTCCCTATATATATAGCCATCCTCATTTGTCGTCCCCTGCTATCCCCAAAATCACCAAAAAAATTTCCTATCCTAGAAATCCATCTTGCTGTCCCCCATCGTCCCTATACCGGAAACTTGGGGGAACATAGTTTATTATCAATATGAAATTTGCAATAATTGGTCTTGTTATGGGAAGGGAGGGAATGCAAGGAAGGAGAATGGTGAAGGATTCTCACTAGGTATGGCACCTCATAAAGATTATTTAGGACCTCAAAGACACTTATGATGATATACAAGGCTCACATGAGGCCAAGGAGGATAAGGTCTTGTCATGGGCCTAGAGTTGAGGGTCAAGGACACACTATTGCAGCCCTCCTACTAGCCCCAAATTGATGAATTCTTGAAGTGAATCAATTGTAAAAGGCAATATATTGACATGAGGGTGGAGAACAGCTGAGAGCCTTCATTAGGGATGCCACCTCATGATGATGGTTAATGACCACATGAGGCCATGGAGAATAAGGTCTCGTTGTTGGACCTAGGGTAGAGGACACTTAAGACACCTCAACATGTTTTCCAATACAACCATCATTACGGTTGAATTTGCATGTAATCATGAATATTTGTTGTGTAATCATTATGGTTGAACTCTCAGTAATCATAAAGATTTGTTGTGTAGATGCATATGCATATTTCCTAGCCCTAGAATTGGATTTATTTCATGAATTGTATCTAAACTATTATCTAATCTTGTTGCAAGTTTGCAGAGCATATCTATCACATCTTATTTTTTAAATGAAGGATTATATCTCTATCAATGTTTTGCTATTTGCTTCACTTGGATTTATAAAGTTGAAACAAAGTATAAGGCAATTCTAGAAGAGGACATATAGAACAGTCTTGTACAATGCTATGATTTCAGGATATACACGTAATGGATTTTTAAAAAGGCTTTACAAACTTTGAAGCAAATGCAATTGACAGTTGTAAAGCCAACTTGCTCAACTTTTGCCAGTATCCTGCCTACCTGTGCTAAAATGGGAGCTTTAAGATAGGGTGTAGAGTCTATAGACATCCATCAAAGCATAAAGCAAGGGAAATTTCTATCAGATGTTGTAGCTCCAACTACCCTGATAGGCATGCATTCAAAATGTGGAAGCATTGACAAGCCATGTGAGCTATTCAACAGAATATGTCAATGAGATGTCTACTCACATACTGCTATGGTTGTAGGATATGCACAAATGGAATTGTTGAAAAGCATTTAATAGTTGTCAAACAAATGCAATTAGTAGGTGTAAAGCCTAATTCCACAACAATTTCCAACATCCTTGCTGCTTGAGGAAAAATAGGAGCTTTGGAACAAGGTACGAACATTATCAAAGCATAACAGATAGAGGAATTTAGCCAGACATTGTAAATACAACTTCCCTGATTGTAAAATATGGATGAATGCAATTGGCAGTTGGAAGGCCAGACTTTGGCATCCTTTTCTACCATCCTCCTTATTGTGCTACAATCCTCCTAAAACCCAGAATACTTGAAATCAGAGGACTATATACTACCAAGGCAATCCTTGAAATCCAAACTCCATATTTCCAATATTTCTCTTGGAATATTTCTAGCAAAATGCTTAAATTGAAAAATACAACTTAAAAAGTGTTATTTGCATATGAACTTATTGCAAAGTGTAAAAGATTGGGCAAACACAGGTACAGTGGAACAGGAGAATAAGTAACTTGACAAAGGAATCATCTCACCAAACACATTGCCGTGAGGTAGAAATAAGTCTCCAAATTATACATATTGCTCAAATTTCATTCAATCCTTTTATACAAGGCAGTGTATTTATTGCAGTTCGCCAGTGGTATGAACTTGCACCTTACATGTATGGCATTTAAATTCTAATCAAGTTCAACATTACACATTTGAGAATCTATTACATTATTTGATCCTAACTGTCTGACACCTTACCCTCTCCATTCCCTTCACCCTTCTACAACCCCCCAATACTTATATATCAACATATAATTAATCATGCACCCATTCCTTAGGATGAGATGTTGATCCTGGTACGAGATAAAGATTTAGGTACACTAGTACAACATTATTTTACTTTCCCCTATGGGTTTGTGTATATATTAAATATAATTTATGATCTTTTATTTATATCAAAATTATTAAAATAGTGATAATCATTATTGCCAATAAACAAATATTTATAAACTTAGACAATTTGCAAAAAAGAAAAGGCTCATAAATTTATCAGTAATTTGTCTAAGTGCCAATACAAAATGCAAATTACAGTCAATATTCAATAATCTTCATATCGCTCTTCATCAAGAAAATCAAGTCAACATTTGAATTGAAATTACAATGAATTAAAATGCCACTTCCACAAGGGATTTCATACGTAGATGTTGCCTCATCTAAAGATATTTTGGTAAGTTGTGCAACAATAATGTCTAAGTCAGCACATTTAGAAGTTAAATCCAATTTCTTCATCATCCCCTCATTTTAATCTAGTGTTGTATGTGACACGAGATCCCAATATCTATTGGGGGTCTGAAAAAGGAGACTCCAACGGGATTGAAACTTTTTATTTTCTTTTAGTTTACCTTTTGTTTTTGTCACTCTCACTAACACTTCATTATCTGAATCAGATGTTCTAGCACTTTTCAATCTTCTTGTTTTCTCATGTTCATTATTATACTTTGAATAGCTTTTCTTTCTTGTTTGTTCCTTCCTCCTCTCATTATCAGTTACATTTTCAGAATCTGATTCTGGTGTATCAGAATTCAGTGAGCCTGATGAATTTTGCTGCTGCATTATAAGCCGTGGCATATTCTTCAAGTACACAGTGCACACGCAAACTCTCAGTGATACTACCAAGTCCAATAGAAGTGGAGAAATCGATAGCAAAACGTGAAAGTTTTCCATCGCCTCTTGGAAAACGTGAAATAAACGACTCTTGTATTGACGGATCATTCAATCTCTCATTAAGTAACAATATGCCCAGATGCTCTGTAAACTCCTGGAAGAGAATCTTTATAAAGATACGGGAAGACGAAGTAGTATCCTCCTCTGTCAGACTGGTGCAGGGCACCCTGACAAAGTCACGGGAAAACTTTGAAGTCCTAAAGTCTAGAAAGCTATTTAAATAAGTTTTAAAATTTAAATATTTGAAAAGTAAGGTCAAATAAGGATTAGTTACTTTGTTAGAGGATCCAATTACTTTGGATTGGTTAAGGAAGTTATTTTAAGTATATGTAAGCCTCAAAAGGCATGAGGGTACAGTGGTGGAAGTGGGAGTTTTAGATTGTACGGACTGTGTCCATATTGGAATTAATAACAGTTGCTTTTTTACAAATTTGAAGTCTTTTGATGCTGTATTGACCTATTGATTTGGAGATAGATGTGTAATGACTTTTTAAATTCCATTAGATCTAGTTCCAAGTGATTTTTAATACTGATTCAATCATTAAGATTGACTGTTCTGTAGAAATCTCTAATTTTTGTTTTAGTGCCAGTCATGGATTCATGAGATCCATCCCCTTTTGTACATATTGTTTCTTGGGGATGGATCCACACTTGTAATATAATTTCCTAACAATAATTATGAAGGAGTGAACCCCATTTGCAGGAGAATTAGAGAGGTTGGTCATGTTGGAGGGTAGAGAAGTGACTGGACAGTCACAGGAGGAAGGAATACTTGTCTCAGTAAATTGCAGTTCAATGCGGGGGGTCATTTTTCCAAAGTTAACTGTTGGATCTTGCCACATTTTGGATATGTTGGAGAGAGACAAATTGCGTCAAATATCAAGGGTTGGATTGAGCAAATAAAGTCTGGTTCAAAAGTTATGAATGACTGTTGTTGGGTCTATCTAAGGGGCAGTGACATGGCGGTCTGTGATGAATTTTCCCATGAATGTGTTAAGGGAGTTTTGTGAAAGGATTAGATGTTGTAGGGGGATCTTTAGAGAGTCCTAATTTGTGATAAGGAATAGTGGGTCCATTGATATTGACCCTGGTGGATAGGTCTTTGGAAGAAGTTGAAGCAATAGTATTCTGAGGACAGTCACAATACATACGATCAAATATGCATTGTTGCATGAGAGGAAGATTTCCAACAGTATAGACATTAGTATATGGAGTCTAGTGGAGTCTAAAATGTTCGGAGTTAACCTTTGATAGGTCTATAGAGTGGAGTGGGTCCAAGAGTGATCAGTGATTGGAGAAGGGGAAAGTTTCTATCAAACAAAGAAGGAAAGAAGTTATTAAACTATGAAGGAATCATAACATTCCATTAGCCTCTGCATCAGATTGGTATCAGAGCACAGAAGATTTTTTGGGAGAAGAGGAGAAGGAAAACTAAGGTTTTGAAGACTTAGAATCCCTTGTTGAACCTTGAAGTTGAATTATCCTTTAAGAGTATTCCAAGGTGGTGATTCAAAGTTGGATGGATCTTAGTTTGTAGAGGAAGTCGGATTGAAGGGCAAAATAAGTTGAAGCCATCATGACTACAGATTTTGAGACTCATGGATACTCACAATTTAGAACACAATGCAGATGTATGGGTAAGGTTTGCAAAATGGTCATTTCTAGCAGTTCATTTTTCAATTTTGTTGCAATTGAGATGGTTGAGAAGTTGAACCTACAACAACTAGTGCATAGAAGACCTTACATGGTACAAGGATTGCATGATAGACACCAAGTTGAGGTTAGAAGGCAAGTATATGTTCCTTTCAACATTGGAACCTATGAGGATTCTGTTTTATGTGATGTTATTCCATTGGTAGGATGCCATTTGATCCTTGGGAGGTCATGGCAAGCAGAGAAGCATACATTATATGATGGGGCATTGAATAGTTACACCTTCAAGCATGGTGGAAGTCAAGTTATACTGAGATCTTTGGAAGAAGAAGCAGCATCATGGAGGATGCCAACAAATTTTTTGTTTGAAAGAGTGGGGTTCCTAGGACAAAGGGAACAAGAAGAAGACAAGGTGGACAGCAAGATAGCAATTGATTTGGTACATCAGGCCTATGATAAGGCACAAGGAGTTGTGGATCCAATAAAGATCCTGGAGGAGAGAGTAGTGGATGAGCAAGGTTCATGTGAAGAGCCAAGAAAGCAAGCAGAGAAGCCTATGAAGGTGAACCAAGAGCAATCAGGGTATGAAGATGATAGGACAGTGAAAATGGTGATAGGTGAGCCACAAACAGGAGAGGCTCAAAAAGACGAAAAGATAGGGATAGAGGTGAAGATTGCAGAAGATGCTGAGGTAATGAGTGAATGTATGGGTGGAGATATCCAAGTTGGGACAGTCATGCGTCCCTTATATGCTGCTGTTAAAAACAGAGAAGATAGGGCTATTAAACAAGCCATAGATGACATGTTTGAGGGCCAAGAAGGATGGCATAGGGAAGATGAATTGAAGAAGGTCTCAAGGATGACAGGGACCTTAAGGGATGAAGAGTTCAGACTCTTGGAAACAGAGATGGTGAAGAATGCCACAAGTTGGCACATGAAGATGACAAGAAAGATTGTTTGGCTCATTAAGAGACTGACTGAGAAGAGGAAGTTGCTGAGGGAACCTACTGAGATAAAGGTTCTAGAGGATGATTGTGAGGTAAAACATTGTGTTGAAGATGGTGGAGTAGCAAGTCTACAAGGACTTGATAAAAAGACAGATTTTTGGGATGAGTTGGATGCCATAGTTGAAGAATGGAAAATGAAGGGTGGTGTAGTGGAAGAGTGCCTAGGACAGGGGCATGAGGATGGTCATGGAGAGATCTTGGAATCATATTTCTCGACAAGGAAAAAAATCTCACAAGGAGTGCGTGAGGAGGAGGATGAAGTAGTGAATCTAATAGAGGGAGCAATTTGCCAAACATATGTTTTGGTGCATAAGAAAACCTTGTTTATTTTTGTTTCTAACACTTTTGTGACAGGATTGCCCGAGTTTGATAGTGTTCACCATGCAAGTGCTGCTTTTGCACACATCTATGGGAATATAAACATGAAGACTAACAGATTTAATGCTTGGCATGAGCACATAATGTTTGATTTCAGGGGCATGGAACACATGAACATGGGATACTCTTTTGTTGCAGGTCCTCAAAAAGAAGTGGACAGAGATTGGAGGAAACGGAAGAAACTCCCAATCCAAGGGACTTGGATTGATTTGATCCTTGGGAGTATGGTGCAGGGCACCCTGACAAAGTCATGGAAAAACTTTGAAGTCCTAAAGTCTAGAAAGTTATTTAAATAAGTTTTAAAATTTAAATATTTGAAAAGTAATGGTCAAATAAGGATTAGTTACTTTGTTAGAGGATCCAACTACTTTGGATCGGTTAAGGGAGTTATTTTAAGTATATGTAAGCCTCAAAAGGCATGAGGGTACAGTGGTGGAAGTGGGAGTTTTAGATTGTACGGACTGTGTCCATATTGGAATTAATAACAGTTGCTTTCTTACAAATTTGAAGTCTTTTGATGCTGTATTGACCTATTGATTTGGAGATAGACGTGTAATGACTTTTTAAATTCCATTAGATCTAGTTCCAAGTGATTTTTAATACTGATTCAATCATTAAGATTGACTGTTCTGTAGAAATCTCTAATTTTTGTTTTAGTGCCAGTCATGGATTCATGAGATCCATCCCCTTTTGTACATATTGTTTCTTGGGGATGGATCCACACTCGTAATATAATTTCCTAACAATGATTATGAAGGAGTGAACCCCATTTGCAGGAGAATAAGAGAGGTTGGTCATGTTGGAGGGTAGAGAAGTGACTGGACAGTCACAGGAGGAAGGAATACTTGTCTCAGTAAATTGCAGTTCAGTGCGGGGGTCATTTCTCCAAAGTTAACCGTTGGATCTTGCCAAATTTTGGATATGTTGGAGAGAGACAAATTGCGTCAAATATCAAGGGTTGGATTGAGCAAATAAAGTCTGGTTCAAAAGTTATGAATGACTGTTGTCGGGTCTATCTAAGGGGCAGTGACATGGCAGTTTGTGATGAGTTTTCCCATGACTGTGTTAAGGGAGTTTTGTGAAAGGATTAGATGCTGTACGGGGATCTTTAGAGAGTCCTAATTTGTGATAAGGAATAGTGGGTCCATTGATATTGACCCTAGTGGATAGGTCTTTGGAAGAAGTTGAAGCAATAGTATTCTGAGGACAGTCACAATACATACGATCAAATATGCATTGTTGCATGAGAGGGAGATTTCCAACAGTATAGACATTAGTATGTGGAGTCTAGTGGAGTCTAAAATGTTCGGAGTTGACCTTTGATAGGTCTATAGAGCGGAGTGGGTCCAAGAGTGATCAGTGACTGGAGAAGGGGAAAGTTTCTATCAAACAAAGAAGGAAAGAAGTTATTAAACTATGAAGGAATCATAACATTCCACTAGCCTCTGCATCACAGACGTATATATCCAAGACAGGGCCATGGAAGAAAACCCGTGCCAAGCAAGTGAGCAAAAAAATTTGCAACAGTGCGTAACTTACTTGTTTCGAGTCTGTGGATGATTGAGTACTGTTGTACAACACACTTATCAAAACATTCCTGATAAATTTTGTTTATCATACATAATCTTTGCCCAAGAAGACTATAATAACGAAGGTATGTCCTCTCTTGACTGCAATATTCTAATAGCATGATACACAACTCCATCTCTTGAACAGGTTCAAGCTTGCTCTTAAGTAGCTTATGACTAGCTTCCTCAAAATCAGCACTCGACATGATTGTCAAGTAAATTGTGCGCCTTAAATTGACCAAGTTCGTTTCTGTCTGGTCCTGTATCCTTGGTGCTTCCTCCACTTCCTCTTCATCATCTGACTCATCCCCTGAATCATCCTCCCTTTCCGGTTCATCCGAAGAAGCATCACCAAGGATATCTTTCTTTACTCTTTCAAAGGCTAACTCATGTTCTAAGAACTCAGGATCTGGCTTGAAAGCATCCAAACCACCTTCCTGCTCAAGTTCGTCTTCTAGAAAAACTTCATGTGTTAATTGCTCTACATGGTCCAATTCTGCACGCACAGACGGGTGATTCTGAAACTTAGCTTTGCGAATTGCACAAAGACCTTCAATCAAAAACTGTACTCGTTTGCCAATTTCCCCCTCTTGGAGAATACCTCTGAATCGTTCGAAGATCCCGTAAAGACCTTTTGGGGAAAGGTCTTGCAACAAAGACCGTCAGTTTTTCACAAACCCAACAGCAACCTCTACAATGTCATCTGTAGGACTCTCTAGCAAAAGGGTGAGAATTTCCAAGGCAATGATCTCATGTGCGACTTGCTGATTCACTAAATGAGCTATAAATTTTGCTGCAGCCATCAACGTGTGCTTATCATTGCGTTTGTATGCCCTATTGAGCTGCAAAATATGTCTTCGCAAAAGTAAATTCCCAATTTCAGGAAATTTCGAATTTAAAACAGCAACCAACTCTGCAAGAACGTCCGTAAATCCAGGGGATGCCATTTGGGATTTCAAACAAGACCTACAAAATAGACCCCTTCCATGGATGAGATTCTCTGCGAACAGCTCTGGAATGATGTTTTTGATGTTGGATGCATTCACCTTGTTTACCAACCCATTGATACTCTTTCGAAGGGCATCCCAAGTCATGCGCTGATATTCCACACTGGTCTTGTCTTGTTCATTATCCATCATTTGGGCTAGCTGAAATGGGGGAATGTAAATACCCAGACTTCTCTTATCTGCTACATGCTTCTCGTACCCACTATTCGTTTGCTTTCGATCTTCTTTTGACGACATTTTCCCCTCTGAATATTGTCTTCCAGATGACCGTCCTCCGCTCATACTTTAGGTTTTAGATTAAATGTTTAATGCAGATCCTCGCCTAAAACAAATTGGGAAAAAAAAGGTACTCCCCTTGAGATTAAAGAGCAATCAAATAATTATGATATGAATATCAGGATTTAACTGTGTGATTTTGAGTCAAATTCATTGACCCATGTTTCATGAGTAGTGATTCAACATGAATCCATCTCTCATGAGAATAAATGGAACACTTAGCACTCATTGGATCTAGGTGATGCTCACAGGGGTGAAGCACCGGGACTTTCCGGGAGGTCACCCATCCCAGTACTACTCCAGCCTGAGGGCGCTTAACTAGCTGTGAGCATCACCTAGATCCAATGAGTGCTAAGTGTTCCATTTATTCTCATGAGAGATGGATTCATGTTGAATCACTACTCATGAAACATGGGTCAATGAGTTTGACTCAAAATCACACAGTTAAATCCTGATATTCATATTATAATTTGACTTGCTGTGGAAATTATCTCCTACGAATCAAATAATGTTAAATAGCAAAATGAAATAAAGAGACAATCAGGGCATAAAATTAAATAGTTGTCGACTTATGTACATGTGCATGCTTGAAATTGAATGAATACCTTTATTCTCGTGACAGTTATTCAATCCCTCTCATTGAAATTCCTCCTCTTCTTAGAGATTTTACCCAGCAGTTTGGATGTGGAGAGTACGTTGGGGAGAATTTCCTAAATTAGCTTTCTCCTTCCACGTTTACAAATGGAATCCAGATGCACCATCCAGTTCCAACTCAAATTGTTAAGGGTCCGTTTGGTTGCTGGAATAGGAATAGACATTCCGGAATGTGTTTGATTTTTTCTGTTTGGTTGACCAAATTGGAATAGAGAATAGGGTTTCGTATTCCAATTTGACCCCTAAAATGAGCATAATTCTATGCCAAAAAAACCCTGTTATTAGAATAGGCCATTCCTATTCTCAATCCTATTATGCCAAATTTATGAAATTTTGGGGTTTGTGGGCGAGTGCATAAGGACATAAGGGCATTTTGGCGGGATTTTATCACACTGTAACATTTTGCTCTTCAAACCCTAGTCGGAGGATTAAAAAAGACAAAAAATTGTTGTCGGTAGGCCTCAAAATCCTCATAGCCGTCTAGTATAAGTCTCAAATTGATAAAGACTAATAATTTTTTCTTACGACTGTTAGACTAGCACTGTACATACTGTAACTTTTTGATTTTGAGTTGCTTTCTGAGGATTTTTGGCTTCACATTTGTATAGTTTTGTGTGATGATTGGAGAAGAATATGCGAGAAGAAAAATAACAAATTTGTTCTTTCATTTTGTGAAATTTGTTTTGTTAGGAACAAGGGGAAATAAGCCTCATTAAATTTGCTTGTTAGGGTTAAGAGATGGACTCTGAAGATGATATGCACGATGCAAATGATGGCTCTGAAGTGTATGATAGAAAAGGTTTTGCAATGGATGAAGATGATGAAGAAGATTATTTAGAGGAGGAAGAGGAAGATTATGACTTTGCTGAGAATTGCACAAATGATGATTCTGATGAACATATTCCAATTTCTCTCAACCAAATAGGAGAGTAACATATTCCCAGTCAAATACTAGACGAACCAAACAAGAATGGGATTACTCTTTTCCATTCCCATTCTAATTTTCCATTCCTATTCCACATACGCATTCTAATTTTCTATTCCTATGCTTGCAACCAAACAGGCCCTAATATCATAAATTTAGGTCTCTCTGAAAATATTGGATAGCTCCAACGATTTATATATACTATTGTATTATGACAAATCAAAAAGGAGAAATAAGGGAAAAATCATAAAATATGTTTATTCTTGGAAATCAATCTATATTTAGAAGGAAATTGGTATTCCCCGATTTCACTCTATTAAATGCAACGGTTGCATGCTTAGTGTATCAAATCTTATATAAATTATTTTTTACCATAAATGAATAATAAAAATAATTAATTTCTAAAAGTCTTAAAATATTTGTTATATAATATTTAAATTAATTGAATTAAATTAAAATAACTAATAACAACAACATATAAAATCTAAAAATAAAAAAATATAATAGTTATGAAAAGATAGAGAATTATAATAGAAATAATTCATTTTCAAAATCATTAAAATATTTGTTATATACTATTAAAATTTATTTTCAAAAATTCAAAATATTTATTATAGTTAAAACTAATTAAGTTACTAGTAACATCTCACAAAATATGATAATTTTTTTTAATAAACTAACATTTTAAAAATAATAATAAACAATAAATAAAAATATTATGATATTGTTTTCACAATAAGTGTGTAGTTTTCTACTTCTTTTCATAATTTTAAAGCAATTCATATTAGCTACTAAAGTTAAAAAAAGAAAAAGATAACTAAATAGGATAAATCATAGTTGAAAGGACTTTAACATAAAAATTGGCCAAAAAATAAAATTTGCTAGGTTTGACAAATTTTTAACTAAAAATTATTTTTATAGGAACAAAGCCTATTGGCTAAACTATTGACTAAAAAATGATTAAATGTAGTAAGGTTTGAGAGAATATTTTTTTTAACCAATTAAAACATTATAAATTGTATTTTTTAATTGGTCCAATGTTGGGCTTTTTTTTTTTCTCAAGTATAAAAATAGAAAAAAATATGATGGATGAGATAAAGATGCATGAATTGTGTATCAAGAAATATAAGAAATGAAAGCACTAGAAAAAGGGTTAGCTACCAGAAAGGGCACCACCTTTATATTTTATTTTTGTCGCTGGCATTAATCCCCATAGAACATATTTAGGACAATCTTCAACAAACTGGGAACTGGTCTTTGTTATAGATTTGCATATTGTACATTTTTTCTTTGAAGTTGTTTGTAGAATATTGGTGTGTTACAAAATAGCATATAGAAAAGGTCTTTGCAAGAAGGTATGATGATTTTGTTCTATTTTCTTTCTCACTTTTCTATTATTTGGACTGCTTTTGCACAATAATGAGAAAAGAGGGCTTTCACTTTCTTGCTATCAAATCCTCCCACCTAAACACCCCTAATTGCTCTTTGTTGTTGGGGATTAGAGATGGTTTCTCGAATGGGGGCACAACATAGTTTAAGCTCTAATATTGGGGCCAACTCCTTTAAAGAAAATGTTGAAGGGGGATGGCCTTGACCAGGTTGAATCAATCGTGCACCACATATGGATAGATGGCTTGTCTTCTCATGCTAGTTAAGCATAACATCTTTGTGCTCTCTCTAGCATTTTAATTTGCTATATTTTGGGCTTTGTTTGTTTCTTCACATTGAAGCTCCATATAACCCTTTGAATAATAGGGCCTTTTTTAATCCTTCTTTTTTGTTAGTTAGAGGACTTTTTTTTTGGTTTCTTCATGGGTAGAGAATAAAACCCATGTTTTCCATTTCTTCAATGACTATGTAACTCACGTGCGTGTATCTTTTGCATGAACTATGTTATATTGCAATTCTCACTATTGATTATGTAGTGCATACTATATGTTGATTATTTAGGAAGAAGGTTTCTCTAATTAGTTGATTGGTATGAGAATCATGTAAATGCTCATTCAATCTAGTCAATTTGTTGTAAAACTATATTTACATCAAAGTAAGAAGACTTGAACAATATACTTTCTTTGGTTCCACTAAACTATATTTAAAGAATCGGTAGTTAAAATTCTTTTTGTGCACTAATTGGTATGACATAAAGCTGACTTGGATTGCATATATTTACTCAACACATCTACCTATACTATGTTGATTGTGATTCATGCTACTTTCTTTTAAATAGTTTAAATCCTAGTATCCCGGTATAATCTAGCCTAGATACTAATCACTTAATGATTAGCTTCATTCTTTTTGTGTATATATAGTCATGCAAGGCTAATAAATCTTATACCCTTCATAGAAAATATGTTTTCAAGAGATATGGTATGTCACAGAAGGATTGTGTGAGAATGAATAGGTGTTTAAAGCAACGGACATATGCACATATAGGAGCTTAGTCTATTAAGTATTGGAAAATTGCTCTTGCATTGTTGACGATAATTTTTTTAGTAGTATTTTGACACATTGCAATATGGGTATTATTTGTTAGTGATGCATGCCTTTCTTTAGTATCTATATGAATTATTATTATTTTTGTAACAAATCAATAAATAAAGTGTTTATTTGTTATTGCACTTGTTGTAGGCAATTTACCATTGCATTCACTTTTTTTGAAAATTGTATTGGTTTCCACCAATCACAATTCATCATTTTTCTATAACTAAAATATTTCTAAAGTTTTACTTTTTATTTATAAACTTTATATGTTGTACAAATTATATCATTGGCTAAATGGGTTTTTTGTTATATGAGCCCTTTTTCAAGGTTCTCCATATTGCTATTTCTTTGGCTAAATTCATGGTACATAGTTAAGTGGTTTACATATTAAGTTATAATTATATTTCAACTAACATGTCAAATAAAATTTTAATTTCTTCTCTACCAAGGAAATATTTCCATAAAAACAAAATGTTTTTTAGTAGAGAGATAAATTTATGTATGAAATATAAAGGTATGTTTCAATTAGGAAAAAAAATGCACACTTTAAAAGAAAATTTGAGTGGATAATCAAAATATCTTGGCTATAATCTCTTAGCATATTATTTTATTTTATGATATGCTTACACAAAAAATATTTGTTTGGAAAATAATAAAATAATTTTAGAATTAACTTTATTTTATATTCCTTATTTCTTAATTGAACGGTGTTTTTTTTATCATTAATATTTTGATTGTGTTACTTAATCAATCCTAATTAAAAATACTTATATTTGGTTACTAACACTTTTATAGATCATGAAGTATGATTCTAAATATTTATTATAAAAAAATCATATAATTTAATTTACAAATGAGAAAATCTAAAACTACATTACTCCAAATAATTTTATTTTTTAATTAAATGAATACAAATTTTACATTTTGTATCAACCATGATTAGATTAAAATTTTTGACCCAAATAATTTGAAAACTAAAAGGTAAGTACATGTCACTATGTGACACTTGTTTTAATATGCATATGTAGTTTGAAGAGAGTTGATATGTGTAGTTCTATTTTATTGTATATAGGTTATTTATCTAGATGTATTCAAAAATATCTATGTGTTAATCCTAACGTACTATATAGAAGAAATAAGAGAGATGTTAAATCTTACCATAATATATTATGCAACCTATAAGAACATAGAAATTGGAAAGTGGGATATTAATCTTTTCAAATATCATAGAAATGAATATAGACTGATATAGATTGAATATATGAAAGTAGACATCCTATTTTTAATTATCTTGTCTCAACAATTTTTAGATTTTTTTATTTTTATTTTAATTGATCTTTTTTAGGTGAACTTTTACGTGAATTTATGCCAATTATGTTTAAATTTTTAAAATCTATTTCATGTAATTTTTTATTTTAAGAACATGTTTTCATGTAGCTATATATCTCACAAATAATATATTTTATAAAATTAGATTATTTTTCTATTATCCATATTTATCATATATTATCATTATAAAATCAAAAAATATAAGTGTGTTTGTAAATTATGATTTTTTTAAAGATTATGCTAAATCATAAAGTGATTTTGTTTAAATTTTAAGATGCAAATTTATCTAATTAACTTTGACATATTTTAAAATTATCATGTTTACAATTTTAATCCAAGGCTTTAAATTGAATTGTAATTCAAGCAAATACCCTTTATAATTTAAGCAATTTTTTAAAATTATATTATCAAAATCAAACATTCACAATACTCATATTTGCATGTTAATGTGTATAATAATTATTTTTCAATGATACCAACTGATTTGTGATATGTTGGGACATGCTACATTTTCCATCTCTACAAGGCACTAATCTCTACATTCTAGTCTATGTGAAATTTGATTATTTATTTATCATATAAATTATTATGTACAAACTACAAATTATTTGTTTTTCTATAAATTAACACAACTAGATATAGTTAGTCAAAACATTATAATCAACTATATGATAAGGCTTCCTATTGAATCATTGTCATTTTTTTACTATATTGAACATAATTTCAACCTTTCCAAGTATCATCTTTTTTGCATAAGGAAGAGACTCAAGCTATAACACAACTCTTGTTATTGATTGTTGTTATTGTTCAAAGAAATTACAAAAAAAACTATAATTTTTTTAGAGATATTCATTGCAAATATGAGAATAATGAGATGATGCTTAAATATATTAATAAATTATAAAAAATTGTAATAGAAAATTAAGTCAATAGGCTTTATATGAGATCTTTGCTCTATTTTTTTTGGAGGTACTTTTGTTTGATTTTTATTTTTTCAATAATGTTTACCACTAATGAATCTTGTCTTTTATTACCCACTTTCTAATTCTTTCATCTATCATCTATATTTCTAATTGAGTCTACAATTTCTATTTTCCACCTCCACATGTGATGAGTTTTCTTTAACCTTCATTTATAAAAATAAACTATTTCATTTAAAGTGGAATGGGATTTTTCCTATTGCTTCCTCATAATAGAGTCCTCTTTTTCTTGGCCTTTTTTTGGGTACTTTGAAAATCTATTTACTAGTCAGCAAGGATTTAATGCTTGTAGTTTTCTTGAATTTTCTCTCTAGTATATTTATGCTAACTGTCAATGAGGGTTTCTTGGTGCATGTTTTTCTTGAAAGTCTACTTTTTTCAATTATAATTTAAGCTCTACTGATAGATGTTGTTTTATGTTGTCTTAATGGAATCCCATTTGAAGGGTTCATGTATTGTTTGGGAAGCTAAATAGAAAGGCTAAGGAACACATGATACTTGCAATTTTTTGAAAAGAAACATACAATGTTTAAATTTGTCAAAACCTATGTGAGTCTCTACATACATTTTTATTTGATAATGTCTCGTCCGAGAACCTAAGAGAAATTAACCTAATATGTTATAAAGTTTAGTAAATATTTTTTTCCTTACAGTTTATACAATGCACTTGATAACAATGCAAAAGCAATATACACATACAAATCAAGTATACATAAGCAACTACAAATACAATTTCTATTCCTCAAGGGTTCCTTCACATTGAATTAAATTTAAGAATTTTTTATTGATTAGTTTTAATCTTAAGAAAAATATCTATAATCATAAATGAATAACAGATACATAATCTCATAAATAGATACATAAATACAACTAATACAATGAAGCACATCCAAATTACAACATCCACTAAACATGTTGTAGGGTATGTAATAAAAATAAGTATATCAATTAATAATAAATCATCCCATAGGATCTCAGGATATAAGGTACATGATACATAGATACATCAAATCAATAGAAGTCTCCAAGCCAAGAATAAGAATGATAATGGTACAATTGCATCAATGAACATCCTAAATTGGTGTCAATATGTGGGGAACTTGAATGGTAAGAAGTCACTACCTCTTGATTGTGTGGTCTCCTAAGCTCCCACTCCCACGTTAGAGGCGAGATATTGTATGATCCACATATGGATAATCAAACCACACAACCACCAACACAAATCCTAGGAAAGGGTCCTGAAATCTCTTTATAAAAGTTGGTACTACTTATACAAAAAGATGATCCCAAAGAAAACCTAAAACAAACAAAATAAATATAAAAAATAAATAGGAAACCTAAGATGCATATGAGGAAGTGTCATTATATGAGTCAACTCTAAGGTTACCCTGGTAGTTTTTCTGGTCCCTGACCCCCTAGTGATTGCATGTGGCATCAATAATTCTTTCATATAGACAAAGAAACTAACTATGCAAGATCACAATCAAGCATTTTTTCCCACCCCCATCCTAGCCTACAATAGTGCTCAAGGCATGGACAAGAAACACTTAATCTTTTTAATTCATTTTGAAACTCAACATTTAGTGTGTAGTATTATCACTTAATTAAGTTACTTACAATGAGTTACCCTTGGGGCCACTTAGGGCCCCAACCCCCATTGAAAACCACCTCTCCTATATACACCTAGATAACCTAACCTAATGCTCCATTCAAACATAATCCAAACAATACCAAAAAAAATTCTCATAAATCATAATCATGAAAATCACTAAAGTAAAATAATGGAGCCACTAGTAAATTTGGACCTATTTTTTGACACTTTGAGGTTGAAAATTTGATGCTTCCATGTTGAAAGTTTGATGCAACATGGTAGTGTCAAACTACTAGTTTGAAATGTTGAAATATCGATGGAATCCATAGATGATTTGATGGGGTTTTCATACTGTTGACGGTGGGCCACATTGAAATATTGACTCATGCCAAAGAATATTCAAAGGGCTTGTCATATCGTCAATGACAAGCTGCATTGAAATATTGACAACTCCTAGAGATTATTTGACAGTCTTCTCAAACCCTCGATGATAGGCTACACCAAAATATTGATGACTCTCATAGTTTTAAAACAAAATAAAAAATTAAAACCTAATAAGTCAGTTTCCACCTTTTAGTCCATTGCTCCTTGCAAACAATAGTCTTAGATACAATGCTACAAGAGCTTCAAATGATACTATATTCTGCAAGCATTAATAGTCAAGATCTAATGAAAGACATCACACAAACTCATCATAGTTGAGAGACCCATAAATATTTTTAAACCCTTCTTAAAATGGTGTAACAAAAAATATATATGTTATTGTTGAAGATTATAGTTGGGATAGAGATCTTTATAGTTTGTAATTTTGTTTGGCTTATGGATAAAAATTATGTGCTTATAATCATTATGATGGATCATGGAGTTCGATCCAAAAAGATATACATAGTTTTAATTGAGAAGACTCATGCAAACATTTATGAGATATTCATTTTTCAAGTTTGTAGACTATATTATGTATTCTGCTAATTTTAGAACTAGAGTAGTTGATTTGAAAAATAAAATAACTCATTTTCTTGGAGTAAATAATCTTTCTCACATATCCATTTTCTTCTTTTCCACATAGATAAGTTGTGTTTCGATTATCAAATATTAGGTCAACACTATAAACATAGGAGCTTGAAAATAGAAACAAAACTATCATGTACAAACAATAAAAGAGATATTCAATGGAAGGGTGCACAAGAACAAAATTATTTGAATGGAAATTTTAAAAATAACCTGGGACCTTTATCAAGACCATCAATAGTTTTGCCATCAAGTTCTTTGATTTCTTTATCAAAGTCCTGTTTCAAAATAGATGATACCCATTCACCAATGAACCATTTATACGAAAAGGCTTGGAAAAATATGGGAGATTTGTTGAGCTTTATTACCTTTGCTAGAAGGACTCAAGTTCCTGCATGTTTATCATTCAGGATGAATATATTCACATTTTCCTTAGCACCCAACATATGGCCATTTACTTGAATGTAGTTTAGGTAAGATTCATTTGCAGTGGCTCTCTACAACCATGCTTGTCCCCAAAGTAATTTGTCTTGCATAAATTTAATGAATATATCTCAGGCATATTCCAATTTGTTTTCTATTAG
This sequence comes from Cupressus sempervirens, assembly GCA_028749045.1. Taxonomy (NCBI): domain Eukaryota; kingdom Viridiplantae; phylum Streptophyta; class Pinopsida; order Cupressales; family Cupressaceae; genus Cupressus; species Cupressus sempervirens. The sequence continues at coordinate 401,074,176 of CM053785.1, read as the reverse complement.
TTAATTGTCAGGATATACTTACACGATATCCAAAGTAAGAGCAATAAATTGGGTAAATGCCAGATTGTAAGGAATCACTATATGTGCCTCTGTATTTGTTAGCAAACTTGAAAAAATGGCCACTGACAAGACCATCCCATTGTCACAGTAATAACTAAGAGAATGAATCAGTATTGAGATGGTTTCTTTAGAAATCAACTGTATATAATTTATTATAGGACATTTTTATGTCAAGAAGTATTCTCTATAATGGTTGTTGTAAAAAAATATAAAGAAAACCTATATTAAAAAAATACTAGAGAATAAAGAAAAGTCACTTTAATAATCATATCTATCACCATGCACAAATTCTTCTTAATAAAAATGATACTAGTATTATGGGTGTTTCCTATCGCACTCAATATAATCATTAGAAAGTGGCCAACATGCAAAATATTGATCAAAAACTCGATTGAAAGGCATGAAACATGTCATTGATTTAAAAGATAATCTCTTGAATAAAAATACAAAATATTATGAAGAATAACTAGTTGGACTTCATCATTACACACGTACATTATATGAACATATGTTGAAAGAATACAATATGTAGATAACAATATATATAGTTATGATTTTTTATTTATCTTTTACTGTCTCACTTCCAATGAAAGAATTTTGTGAGGGAAAGAAATACACAATTTTCTTCCCACAAATAGAAAAGTGGGATGATTCAACAACAGAAAAGGCTTTTCATATAGCCAAGAGGAGGTATTTTGTAAAGATTAATGACACTCCTTGTGACATACCAAAAGCTGATCTAGATGCATTTACTGATGTAGTTGATTAGAATTCACTTAATATTAGAGATGTTGACTGGCTACATGAATATGCATCTAATTCAGAAAATGTAAAGAATTGGTACAATGAAAGCCACATGATGGAAAATCTACCAAATTTATATCAAGATATGACAATTTCTGAAAAGGTGAGATATGAAAATAATAAAATTCAGTAAAAGGAAAGACGTTTTGGATATGGGCAAATCTACTATCCTAAAATTATTGAAACACATACAATTATTTGCAAGTTTGTTGAAAGTGGACTTGTGGTTAGAAATGTCAATGTTGCATGCAACCAAGGATGATTTTGGAGTTTATGGGTCGGGTTCAAAATTTGAGAATGAGAAGGAACTAATATGCTATTGAGTTGTTTTTCCTTTTTAATAAGGATAAATTTTTGTAAATATACTCTTCAAATTTATAGCAATAGTTGATTTCATGGATTCTTGATTATAGATTTAACATCATTATAGAAAGGAATCAGATAAGTACAAATCATTACAGATGTTTTACTATCTTATACTTGAGATAATGTAGATTTAAAAAAGTAAGGTTGACAATTAAATGAGATTCATAACAAAGCAATTCAAATTATGATATCCCAGATAAATGGATTGCAATGATATTCATATCATTGTTAATTTTAATTCTAACAAGACATTTAAGCATCTCAAAAATAGAACTAATAACTATTCTTACCTCATTACTTACAATATTATAGTGGAACAATGAGTTACATTGAGGTCATCTTCCAATAGTAAGCAAGGTGTTGAAAAAATTGGTTGATTAAGATAGTCTCTAGGTGAGCAGTGGCTTTGAGAAAGTAATCAACCACCCAACAAATGACATTCCTTGCATGTGGGAGATCATCACCCATTCATCCTCCAAAATAAAAAATACTCCACAACAACATTGTGGTGGTGAATGCCATTGGAAACCCAATTATACATTGTCTCCTAGATCATAATATCCTCCCGTCGCAACAACAATGGCAATAAACTATATAAAAACATCAAAACTACTATATTTTTAATAGATTAGAGAACCTCAAGCTAAAGAGACAAGGTATTGGACATAGTATTAGACCAATATCACTTAAATGGCTTACCAACTTCATTGTTATTGAACAAAAACTATCAAAAATTAGTATACTTAAGCTTTCAAAGTTTTTGAATGTACCTTTTCAGTACACCCATCAGAAAGGCTAGAATCTCCTCACCATCTCATTCTCTGATTAGCTAGAAGTTTTTCGGAATGTTGACCTTCAAAGAAAAAAAGAGATTTAGTGAGAGCATCTTCGTAATTATGAGACAAAGAAGAGACTTCCCTGGCATATACATAGCACATATTATTGTAGACTAAGTGAAAGAAGTTGGGTCTCACTTTTGGGCAAAAAGTGGAAGTGTTTTTCCTATTTTTGAAATTTCTTGTCAGTTGATGTCAAAATTTGACGCATTTAGATATTTAATATATAAAAACTTCAGAAATAAAATTTTTACTGTTCAAAATCAAGTTTTTGAATATGTAATTAATTTGTGTACCCATATGATAGATTTTGTTTTTTGTATGGATCTTTAAAAACCACTTTTTCAAAATGCCCATTTCAAGGGCATACCACACTTGTGTACATACACCATAATTTGACACAAACAAATAAACTTTTGTAAATCCTTTTAAAGAGAATTACTTAATACACCTAAGATTGATGGCAATATTTTTCCTTAATTTTTTATTAAATAATTTTATTATTATTAATTATTAATTGGCTATAAAGGTAAATTTCAAAACCTCTCATGTGCAGACGCCATAATTTGTTCAAAATTTCACATTTTTCAAAAATTCTTTTTTTAACCTCAAAATAATTGTATGTAGATCAATGACATATAAATTAATTTAAGAAAAATTATAAAATAAAAAAAGTTATTAAAGTTTTAGTGAACTTCACTATTTTACATTTAGGTACCACCTTTCATTAAAAAATATTTAAAAATGGTAAATAAAATCATAGCACTATAAAATTTACATTTCTAAACTTAGGACAGTGAGAGCTCTAATGGGTTTTTGTTTCATAAAAAAATTTAATTGAGAAGACCCTCTAGAAATTATGGCAAGGAGTAAATTTGTCAGTTCAATGCCTTAGCCAAATCTTGAGAGGTCAAGGCATATGTTTGGTCTCACCAAGGCTATCTCAAAACAAAATCTGAGGTAGGCGGAAAAAAACTTTCCCAATGTTGTAAGAAATAGGCACCCGTTATTTGAAATTCAAAAAATGGGTACCCATTTAAAAAAAGTCAAATCGGCATATAAAATCCCCTCCAAGAAACAAAATTTTTACTTTTCAAAAATAGGTACTCATTTTTGAAAAATACAATTTTTTTATGTTTTCAATAATGGGTATCCATTTTTTGAAAATAAAAAATGGGTACCAAATTTTTTTAAAAATGGGTCCCCATTTTTAAAATTCGAGCCTAAAACGGGTACCCATTTTTAAAAAATAGTTACCCATTTCTAAAAGTGCACAATCTCAATCCGTGGAGTTTCATGGAATTGAGACCTAACTCCTTGCTTCTACCCTGTAATAGTTGGCTTTTGTCGTGATAACAAAAACCAAGAGCATTATGACTACAATGCAACTCCCACTTTCCATTATAATCCCCATTTTTTTCCAACACAATGGATTGGTGGTGGAATCCCTGAGTCACAATGTGGTGATTTATAGAAAAATAAGTGAAGATAAAAGCTAGTGCAAAGCAAAAAGTGTCTAGTTCACTTTTAGCCTAGTCCACTATAGGATGCCACTTGCCTCCAAGTTGAAAGTCTTGTTTGCTCGCAACTCGATAGGTTTAGTTTGAGCTTCACTTGGTTTCAAAAATCCTTTCTAACAAGGCCAACCACGTGAAGGTGGAAGCTCATTTGGCCTCTCCCCCACCCCCCCGCCTCTATAATCACTCTAAATTCTTCATTAACAACTAATGAAATAATCCATTTATTCATTTTAGAAGTATATCATTGAATCATTATAATCACATAACATTAATTAACATTGTATATGAGCAATGTTAGTATGCTAATAGAAACCAAATTTAAATAAAGCTTCTACAAACTAAACAAAACTCATAAACTTCAAGATAGACTAAGATGAGCTCTCAATTAAGAATATGAGCCATTAATAGGCTCTCTCAATGAGAAGCTCTCTTGTTGAGTAGCTTTGTCTAAATAGATAGGATGTATGCTCAAGCTTTATACTTCAAAAAGGGCTTCAAATGGAGTTGGAATTTGGGTGTGAGTGTATGGTTTTGATGTAAAATGGCTTCTTAAAATGGCATTATGACTTTACTTCATGGATTGTGTTGTTTTGCAAAGGGGAAGGATCCAATTTGTAGGCAAGAGGCTTGAGGGATTGAGGGCTAAGATGCAAGGATGGAAAAAAGCTCATGGAGGGCTCAGATTGCATGAGAGGAGAGCACATGGATTGTGCTTCCTTACAGCCAATCAGGGAGTGACACATGTCACAGGGTGAGAGGATGGAGGAAAGGGGAAGGATGAGTCAACAAAGGAGGCTCAAGGGATAAAATCTTTATAAAGACCCTTATAATGGCTTGTAAGAGCAATAAAAGGGCTTGGAAAAGTCATTTATGGCCTAGTGGGCTTCATAAAGTTTAATGGTTGGGATATTTTGAAGGAGATGAGAGGAATTTCGACTTGGGATTGATTAGGAAGGTTTTAAGCTTGCTTAGGATTGTGAAAATGATTAGAGGATGGATTAGGATGGTTTAGGATTAGCTTAGGGATAGGTAAGTGGATGGCATTTAGTGAGGGTGGGTGAAGGAGGAGATATTTGTTAACTTTGGCTTGGGTTAGTAAGTTTTAACCCATGTTTAGGGAATGTGACAAGGTTAGGAGGGGATTAGGATTTGGTTTAAAGACATCTTCTAGAAGAGTCTAGACTTTGGATGAGGACAAAGACTTTCTAGAATAGTCTAGAACTTCCTAGGATGAGGATGAAGACTTTCTAGAAGAGTCTAGAACTTCTTAGGATGAGGATAAATTAGATTTTTAGGAAATAAATAAAGTTTTATTTATTTCAAGGGTTTGGGTTGAGGAGATATTTATTAAAACTTTTTAATAAACATAAGGATTAATATTTAATCTTAATTAAATATTTTGAGTTGGGATTAGGGGTAGGAAATGATGGGATTAGCCTTTAATCAAAATTAAAGAAAGATTAGAAGATTTTGGAAGAGGTTAGTGGTCTTAAGGAAATTGGCCAAGTTTTGGGCAAAATTTTTTAAAATTTTTTTTTTGGATTTTTTGGTCAATTTATTAATTAAATAATTAATAAATAAGGAAATAATGTTTAAATAAGATTTAAACATTTTTGGGAGGGATTCCTTAATTAAATATTTTTAATTAAGATAAAGGGATTTAATGGCATAAAAATTAATTAATTAATTAAATAAATAATTAATTAATAAATGATGATGTCATCAAATTTTTTTCAAAAAATAAAAATATTTTATTTTCTAAAGATTTTTAGGTGTCTACATTTTGCCCCTCTTTGATGTGATGCCACCAGTGGCATGGCATCAAAGATAAGAAAATAAGATGCTCAAGGCTAGAGCAGAAGAGGAGAGAATGGACTGCAAAATGCCCCCTCAAGAAGGCGGTGGGGAGAGAAGGCGAGGATCAACAACTTTTTGAAAAGTACAAGAATCCGAGATGAGAAAGAAGACTCAGATTGGCTTAAGAGAAGAGGTTTAGTTAGCACAAACTCTCACTATGGGAGAATGATAAAGGGAGAATCAGAGGCACAAGAGGAAGCAAGTTTAAGATCTCAGGGATTGCAGAGGATGAAGGAGCGGAGCGCTATAAAAGGAAGCCAGGATGGGGAGATGGATGAGGGGATTAAAAAGCTGATGCAACAGGATTTCAAAGAGTCAGATTGACAGAAGATGGGTTTCGAAGATCCTTAGGACTAGGATTGTGGATCTCGAAAGATGAGGCTTGGTGGATTGATTTGGATTGGTGGATCCCTAAGACTAGGATTGTGGATCCCTAAAGCTAAAGGTGAGGAGTGATTCAAAGAGATACTGATGCATAAGTTGGGATAGGAGAGATGGATGCTAGATATGGATGGGGGATAATGGAGATGAAGGAAAACCATTGAAGCTTTTTGAGCGGGGGGGATACTTCAAAGAGAAGTACCACCATGTAGTTGAGCACTAGATTTGCTATAGAACTATTGGTTAATTGCCAAGGTTACCAAGAACATCAAGGCCTTTTCACCAACTGTCCAGAGGACTAACGGATTGACTCAAAACAAACACGCAAGGATTGCCCCAGCATCACACATGAATCTCGAAAGAATCAGAGTGGAACCAACACTGGGTAAGCCACAAGCAAAAAAGAAAAAGAAACAAAAGACTTGATCAAGACCTTATGCCCAACTTGCCCCATTCGCAGTATACCGTGATATGGAAGATCGTGGCAACTTTGAGGAGGGAACAAAAAGATCGTTTGGAAAAGATACCTCAAGACCCAAAAGGGAAGATTCCAAATCAAAAGAAAGTGAAAATCCAAAAGAGAAACATTTGCCAATGAGATGGGTAGGATGAGGTACTAACAGACCAAGATCAAACATGAGGAAAGCTATATCCTACAAGGATCTATCGGAGAACACCTAAGTTGGTGGATCTGGATGAGTGATGCGTCTGGTAAGCTGAACTAAGAAGGATAACACTTTGGTGACAGGAGATCTAGCTAAAGGATGCATTGGAATAGCTAACCAAGATGTGCGATGTGTGCAAGATGCTGATCAAGGAGGAATTGACACAAAAGCTAGATAGATACAATGGTACTAAGCTAAAGAGGATGTACAAGTTGATGAAACAAGATATGTTACAAATGTACAAGGTTGTTCATGTTTGGGTTTTGTGAGATGGAAATGTTGGTGAAGGGTGGGATGTCTGCAATAGTTGATAGGCAGATAGGTAGATGGTTTGCGAAAAGCTTAAGTGAAAATGGGATTCTTTATGTGCATGTGATAGGATACAAGCTAGGATACAAGATTATTTACAAGCTAGAATATGGTACAAGCTTTGGACAAGATTCGGATATACAAGGTATGATACAAGGTATGATACAAGGGATGATACAAGATTTACAAGCTGAGGTATAAGATTTACAAGCTGAGGTATAAGATTTACAAGCTGAGGTATAAGATTTACAAGCTGTCCAGGAGGTATTTACAAGCTCCATTAGATTTTGGATATTTGGTTGGAACACCAAGGGAACAAGAAGGTGTTTTATGGGATGATGGGTGAATGGATGAGGGATATGATAGTGATAGATAATGGATTAGTCTTAGTACACAAGGCGCCTGAATTACCAGGTTTTCACCAAGGTACCTATCCAAGGCGCTTGAATTGCCAAGTTTTCACCATTGGACGCTTATTTCTCTTTACTATTTTATTTTTTTATTTTTTCAAAAGCTGGGTATACCAAGGATTTTCAAGCATAGAAATTCTTGAGATGAATGATGTTAGTAGGATCATTCAAGAGTTCTCCTTCGGGTGTAGATAGCTGATAGGCTTTGGAGCCAAAGGATGTAGTGACAACATAAGGACCAAGCCATGTAGGTTCAAACTTGCCTTTCTTTTCTCAATCTGCTTGGACTGTGAGATGATCATAGGCTATTGTCGCTTCTCGTCTAAGAGATCTAGCTGGGTGAGTCGAGCTACTCTGTATTCTTCATTTGATATTTTCCCTTGCAAAGATATGTGTAAGGAGGGAATTTCAACCTTTATAGGTAGTACCGCTTTGGCACCATAGACTAGGGAGTATGGAGTTGTGCCTGTGGATGTACGGAAGGAAGTTTGATAGGCCCATAGGGCTAGATTTATTTGTAGATTCCAATAGCGATCGGAATCATTGACAACTTTCTTTAGGATTTTGAGGAGGGTTTTGTTAGTTGCCTCTGCCTGGCTGTTACCTTGTGGGAAATATGGGCTAGAAAAGCGATGATGGATGCAGAGGGAGGTGCATAATTCTTCCATGTTGAGATTTTCAAAGTTACCTCCGTGGTTGGTGAAGATGGTGGATGGGATGCTTAAGCGGAAAACAATGTGGTATAAGATGAACTTGGAGACCTGAACTCCTGTAGCTGAGATGAGGGGGACTGTTTCCACCCACTTAGTGAAATAGTCTGTAGCTGTTATTATCCATTTATGTCCATCAGATGAGAGAGGTGTGATAGTTCCAACTAGATCAAGGCCCCAACAAGCGAAAGGCCAAGGTGGTGCAATAGGCTGTAGATCTTGTGCTGGAGCATGTACAAGATTTGCATGCTGCTGACATGGGAGACACTTTCTGACAAAGTCACAGGAGTCTTCTTCAATGGTAGGCCAATAGTAGCCTGCTCTAAGGATTTGTCGTGATAGGACAATACCACTCGTGCGGGCACCACAAAGTCCAGTGTGTACTTCTTTTAACACCATCACAGCCTCATTTTGGTCTAAACATCGAGAGAGAGTATCATGATAACCCCGACAATATAGGGTATTGGCTATGATAACATAGCAGGAGGATTTTTGGATGAGGTTCTGGCGTTGGGTACATGTGAGGTGAGGGGATATGATACCATCGTTAAGGTAAGCATGAATCTCATGGTACCAAGGGGATTGGGGACCAACCAAGATGCACACATGGTTTGAATCCTCATTTTCATAGGCGGGTGTGAGGAGCTGCTCCACTAAAAACTCATACTGTGTAGCTGCTTGGAGAATTTCCAAGAGCGAGCCTATAGTAGCCATAACATCTGCTACTTTGTTCTGTATTTGAGGCACTTGTGTAAACTAAAGCCTTGTAAAATGCTGGGTTAGCTGATCAACTAGCTCTTTGTAGGGTAATAGCTTTTCATCTTTGGTTTGATATTCATTTAGGGCTTGCTTGATGATGAGATGAGAATCACCAAAGATTTGTAACTTAGCAATGTTCCATTCTGCAGCTATCTTTAATCTTGCTATAAGGGCCTCATATTCAGCTATATTGTTGGTGCTAGGGAATTGTAGCTTGAAGGCTTTTGGAATGTAATCTCCTTGAGGTGTGACCAACAATATTCCTGCTCCTAATCCATGAGATGTGTATGAGCCAACAAAATAAAGTTTCCATGGGGGCTATTCTTCAATTAGATAGATATGCTCATCTAGAACTTCTGTGATCAACAGATAAGCATTTATTAGAGGTGCATCAGCTAGGTGATATGCTATAGCTTGCCCTTTGATTACCTTTTTGTCCACATAATGGATGTCAAATTCGCTAAGGAGCATAACCCATTTGGCCAAACGGCCTGTAAGTGTTGTTCTGGAGAGCATATACTTGAGAGGGTCAATCTTGGAGACTAGTTGGATGGTATGACTTAGCATGTAGTGGTGAAGCTTTTGAGTTGAGAAAACAACTGCCAAACAAGCTTTTTCCATAGGAGTATAATTGAGTTCATAACCAACTAGGGTTCTACTGATGTAGTAGATGGCTCTTTCTCTATCGTAGTCATCAGGCTGTGCTAGAAGTGCCCCTAGAGCAGTAGGCGTTGCTGATATGTACAAAATCAAGGGACGACCAGGAACTGGTGGAACCAAGATAGAAGGATTGGTGAGATACTACTTGAGCTGATCGAAGCTACAATGACATAAAGGATCCCACTTGAAGTTCTCATCCTTCTTTAGTAAATGTGAAAATGGTGTACACTTATCTGCAAGCTAGGCGATTAAAGCTTTCCCTGAAGAGAGCAAAGCTGTCGTAGTGTCTGGGGAGGAGGCATGTCTAAGATAGCCTTGACCTTCTTGGGGTCGATCTCTATACCTCGTTTAGACACTATAAAGCCTAGAAGCTTGCCATATGTGACCCCAAAGACACACTTCTTGGGATTCAACATGAGATGACATTTGGCTAACCTATCAAAGACTTTCTCTAGGTCAGCAAGATGATCCATGAAGGTATGAGATTTGACCAAGATATCATCCACATAATCCTCCAAAATGCTATGGATGAGATCATGAAAAATGGCTGTCATAGCTCTTTGATAGGTAGCCCCACCATTCTTTAGGCCAAAAGGCATCATGTTGTAACAAAAGGTTCCCCAAGGGGCAGTAAACGTTGTCTTATGCTGATCCTCTTCTACAATCTTGATTTGATTATACCCAAAAAATCCATCCATGAGGGACAAAATTTCATGTCCAGTTGTAAGATCTATAATCATATCTATGTTGGGCAAGGGAAAATCATCTTTTGGAAAATCTTTGTTAAGATCTCTGAAATTAGTGCAAATTCTGATGTCATTGGAAGGTTTAGTGATGGGGACCATGTTGGAGATCCACTCTGAGTAGTTGATAGGTCAAATAACCTTAGCAGCTAACATTCTTTCTAATTCAGCTTTGACCAGTAATGCCACCTTGGGGTGCATTTTTCTAAGCTTTTGTCTAACGGGCTTGATCTTTGGATCGACTGCAAGATGATGAACTATAAGCTTTGGATCAAGTCCTGGCATGTCCTGATATGACCATGCAAATTGGCCAATTTTCTCTCTTAAGACCTCAAAGAGGAGATCAGCTTGGTCTTGTGATAGGGATACAACAATGTGAACAAGTCTGGGGATCTCTGAAGAACCAATGTTGACTTCTCGAGTATCCTCAATTAGAATAGAAGACACCTCTGGTCGATTATCTTGAGGAGGCAATGCTAAATCTTCATGTTCTGCTTGTGGCTCTAGATTTTCTTGCTAAGGGGTTCTCTTCGTTGCCATAGCTAGTCTCAGATTCACCTTAGTTCCAATTTTGGGTGTGTCGAAGCTAGGTTGGGGATTTTTTCCAAAATACCCCTTGGGATCTAGCTTGTAGATATAGGTAGAATCTGGCTTTGTTTTCTTATGAGGAGTTTTGGCTCCCATGAATCTCAGAAGAACTTCCTCTGATGTGAACTCATCAATGTGTATGACGCTTGGTTGGTCCCAATCTATGAGTTATGGATGGGTGAGTGGTAGGTCAGTGAGGTGGATGGATAGTTCTTGGAGAACAGAGTCTCCGAGGGAGATTTGGTCTGGGATATCATCATAGGCTCTCTTTTCAACTTCCTCAAGAATGTCTTCGATTTTGACAAGGTTGCGATGAATGTTCGAAAAAGCGTGACCATTCATATTTGGTGCCCCCAGTTGTGGGTATGCCAAAGCCAAGACCTGACTTCGATTCCCACTTGTGTGCATCGATGGGGCACTACATGCCTCTTTTTTCTGGTCCTAGACCACCACCTTGATAGTTCCATTTGTTAGTGATGAGCTTATGTTCTTGGGGATACTTTTGGGTAAAGTGATCAAGACGTGCTTGATTTCTTGGAGGTGCATCCTTATGTAACCAATTGTTGATATCCGGAGTGAGCTCCTCATGAAGAGGGATTTTTGACGATACAAAGGTTGTTGGGCCAAGCTATTTGTATCGAGGAGGTGAAATCTCCTTAGCTTTGTGATATGTTGGTCGTCCATGGGCATGTGGATCAAGTGGGAGTGCCCCGACAGCAAATGCATCTAACAGACTATACTCTCCACAGCCTTTGTTATTGATCTTCACGGTCGATAGGGTGGAAGCGAGGATGGTTTCTAGGTCATTACAAGTGTGGGATGAGCTGGTAATGGATGTGCTGATATCAATTCCAGGGAAATGGTTTGTATATGAAGCTTCAACCGCATTGTAGTAAGCAAAGGGTTCTGGATCGGCATGGATGGTTACCTCAGTGCCTTGATGTGGAAATTTGATGCACTGATGGTAAGTGGATGGAATGGATTTCATGGCATGAATCCATGGGTGACCGAGGAGGATGTTAAATGGTAGGTTTAGATCAATAACATGGTAGAGTGTTTCTTGGATGACTGGCCCAACCTTGATTGGTAGCAAAATAGTTCCTTCTGTGGTTCTTTCCAAGTTGTCATAAGCTTTGATGGTGATAACCTCACTGATGATATTTGCCTTAGTATACCTAGCTTGTTTTATGAATTTTAGGGTGCAAATATTCAAGGCTGATCCATTATCTATCATTACACTTTTCACGGAAAAATTGGATACCATGATGGCTATGCAAAGCGGAAGGGTGTGATCTGGCTCGACCATAGGTATGTTGGTGGGTTTGAATGATAGGGCACATGAGGAGGATAGGTGTCCAACAAGATTACAAAAATTAGTAGCGTTGATATCTGAAGGGACACGAGATTCTATAAGAGCACTGTCAAGGATGTTCTTGTACATAGGACTAGTGCGAAGAAGGTCTAAAATGGAGATTTGGGCTGGCATGTTCCCAAGGTGTTCCAAGATATTGTACTGGCTTTTTGATGGAGCTGATGGAGCTAGTGAAACTAGTGAGCTTGCGATGTTAAATCGTGCTCTTCGAGTGGTGACTACACACTCATTTTTTGGTCCTTGGATATTGATAACATTGATATAAGGCTCTTTCTTGGATATACAACCTATAAGGCTACCATAGTCTATATAGGATGAAGTGTGGTCATTGTTCTTCCCATGCTGTTGGTTTGGCTAGCGGTTGTTGGTGTTGTTGTTGTTGGCTTGGATAGGTGGTTTTCCAGGATTTTGGTTGTTGTGTGGAGGAAAAGCATTTTGATAGATCTGTAAGCCTACATTGGGAGAGGTTTGGGCACCAATGGTGATTTCTTTCCAATCAATGAGGTCTTGCACATAATCCTTCAGTTTCATGCATCTGAGGGTAGTGTGACCTTTTACCCTATGAAATTTGTAGTACTCATTATCTTTGTACCATGCAGCTTTTGATTGGCTTCGGTTGATTTGTTGGGTAGGAGGAAATTTGATGAGGTTTTACTTGACTAATTTCTCAAAAATGACATCCAAAGGTTCACCAAGGGGTGTATAATTTCTAGGTGCAGGTTGGAATCTGGGCTTTTGCCCTGTAGCTACATTGATGGCATTAGCTTGATTGCTAGACCATTGAAAGTTGGGTCTTGGATTGTGGTTTTGATAGCTTTGGTTATTTTGCTGTTGGTAGTTGATAGCTTGTTGATTGTTTGATTGATATGGTGGGTTAGACTGATTTTGGGAAGGACCAACAATATTCACATGTCTGGTGTCAGTGATGCCATCTATTGCAATGTGCTTGTTTTTGTTCCAATACCTAGACTTGTCATTGGAATGTGATTGATTTTGGTTGGCTTCCTTGTAAATCTTGACCACACCATCTTTAATGAGTCCTTGCTCAAGGATCATTCCTTTCTCTTTGATGTCTTTGTAGGTCTGCAAACAGTTCATGGTCATGTGGTGAGCCAAGCTAGGATGGGCATTATCAATAAACATTTTCACCAAATGGTGCTCTGGCAAGGTGCAAGATATGCGGGTGGTAAGGGTTTGCCATCTTTGCAGATATTCAGGAAGGCTTTCTCCACCTTTTTGCTTAGTGTGGACAAGATCAACTACTGATAGCTCTGTTTCAACAAGATGGGCATATTGGGCTACAAATGCCTCAGACAATTCAACAAAATTTTTAATTGTGCCATAGGAGATTCTATAAAACCATTCAAGAGCTGGTCCGGCCAAGCTTTTGGGAAAGAGACGCAAGAGGAAGACGTCATCGTATGCCACTTCTTGGAAGTGCATGTAAAATTCTTTGATATGTGTGACAGGGTTTCCTTTTCCTCTGAATTTGTCAAACTTAGGTGTCTCAAAATGCTTGGGAAATGGTTTCATGGTAATGGCTCTGTCAAATGGGTAAGGACACACATTCTCAAACTTGAAGATTTTTGGATCATTTCCCTCTTGGATGTTCTTCAAAGCTGTTTTCATGGCTTCCCATTCTGAATTAATGGGTGACATTTGGGGTGCCCCCAATGAAGGAGTGCCCTAAGGTAGGTATGTGCTAGATGGGGCAGTGGAATATGGATGGCTTTGAGGTATGGGCTGGTAGGGATTGTACATGGCTTGGGCAACTGAATGGTGGATGATGGGTTGCTGAGGTGGAGGTGGCACATATTGCTACATATGTTGCGAGGCTTGCTGCTGATATTGGATTTGAGGTTGGGATTGAGGAACATAAGCTGACTGTGGGATAAATGGATTTCTTTGTGGAGGTAAGGTATAAGATGGGTGTGAAGCTTGGGGAAAGGATCAGGGAGCTTGTGCAACTTGACTTTGGATTTGAGGAGTTTGACCAATATATGTGGGCTGTGCCCCTATTTGGGAAGGTGTTTGCATGGCAAAAGAGGCCAAGTAATTGGTGGTTGGTGGTGGTGGATTTCCTCCTAGAAGTGGCATAGAAAATAAGTTGGTAATAGGAGGTAATGGATTGGTTGGTGGTGGAGGTGGTGGGAATTGAAAGCTTAGGAATGGAACTGATGGGGTTTGATAGCTTGGTGGCTAGATTTGAAAGCTTGGTAAAGTAGTGGCAGGAGCTTGAGTCACTTGAGAGCTTGGCAGAACATTGGTAGTAGCTTGTGGGGTGTGATAGCTTTGTGGAGTGAAGGTAGTAGTGTGTGGATTTGTGGCTGATGGCACTGAGCTCCAAGGACCTAGTGGAAATGATGGAATTTTGTTCTGAGCAGAGGTAAACAGGTTGGTGGTGATAAAAGGTTGATTACTTGGCCCCATAGGTGGCATCCCAGTTGTATATTATTGCGGTTGGCCAAAGATGCTAGCACTAATTTGGGAGATGGGTGGATTTGGAAGGTTGGGTTGGGGGGCAGCAGTAGCAATAGTGAAGCGAGTGAATGATGAGGTGTTTTGGGCGAAGGGGGTTTGGGATGAAGTGGTATGGACCAATGGTGGAGTGGTCGTGGCTGGATTGGCTTGTGGAAGGGAGATTTCAACTTGAGTGGAGGCTGGTATGTTTGGGTCTGTTGGATCATATGGGGTGGGTTGAGGCTCTTCTTTTGACACATATTGAGGATAATTCGAATCATAAGAGCCTATGGGTGGTGGGAGTTGCTCAAACAAGGGGTGAGATGGATCTGATAAGGGGGGAGGTCTTCCAAAGTCGAAGGCTCCAATGTTGTCCCTTTGAAAGTTAGCCATGATTGTTTCCTTGTTTTTGTCTATAATGGCGTTCACCAATACTGCACTTCCTGGTTGGTTCATGAAAGCTTCAATGTTAGTAGGTGATGGTATAGCATTCTCTAGGCTGAAGGATGGTTGAGTGCTCAAGGGGAGAAATGCTGTTGGATCCAAATGATAGGGCTCCATTGTTTCCTTCTTCTTCTTCTTGCCTAAGCGAGTGATGAGTGGCATGAAAATGCAGAATGTTTCCTAGAGATGAGATGCAACAATGCTGATGGAGGCAAAAGAGGAAGGCTTTTCTATGCAAATGATTTCCTAGGTTGAAGCAAAGCTGTATGACAAAACCTAAGGAGGATTGGGTTGAGGATTCTAACTTCAAAGATATGTTGCCAAATTATGAAAGGTCTGCTTTCCTATGTGCAAGGTTGGCGGTGATTGTGTCAACTTAAGGATAGACTGATGATCCTTTAGGAAGAACACGAGATTGACCACTTGTGGATCCCAACCTTTAGCTCAAGGTGATGAGGGATAACAAGTGACAAAAGCTAGATTATGCTAGACAAAGCTCTGTCAAAGGGATAACCTAGGTGAGATTGGTGGATTTGGAAGTTGTTAGGAATGGCAAACTTTTGGCAAGGTAACAACAATTTTGAAGGCTTGGATGTGAAGATTTTGATTGCTGGCTAGATGGTTTGGTTCTAAATGAGATGGATGAGCTAAAATGCTTAAGGGGAAGACTAAAGATAGCTGGCTTTCCTACAAAGATGACTCTAATGCAAAAGTGAAGCTTATGCAAGAAGATGTGGAGAAACAAGGGGGTCTAATCATAGAAATCATGCCTAGTAGGTAAGGCATAAGCATTGTTAACTCCTGGATGTTGGTTAAATTGGATGGTACGATCTAACCAGGCATCTTGAAGGGCTTCGTCAGCAGCTTTGTCCTCTGCTTTGTAGAGTTTGGCAATTCGAGGACTTAGTGTTAGTTCCTTTCTCTTGGCTGAAAGTTCTTGGTATGCTTGAGATGGTTTGAGTTTAACTTTGTGGAACTTTTGTTTGGGTTTGGGTTGTTCTGACATGAATTATTGAATCTACTTGGCTTTGAGAGACCTCAGTTATTTTGCTTCAACTTGTTCAACTTCTGGAATAGGCAGTGACTACACTAAGTGTGCCCTAATCTAGGATTGACCAAGTTTGGAAAACATTCATTCAACAAATAAAAAATCAAGCAATAGATAGGAATAACTAGATAGAATTTTTTGATTCTCAGAATGTGATACTTGCACCGAGGAGTGTGTATGTTTTACAAATGTTTCAATTAGTCACTTCAAACACATTAACACCCTAGATGGTTGTCTACAAGGCTGACAGTTGGTTTAGCTAGCTCGATATACCCAAGGTACGTGAGGCTCAAATCCGTAGATGAAACCAAAAAGATGTCACACAACCGAGAGGAGTGGTAACCCACTTCTCCTCTTTCACTTCTTAAGGGTATAAAGTTCCTTGAGGCTTAGCCCGAGTGACAAAATCTTGATCCCAAGAGAGGTGTCTTTCGATTCACCTCCTGATCTTTATACTCCACCAGAACACTGGAGTTAAGGTCATCCCAAGGGGTGATGAAATCCCCAAGCAGGCCTCCTAAAAAGAGAAACAAGGTTTTGGATCCTAATCTTATGCACCCAAGATGGCCACGAAAGACGACAAGGGGAGAGAAGACTTGGATGACCTTGGGCTAAAAAACACGCTTGTTCCTTTTCCACTTGACTCTTATGTGTTTTGATCTAGACTTTGCAAGCACTCATGTTTAAGAGACAATGTTCAATTACAACTTTGAAATGTGCCAACAAAGAAAAATCGATCGAAGAATGAATAAAAGAAGAAGAGTTAGGGTCAACAAAAAAGTAAACCCGCCTGCTCAGAGGCCCTCCACATCAAGTATCGATTAATTTCCTTTAAATCATTCAAGAGTTGGTGTGATTTTTTTTAAGCCCAAAACAAAGATGTGTGAAACTCGATTGTCAAGCATGTGCTCGGAGGCCCTCCACGTCAATAGTTGTTCAATTTTAGTGCCCAAACTTGAAGTGTGATTGATTTAATCTAGAGTTTTGGTCATTTAAGAATTTTGATAAAGTTAAAGCAAACATTCAAAGACCAAGTGAGTGAGTTAGATTGTGGAATATTTAACACCTTTTTCAAGTAGACCCATCCCCATAAATGGCGCTGAGATTGCAACCAATGGTTGAATTGATGGGTGATTAGAAAAGAGGTGAGTCCAAGGAACTATTCAGATTGATTTTTGCAAATTTGTATTTAACTTAATGAGGTTTCTTAAATGTCCAAAAATCAAACTTTTCCTAAATTGCATGTGGAAAAGAGATTTGTTTTGTTCAATTTTAAAAGCTCCAAATGAAATGTTTGATATTGCAATGGTTAATTGACCTTTTGCATTCAAGATTGGATTTGTTGTTTTAATCATGAATTCATAAAAAAACAAACTTGATTTTAATCCATGACACTCAAGAGTGATTTTAGCAACATGCATTCAAAGACAAGTGATTAAACATTCAAGTTTTTTTTTCTTTGAGCATTCAAGATTGAGATTTTGTGTGTTGTTTTAAGAACTTTGAAGTGCTTTGTTTTAACCTTAGATCATTCAAGATTGTTTTTGGACTCAAAAGTGAAAATGACTCTTTGGACTTTGCTTTTCATTCAAGATTTTGTGTTCTAGTTTGTATGTTTTAAGCCCAAAAATGATATTCCTAGATTGTTTTGATGCATGAAAAACCTAAGAAACATTCAAGATTTTGCAACAAGACATTTGTTTGGAACAAATAACAAAGCTTTTAGGAAAATTTTGGCAACCATTTAGGACTCTTAGTTTTCATGAGATTTTTAAAAGAACTTTAAAATATTTGCAAATGAGGTTCATTTTATCCTTGATTGATGCTTTGAGTTTGATTTAGATTTTAGTGTGCACTTAGTGTTGATTTTGAACCTTTTGAAATGGAAACTTGAAGTTCTTTTTAAATTCCCAAAAATGAAGTGTTCCTAACTTTGCATGAATGCATCTAAAACCTTGATGTTTCAAGGATGCAAATGATTGGATTGGTTTAGTTTCACTTATTAAAAGGCTTTTTTTTTTTTTTTTTTTTGCAAATTTTTAGTTTTTAATGGATTTAAGTATGATTTAGGGGTTCATTTTAAGCACTAAAAATAAGTGCGTATGATTTTGCTTCCTTAAAAAAAAATGGCCAAGATCTCCCACAAGAAAAAGAAGAAGAAGAAGTAGATGGAATAAGAAGAATATAGACAAGAAGAGGAAGAAGAATTCCAAGTGCTTTGTCCACCTATAAGCTTGAAAAATCTGCAAACACTATGAGATAGACTATGAGTTCCTTTGTCTTCTTCATGCTCATGTGGACCTACAAAACCAATTTATACAATCCTACCAATCACAAAAATAAGAAAAATTAGCCAAAATTAGCAAATGACATACAAAATTTGACTAAAAAAGCTAATGAAGATGACCCATGCGGGGTCCCACCAGACGTGCCAAAATGTATATGAGCAATGTTAGTATGCTAATAGAAACCAAATTTAAATAAAGCTTCTACAAACTAAACAAAATTCATAAACTTCAAGATAGACTAAGATGAGATCTCAATTAAGAATATGAGCCATTAATGGGATCTCTCAATGAGAAGCTCTCTTGTTGAGTAGCTTTGTCTAAATAGATAGGATGTATGCTCAAGCTTTATGCTTCAAAAAGGGCTTCAAATGGAGTTGGAATTTGGGTGTGAGTGTATGGTTTTGATGTAAAATGGCTTCTTAAAATGGCATTATGACTTTACTTCATGGATTGTGTTGTTTTGCAAAGGGAAAGGATCCAATTTATAGGCAAGAGGCTTGAGGGATTGAGGACTAAGATGCAAGGATGGGAAAAAGCTCATGGAGGGCTTAGATTGCATGAGAGGAGAGCACATGGATTGTGCTTCCTTACAACCAATCAGGGAGTGACACATGTCACAAGGTGAGAGGATGGAGGAAAGGGGAAGGATGAGTCAGTAAAGGAGGATCAAGGGATAAAATCTTCATAAAGACCCTCATAATGGCTTGTAAGAGCAATAAAAGGGCTTGGAAGAGTCATTTATGGCCTAGTGGGCTTCATAAAGTTTAATGGTTGGGATATTTTGAAGGAGATGAGAGGAATTTCGACTTGGGCTTGATTAGGAAGGTTTTAAGCTTTCTTAGGATTGTGCAAATGATTAGAGGATGGATTAGGATGGTTTAGGATTAGCTTAGGCATAGGCAAGTGGATGGCATTTAATGAGGGTGGGTGAAGGAGGAGATATTTGTTAACTTTGGCTTGGGTTAGTAAGTTTTAACCCATGTTTAGGGAATGTGACAAGGTTAGGAGGGGATTAGGATTAGGTTTAAAGACATCTTCTAGAAGAGTCTAGACTTTGGATGAGGATAAAGACTTTCTAGAATAGTCTAGAACTTCCTAGGATGAGGATGAAGACTTTCTAGAAGAGTCTAGAACTTCTTAGGATGAGGATAAATTAGATTTTTAGGAAATAAATAAAATTTTATTTATTTCAAGGGTTTGGGTTGAGGAGATATTTATTAAAACTTTTTAAACAAACATGAGGATAATATTTAATCTTAATTAAATATTTTGAGTTGGGATTAGGGGTAGGAAATGATGGGATTAGCCTTTAATCAAAATTAAAGAAGGATTAGAAGATTTTGGAAGAAGTTAGTGGTCTTAAGGAAATTGGCCAAGTTTTGGGCAAAAAATAATTTTTTTATTTATTTTGAGTTTTTTGGTGAATTTATTAATTAAATAATTAATAAATAAGGAAATAATGTTTAAATAAGATTTAAACATTTTTGGGAGGGATTCCTTAATTAAATATTTTAAATTAAGATAAAGGAATTTAATGGCATATAAATAAATAAATAAATAAAATAATTAATTAATTAATAAATGATGATGTCATCAAGAATTTTTCAGAAAATAAAAATACTTTATTTTCTAAAAGTTTTTAGGTGTCTACAAACATGACATACAATTAATTAATACATATATACATTCATCGATAATTTGTGAACACATCAATCATTATATTCACATGACATACATTAACACAACATATAATTTATTAATACCTATACAAATTCATGAATAATTTGTGAACACATCAATTATTATAATCACATAACAATATTCAATAACATTACATAAAATTCATTAATAAGCAAAATTCATTAACATGACATACAATTAATTAATATGTATAAACATTCATCAATAATTTGTGAACACATCAATCATTATATTCACATTACATCCATTAACACAACATATATTTCATTAGTACCTATAAACATTCATCAATAATTTGTGAACACATCAATCATTATAATCACATAACAATATTCAATAGCATGACATTAAATTCATTAAGGAGAAACATTCATAAAAATTCATCAACACATTCATCATCAAACAAGGTTTATAACATTCATTTCTTCTTTTGTTTTTTCTTTTGTTGAAGATAAAGGCTAATAGGCACATTGTGGCTGTCTTCAGCATTCTCCTGTGGCTCTTGTGGTTATGACATTATGACATGAGGCATCCTCTTCATTTTTCAAGGACAAGGCTGATGCACCCAGACAATAAGAAATAAATGGGTTTAATTCTAAATATTTTTTTGATGTTATAATTATTTCATTAATCTAAAGAACATAATATAAATTTTTCTTTACCTGATAGTACCACATTATCTACTCTCACTTTTTTTTTAGTCCCAACCTCAACATGCTCAACACTAACATCATGCTCTGCATACTAAAAAAATATCACATAAAGGTTACACCAATTGTAATTTATGATGTTAAATTTTATTAATAATTACATGATTAATTTTCAATAGAAATTGAATATGTACCAGTAGCATTTTGATGCACATAAAGGTCATCATCATGTATAGGATTTTCTCCTTTGTCATCATGAATAAGATCTATGCCAGGAGTAGACGGTTGTATTGAAATGTCATGCATGCATTATTATCATTGTTTGAAATTAACATCAAATAGATTATTTCTCATGAAGTTCTCAACTACTGTTATTATTTATTAGGCCTATTGACCTATGTATGAACTGGTGCATCAAGATCTTCTACATTTGTTTGGCCACTAGAATCTATGTGGTGGCAGGCAACCACTACTTTATAGCCTTGCTTGAAGCTAATTTGTTTGTCCTCTTCTATAGGCACTACATTAAATTCAATGCCTTGCATTTTTTGCATAATTATATTGTCAATATTGAATGTATTGCTTATTTATAATTTTATATAAAAATTGATATGAAATTTCATTTGCTGCTACTTACAAGAAATGATTAAATTTTCATATATCCACCAGAGCCAAGATGGTGTTGACCAACCTTCTCTTTCCTGGCTTGTGTCACCTTTGATGTGTCCTATAGCCTGTATCTGTAAACTTTGAAATATGTTAGAAATATGTTTGATTCAATTAGATTCAAATGGATAAAATTTAATTTAAAAGATATATATATGTATATATACACCATATACATTTACTCATAAGAAAGTAGTTGTAAGTTTATTGATATTGCTGAACATCATAGAGCAAAACAATCATACAACTACTTGATGGACATACATAGTGTGGAAGTACATTTTAAATTTTTTCTTGGATGCAATTTTTATAGATTTGTGTTGCTGTCCTATTGTTTGAGTGTGGAAGACTTCATATTTTTGTTGAATGGAGTGAGAGGTTTGAACATCTTAGTCATTGGGATTTGATCTACATGTAAGTGTGATACAAAGGAAAGTTTAGGTATACAATTCTATTGATCAACATTATAATTTGATGTTTTTTGAGCCTTGTATTAACAAAAGGAACAAGTAGTGAATTTGCTAATATTCTAGATTTGTTTCAAAGTTCATTGGTGATGAGGCATATTAATGTCTCAAATTTGATATAGTTTTTATATAGTCTGAACTTACTCTTTGAGCCATGCGAAAAATATTTCCAAAATATTTGTTTTAAATGTCTTGTGAACTTATGTTGAATGCAGCTAGAACCTATTAAACCTATGGATAGTGGATATGACGTATCTTGCTTAATATTATATATAAAGTGCAGTATTTCATATAAATATTTTAAGCTATGTTTTAATATTTGAATGAGAGTAGAAATATTGTTGTATGTGTTTGAATCTTTCTAATTTTTAGGAAATGGAGAAGTGGAGCGAAGAGTGGTGACCACCGTATTAAAGGAGTAATGAAGACCAGTCATAGCATGAGAAGTGTAGGTTAGTTTCGAGTAATAAGCTATGTCTATGAGAGGAGTTATTTCAGGAAGCCCAACTTGTTAGATTATCTGCAAACCATTATTCTGTTGCTCAATCAATTTTCTAAAATTCATGGTTGACATCCCACCGTTTTTCTACTGATGATGTTTTCTCATGAGCTTTTATGTTATGTTTGTAATAAGTTCCAATTCTCTCTCTATATGGAGAGTTAGAGTTAGTTAGGGGGACTCTGAAGTTGTTTTCTCTCTTCTCTATGAATTGTTCAGTCATGTAAAAAAAGAAGGATTCTAATAAGAGAGTGATTTTGGATTACCTGTTGTGTTCTTAGTTAGTTGAAGCCAACAAGGGGGCCCACTTGGAAGGTGGAATAGATTTAGGTAGAGTAGATTTGTTTCTTGCAATTTCCTATTTAAGATAGATTTACTGTATTAGTCCTGCAACATAGTTACTATGAAAGTTCCTACAACACTTGTGGAAAATAATCATAGTGGATGTTTGAACTATTAACTAGTTTAGAATTCCCTTTTCTGTAGTTTCTACAGTTCTTTGTTGATAATCTAAGTGTGTTTATTGTTCTATATCAGTAGTATAGATTCCTTTCATG
Organism: Cupressus sempervirens; assembly: GCA_028749045.1. Classification (NCBI taxonomy): domain Eukaryota; kingdom Viridiplantae; phylum Streptophyta; class Pinopsida; order Cupressales; family Cupressaceae; genus Cupressus; species Cupressus sempervirens. Next base: position 401,051,356 of record CM053785.1, on the reverse strand, counting down.
CATTTTACTTTCTTGAAGCATAGGTGTTAAGACTCTTAAAGGAACTTGGTGCACATACTGTTCTGAACCATTTCAAGTCCTATATCCTTGGGTTGATAATTCAAATGTATTATCATAATGGAATAGATAGTTCTCAAAATGGATATAGTACCCTTCATAGAGGAATAGTGGTGTGATTATCTTGATCTATTATAGAAACCTACATTTTTGGTGCCATTGCTAGGGATGTTTTCAAACTAGGAACCTTCATGAGTCCTCTATTTCTAGATTAGTGTGTTAGTTAGAAACCACAAGATTGAGTGCTTGATTCACAAGTCACCAATTCAATTGCATGCATCGAAGAGGAATACCACAAGATGAATATGGGAGATCTATTAATTTGAAGAAATAAATTGAAGAAGAAGTTGAGTTTCCTTTTTTAGATGCAAGCCCTATTTTTCCTATAGAATAATCCTCAAGGGAAAGTCCTTTGGATACAAGCGGTCTTTAAACTTTTGCTACGATTTTGGCCAGTTTTCTTGATAGTACTATTCCAAATCCACTAGTTGTTAACAATCCAGTGCCCAATATCCCTTTTTAGTAGCAAACTTATAATCAAATACCTCTAGTAATGGCACAACCTACTTTTTCATTTCCTCTCCCAAGCCTAGCAACCAATGCTAATCTCAAAAATATACCTCCAAATGCTCTTCCAAAGTTTTATGGCCTCGCAACTAAAGATCCTGATACTTTCTTGTCTGAGTTTGACATACTCTATCATAGCTTTGATTATAGCACCGATGCCCATAAGCTCAAATTAGTTCCTGCAACACTAAAAGAGTCAGCTTTATGATGGTTCATGGGTTTAGGAGCCAATGCCGTAAGTACTTGGGATGAAATGAAAACTCTATTTCTGGATAAATACAAAGAGTATTTCAAAGCAAATGATTCAAGAGGAGATGATATCTTTAGAATATCAAAAAAGTAGGAAGAAACATTAGAAGACTATGTTTCACATTTCTTGTATACACTATAGAAGAACCCTCAGCATGTGTTGTTTGAGGATTCACAAAAGCTAGTCTTTTTGAGAGGTGTAAATGATAGTTGTCTAGAAGCATTAGACTTGATGGTTGGGGGAGATGTGTATCAATATTCTTGGGATGACCTCAATAAAATTTGTCTTAATTACTCAAGATCAACCATGAAGAAAGGAATAGGACACCAAACTACAACTACTAAAGGAATCAGTCAGGGTATTTCAAAGCTTGAGATATCTAATCTGCTCATAGATTTTAAGAAGGACATTATAAATGACATTGCTACACGTCTTGACATAATGATTACAAAGAAGAAACACACAGAAGCTAAGGTGCAACTAGTTGAGTACTACCCACATTGTTAGAATTAGAAGAAAGATTGCCAATGCAAATTGGTCGCTAGCGTGAAAAAACAACATCTTCCAACTGAGTACATCAAGATAGATGGAGATGATGAGCAAGTATTCTTTGTTGCTCAATGCTAGCCATGGGCCCAATGTCAAGGTATGCCTCAGGACCCTTTGCAAAATTCAAATATATATGGTAATTAATGGCAAAATTGTAGTACCCAAGGTCCTCGACAATATAGTCAACCTAATTGGAATAATGCTTAGCAAAATAATCCACAATAGCCTCAATGGACTTAGAATTCCCAACCTTCCTAACCAAACCAAAAAAAAATCAATGGCAGAATGAATAGAACCAATGACAACTACCTTAGGGGAATTGGCAATCTATAAATCAATGGAGAGGACCTCAACAATGGCCTAACCAAAATACTAGTAATCCACAATTACCACCTCCAATCCAACAACCTACACTAATGCCACCACCTAGGAGTCCTATACCTCAAAATTAGATCCAGTTACTTGCACAACCTCATCCAAATCCAAATACCTAGTAGTCACAACAACCCATGTACTCTGCTAATGCTCAACAATATCTTTCTTACACTTTGAATGTTGTAAATATACATTTAAGATCTGGTGCAACCATACCAACACCTAAACTGCCTCTTATAACTAAAATACTAGATTCTTCTATAGCATCAGAACCCCTAGTTTCTAAAGAGATTGACCCAACTAATGTCACTATTTCAGCTCAAGCGCAGCCAGCAATTGAACCTCCTTTTCCAGAGAAGCTTGTACAAAGTAAACCTGTACAAATAGAGGAAAAATCTTTTGATATTATTGATCAGTAAAAGAACATGCATGTCCAAATACCACTATTCTAAGCTATTAAAGATGTTCTTATCTATGGAAAATCCATTGAAGAAGCCTACCTGAAGAAGCTTGGGAGGAAGAAAAATGACCCAACTATAGTCCATGTTGTAGGATAATTGGCTAACATTATATTAGGAAAATTGATCATTCCTAAATATTCTGATCTAGGTAGTCCAGTTGTGAATGTGATTAAATATGGTCAACCTATTAAAAATTCTTTAATTGATCTTTGTGCTGCTATAAATATCATGACCAAGGATACTATGAAGAAGTTGAAAATAGAAGGATTATGGGCTAATCCAACAATTCTACAACTTGTAGATAGTTCTACTATCACTCCTATTGGGATGATAGAAAACATAGTTGTAACCCTAGACTCTCTAGAGTGCCCTAAAGATTTCATGATTCTATTTCCCAAAGTCAATTTATCTAGTTACCTTGTCATTCTAGGATGACCATGGTTAGCTACAATTGATGCAAATATAAGTTGCAGGTCAAGGAATATGACCATATCTAATGGTCAAGCAATAAATAAATTTTATTTATATCCTCTAGCACAACTACAACTAGATTTAAGCACATCTATCTGGCCAGATTTAGGGGATGAAGAAGAAGAGTTAAGCTCTATAGCATAGCTTATGATATTACATAGACAAACTTTCTTAAAGCTACAGGAAGAGGATTCAGTAATTCAGAGTATTCTTACTAACACTTGTGTGGTAGAAAAACATGTATCTAATAGTTCTGTGTTAGAATTAACCACATCCGAGAAATGTAATGAGAATTGTATTATGCTCAAAGAACCAAACATTATTCATCAACTCTTACCATGTGAATCAGGTGCAAGTCCAATCTCTAAAGCTACTATAATTGAGTCTACCACTACTGTTGAGCTATCAAAAGGTCATAATCTTCATGTCAATCCCAAATTATCTTCCACATAGATGAAACAGTTAACAGAATTGCTTCAAAAAAATGAAAAGGCCTTTGCATGGAACTATGGGGATATGAAAGGGTTGAATCCTTCATTATCTACTCATAGAATATTCATCAATGAAGGGTTCCTGTCACTCTGTCAACCCCAGAGAAGGATTAATCTAGCCCTTAGAGAAATAGTTGAAATTGAATTACAAAAATTGCTTGACGCTGGATTTATTTATTCTATATCTAATACTAGATGGGTGTCATCCCTAGTCATAGTGCCTAAAAAGGGAAGGAAATTGCAAATTTGTGTAGATTATAGAGAATTCAATAAGGCAACCAAAAAGTATCACTTTCCTTTACCATTCATAGATCAAGTTCTGGACACTCTAGCTGGAAAGAAGTGTTTCTCTTTTCTAGATGGGTATAGTGGTTATAATCAAATAAGTATTGCTCTTGAAGACCAAGACAAAACCACATTTACATGCCCATAGGGCACTTTTGCATATTTTGTTTTGCCATTTGACTTGTGTAGTGCTTCTACAACATTCCAATGAGTTGTAATCAACATTTTTGCTGATATATCACATGATTATATGGAAATATATATGGATGATTTCATAGCATTTGGAGTCAACTTTGAAGAAGCCATGATGAATCTTGAAAAGGTACTTATCCGATGTAAAGAACATAATCTAGCACTTAATAGTGAAAAATGTTTCATGCTCATGTAGGAAGGAGTGGTACTTGGTCATGTCATATCAGCTACAGGAATACAAGCGGATCCAGCTAAGATAGAGATAATTCTAACGCTGCCCATACCTACAAAATTGAAAGATGTAAGATCTTGTTTAGGTCATGCTAGATATTATAGGCATTTCATAAAAGATTTCAGCAAAATAGCTAGTCCTTTGTACACATTGTAGACTAAGGAAGCTGAATTTATTTTGACACCCGAATGTAATGAAGCCTTCCTGTAGCTTAAGAAATTTCTCACCATAGCACGAATTTTACAAGGACCAAATTGGTCAATTCCATTTCATATTCATACTAATGCATTAGACTATGCTGTAGAAGCTGTATTAGGACAAAAGCCTACTAATCTTGAGAATGCCATCTACTATATTAGTAAAAGCCTTCATGGAGCTGAGCTGAATTACATAGTAACAAAAAAAGAAATTTTAGCTGTAGTCTATGCATTGAACAAATTCAGACATTATGTGATTGGATGTCCTATTTTTGTTCATACTGATCACTCAACTATAAGGTATTTAATGAAAAAACCAACTATCACTGGTATATTGGCAAGATGGCTGTTGTTGTTACAAGAATTTGATATTACTATTATTGATAAGCTAGGCAAATACAAAATAGTTGTAGATTATTTGTCTAGATTGACCATTGCTGATGAAGATCTAACTCTAATTAAAGAAACCTTTCCAAATGAGCACTTGTTCCATATAGCAACCCATACACCCTGGTATGTAGATATTGCACATTATCTTGCTACAAATAGATTGTCCCCACACTTCTCTTGTAAAGAAAAGAGAAATCTAGTAGAAAAACATTTTCAATATTCTTGGATAGATAACAATCTCTTCTATGTAGGACCAGATGAAGTCATGAGGAGGTGTATTAGGGAAGATGAGATATATGATATACTACATGCTTGTCATGATAAACCTTGTAGAGGCCATTTTGTAGGGAAAAGAATAGCACTGAAGATACTTACAATGAGATATTATTTTCCAACCGTACATAAGGATGCAATGACATATACAACTAATTGTGACAAATGCCAAAGAATGGGTTGACCAACCAAAACTGATGAGATGCCACTCACTCCACATTTTGTGGTCACACCTTTTGATAAGTGGGGCATGGACTTCATAGGTCCAATTGACCTAACATCAAGTGGAAAATCCTACATCTTAGTATGTACGAATTATGCAACTAAATGGGTGGAAGTTAAAGAAATGCAAAATGCTAGAGATGAGAAAGTAGCTAAGTTCCTATATGAAGAAATATTCACCCATTATGGAGTGCCTAGAGAACTTGTCATAGATCAAGGAGCTTAGTTTACATCAAATTTGATCACTGAGGTTATGAAGGAGTACAACATAATGAATTGTAAATCTAGCCATTATGACCCTTAAGAAAATGGGCAAGTAGAGATTACCAATAGAGAAATTCAAACCATTCTGATGAAAACAATACACATACACAAGAAGGATTGGACAAGCAGGTTAACTGAAGCTGTTTGGGTATATCAAACCACATGGAAGACAACAAATAGATTCACTTCATTTGAGCTTATCTATGGTAAAGAAACAATGTTGCCCATTTAATTTGAACACAAGACACTATGCACTACTTTAGAATTGAACATAAATCTTCCTACAACACAACAAGAGAGACTCCTCCACTTGAATTCGCTGGATGAAATACAAAAGAGAGCTTTAGAAAGAACATAAATCATTCAAAAAAAGTGAAAGTAGTGGCATGATGTTCATATCAAGAATAAAAAATTCTATTTAGGAGATTGAGCCCTCCTCTATGATTCTTACTTTAAAGAGAATATAGGGAAATTGCAGACTCGATGGTTAGGGCCTTAAGAAATTTAGCATGTATTAGAAAATGGCATAGTGCAACTGACAACCATTGATCCTGTACAATTTAAGTTACTTGTAAATGGCCATAGGCTGCATCTCTATCATAAGCCACAAACTAAAGTATAGTTCCTAAAACAATTCCAACCAACTAGTGTACCAACTCTTCTAAACATAGTTCCTATAGTAGAAGATGAAAATCTTCTTCTTGTATCCATACCATGATAGAATTTTAGGAACCTTCATAATAAAACCTCATTTAAATATGATGCCCCATTCTTCCATTCTTCCATTCACTTTTCTCATTCTTCATATCAACTCATCTCATTTTTTTATCTACCATCCACCCACATTCCATGTCACCTACACTCTAATGTTTGCTTTCAATAAACAAAACCATCAGCACTTTCTATGATCATCAACATTCGTCACCTCATCAACTTGCATGTGGATGTACAATCTCAAATTTTTAGGTATGACAATTTCTTTTATTCTTTATTAATTTTTAGAATATAGGTTTCGATATTTATATCTAAAATTGCATTATATATATATACATATATATATATATATATATATATATATATACATATATATACATATACATATATACATATATATATATATATACATATATACATATATATATATATATATACATATATATATATATACATATATACATACATATATATATATATATATATATATATATATATATATATATATGTATATGTATATGTATATATATGTATATATATGTATATATGTATATATATATATATATATATATATATATATACACACACACACACACACACACACACACACATATCATATAAGACTTAAGCTATCTATCTATATATATATATATATACATATACATATATATATATATATATACATATACATATATATATATATATATATACATATACATATATATATATATATATATATATATATATATATATATATATATATATATTTACACACACACACACACACACACACACATATCATATAAGACTTAAGCTAGTTTCTCCTTCCCATACCAAATTTTTTAAAGTGAAGACACTTGTCAAATTTTAGTGGGGGAGCAGGAAAGTGTAGTATTTCCAAATGTCACCTCCACATTATCCTAGTCATGTCAACATTAAAGGATGTACTTTGGCAGTAGTCTGATAGTTTTCATTTCATTAATTTTAAAAATCTTTCTGTACCCACTGTACCTTTTATTGCAATTTTTGGGAATAGATTTCCTATACTTGGCATGATCAAAAGGACTAAGAGCTATTATGGGAAAATGTGTAGTTAAAGCCTCAATGTCCTCCATTATTAATGTATCATTATTCTACATGTTGGAAACAAAGGGGTCTTGATTACGAGAAGTGGTAACAACATACGCCATTTTTAAGATTAGTTTTGAAGTTTAGAGAGAAAAAAAATTGCAAAGGTAAGAGGGGCAAAAATTTTTCACAGTAGCAAGAGTAGAAGCAAGAAATTTTGAAGATGGGAGGATAGATAAAGAGGTATGAGCCAATCATTCATAATATTTTACTCGTAGACATTGAAGTAGTTTGGTGATATCATGCTTGTGGATGGCTCAGTTATTTCTTACAATTAATAGAATTCAATGAAGAAGTGGCAATGGATTCATGACAAAATTTGATGAAGGAGAAGCCTCAATTTTGGGATTAAGAGTGGTTGCTACCAAGGAAAGGATAACAGAGATCATAGGATTATCGACAATTGGGGAACATTATCCAAATGAACATGATGCTAGATCTTCAAGGGCATAGTTACAAGGTGACCCTCAACTAGACATTACAAAACAAGGATGTAAGAGACTTTCTCTTCCACCTCCATATCCAGAGCTAGCAACCCACATTATCAAATATTTAACCTGTGAAGGTAGGTTTTCAAACTTACATGCTCATCATTTTAAATTTATTAGTTGCATAAGGCTGTATCATTATTCTACGTTTTGGAAATAAAGGGGTCTTGATTATGAGAAGTGGTAACAACATACGCCATTTTTAAGATTAGTTTTGAAGTTTAGAGAAAAAAAAATTGCAAAGGTAAGAGGGGCAAAAATTTGTCACAGTAGCAAGAGTAGAAGCCAGACATTTTGAAGATGGGAGGATAGATAAAGAGGTATGAGCCAATCATTCATAATATTTTACTCGTAGACATTGAAGTAGTTTGGTGATATCATGCTTGTGGATGGCTCAGTTATTTCTTACAATTAATAGAATTCAATGAAGAAGTGGCAATGGAGTTCATGACAACATTTGATGAAGGAGAAGCCTTAGTTTTGGGATTAAGAGTGGTTGCTACCAAGGAAAGGATAACAAAGATCACAAGATTATCAACAATTGGGGAACATTATCCAAATGAACATGATGCCAGATCTTCAAGGGCATAGTTCACTCAACAAGGTGATCCTCAACTAGACATTACAAAACAAGGATTTAAGGGACTTTCTCTTCCACCTCCATATCCAGAGCTAGCAACCCACATTATCAAATATTTAACCTGTGAAGGTAGGTTTTCAAACTTACATGCTCATCATTTTAAATTTACTAATTGCATAAGGCATAACATGCAAGTTAATATTCCCAACTTTCTTTACAATATGTTGTATATAAGTGCTAAGGAAACTCAAAAAGGAAAGCCAAATTCTTTTTCCCATCATGCCCTCATCAAACTTCTAGTTGAAAAATCTCTTAGGGATTCTTCCCCTATTTCATAGGTAGAATTTGTTCAACCCAAGACCTTACAGCTGCAAGCCAACCCTGTTCTTCAAAACTTAGAAAATGAGGAAGAAACCACAAAGCCAATTCAAAATCCAGCTGAGAACGAAGAAAAACCCTCTCTTGATAAGTCTGTTAAGCCTAATTTAGAGGATGATATGCCAAGCTCTTCTAGGGGTAAAGGCAAGTGTAAGGTTAGCCCTAACCTTGAAAAGGAAGTGCAAAATCCCTCTGCTAAGGTAAAAAAAGGAAAGAGGATTGTTCTTGCAGCAACTAATCCTACATCATCTACTCTAGTCATGCCTAAACCAAAATAGACCAGCAAAGTGGTTGAAGCTAAAGAAGTTCCTATATAGAGAAGCCCTCACATGCAAGGTTGAGTATCTCTAGCTTCTATTGAAAAACCAAATGCCCCAATTTCAAAGTTTCAAATAGAGTCAGTAGTTGAAAATGTCCCTAATGATTCTCCTATGCAATTAGAGCCCCAAAATATAGAGACACATGAAACTGAGTCTATCAAGGAGACACTGCAAGAGAATCAAGAAATGTGCAAGTCAAATCCTACTATTGTTCCAGAAAAGGCACCTAGCAATGAGCAACCTTTCGTGCCATCAGTCCCTAGATATTCCAATGTCTCCCTTATACCTTATGAATTTTCTTGGTACACCCAACATTTCCAACAAGTTACCAATGTGTTTGAATGTTTCTAATTTTTAGGAAATGGAGAACTAGCACGAAGAGTGGTGAGCACCATATTAAAAGAGTAATGAAGATCGGTCATAGCATGAGAAGTGTAGGTCAATTGCACGTGATAAACGGTGTTTGCGAGAGGAGTTATTTTAGGAAGCATGACTTGTTACATTATTTGCAGACCATTATTCTATTGCTCAATAAATGTTGTAAAAGTCATGGTTTACATCCTTCCCTTTTTCTACTAATGATGTTTTCTCATGAGTTTTTATGTTATCTTTGTAATAAGTTCCAATCCTCTATATATATGGAGAGTTAGAGTTAGATAGGGGGATTCTAAAGTTGTTTTCTCTGTTCTCTATGAATTGTTCAGTCATGTAACAAAAGAAGGATTCTAATGAGAGAGTGATTTTGGATTACCTGTTGTATTCTTAGTTAGTTGAAGCCAACCAAGGGGGACCACTTGGGAGGTGGAATAGATTTAGGTAGAGTATATTTGTTTCTTACAATTTCCTGTTTAAGATAGATTTACTATATTAGTCTTGCAACATAGTTACTGTGAAAGTTCCTAAAACACTTGTGGAAAATGATCATTATGGATGTTCAAACTATTAACAAGTTTAGAATTCCCTATAGTTTTTTCTATTCTATGTTGATAATCTAAGTGTGTTTACTATTATGTATCAATAGTATAGATTTCTTTCATGCATTTTACTTTCCTACAACATAGGTGTTAAGACTCTTAAAGGAACTTGGTGCACATATTGTGTTGGCCCATTTCAAGTCATATGTCCCTAGGTTGATAATTCAAATGTATTTTCATAATGGAATAGATAGTTCTCAAAATGGATATAGTACCCTTAGTAGAGGAATAGTGGTGTGATTATCTTCATCCATTATGGAAACCTGCAACTGGTATAAGAGAATTGGTAAAAGACATACTTATAGATAAAATCTACATGATAATGTACACATATAGTAGAAGAGATTGGTTTTATCTTTTGGATTGAATATAATATTGTATTGGTTGTATTCAAGGTTTAATTAACTGATGTATTTTTAATATTGAGTATATTTCTGAGACTTGGCGAGTATTGTATAGATATCAAAATCTTAGATCATTTTAATTGGACATATTTTGTAAGATTATTTACTAATGTGAATTTAGACATAATATGATTCTTAAATAAATTGTAATGTAACTGAGTTGATGCTTAGATTGTAATGTGGTTGGAGCTCAAATAGATATTGTTAAGTTTCTTTGGGTTGCTGATCAAATAAGGTTGAGGAGTTAATGCTAAGTTTGTGTAAGTGGTAGCTTACAATGTGAAAGAGTTGATGATGTTAAGAGGAGAGGGTCTTGATGATCCCTTAGGGTTGAAACCCTTAAAGCTGTATTGGTTTCAAATTTGTGAGGCTGGATTAGGATGGTAGATCCTAGTGGCATTACTCACTATGGTTGTATTCCAACTTTATTCCTCCCAAGTACAAACTAGGTTGTGGCTATGAAAAGTATGAACCCAGATACCACTCAAGGGTAGGAAGTGTATGACTCAAAAATGATTATAAATGGTAAAATTACACACTATAATCTCTCCAAGTTTTTGGTATGGTGCCGTAGAAAGGGGGAAATGCTTTTGGTATGCGAATTATCATAAGATATTTAATCAATACATTACTCAGATATGTCCAAAACATACAAGGAAATATGTATGCAAATTGCAATCAATGATAAAAGTAGAAAATGCATTAGCCTCCTAACTAGAGATCATTATTTTGTGCATAATTATATTAATATTACCACATACCTATTTTTTTTCATGTGGTGGGTTAATTCCTTTATCTCTTGGTCTCATCTCTTTTTATCTTCAATGATTTCATTTCAATCTAGTTGTGGCACCATAGGAGGTTGCTCATACTTTGGGTTGAGCTTTAGAGCCCTTCTATATTGGTCTCTCATAATCTTTAGATGTTTGCAAGCTTTTTCTAGAATTTGGGCTCTGTTCAAAACATTTTGACCAAATAACTCCTCCATAGTTTTTCTGAGCTAATCTTTTAATTCAGGGGCTTGCTCATTCTACCTTTTAACAAAAAACAAAATTGTTAGATAAAAAAATTAGTTCAAGCTATGTACGTTGAATATATTATAGCAAATGGATGAATGAAAAAATGTAGCAACCAATTATATCAAGTCATGTACTTTTTGCATAATGTGGCCCAAATATCATCAATGTTAAATCATAAAAAATATCATTTCCTGCAAAATCATCACAAGATCATTAGTTGAAAATGAGTTATGAATAAATAAACTATAACTACGCTCTAAATAGTTGCAATTTTAAAGTACCCAAAAGCTTAGGAAATTTTAAGGGAATCATATCTTTCTCAGCCATCAACAATGATGCCTCCAATGATCTAGTACAAGTAAGACGTTGCTCTAGGAAAGGATGGTAAATTATCACTAGTACTGGTATTAGTTCTATCACCAGGAGAAGGTGTACCTATCCCTACACAAAGTTAATCAATGTTATAATATACTCAAATGAAAAAGAAAGTACAAATCAAATCATATTTAACACATAACAAAATATAGCAAAACAAGGATTTACTAGCTCTAGTTGTAGCAAGTGTGGATGTTTGCATGCTCCTTATTGCCAATCTTATAGTCGAAAATCATAGAGTGTTGGCTAGCCTCATGGAAGTAGGTGTATGGAAATCATCAACACCTAAAAAAAATTAGATACACACACACACACACACACACACACACACACACACACGCACACACGCATGCACGCACGCATGCACGCACGCACGCACGCACGCACGCACACACACATGCACACATGCACACGCGCGCGCACACACACACAAAATGTATTTTCTTTTTAAAATTTACATTGCAAAAACATGACAAGAGTAATATAAAACTATCAATAATAATCATGAAGAAAATAATGTCCCTTTTGATGATTGAGAATTGAAATCACATACCTATATGACCTACACTAATATCCTCATCAAGTGGAACAACTCGGTGTGGTCTCAAAAAATCTTGTAACAAAACATACATGGGTATGTGCAGGATGATGGTTTGCTAAAAAGTGGCGATTTGAAAAATCTGTAGTTCTAAAATATTTCAAACCATTTCAAAATCTATTCCAACTTTTTTCCTATCCACCCTGATACTAAATGAAAAAAATTAATATCTTTATAAGGCCTACTATATCTTTGGATAGAAAACCTATATGATCAACTTTAAAAACATCCTAAAAATGTGCATTTGGTCTATTTTTATGTGATTTTTACTTCAAACATGTCGCTGATGATTTTTTTTTCACTGAAATTTGATGGAATGAAAACTGTTTCTTAAGAATGTTCTTATCTTTCCATAAATGTAAGGTTTGTCAAATTGTGAGTTTAGTAAGTAATTATTACTTATTTTCTAATGGAGTTACGTATAAAGTGTTGACTGACACACTACTTGAAAAATAACTATAACTTTTAAATGGTATAACATTTTTTAAATCCAAAAGATGCATCACATTCTATGTTTCTTCTATTATAAGGGAAAAAATGAAAAATTGAATTTTGTAGAGTTTTCAATTAGTTAAGGTGGTCAGACACGAGAGATTTTTTATTCCAAAATTACTAAAGTCAAAAATTAATTAATTATTATTTATTTAGAATAAAAATACCCAAAAATATGTTTCACATCCAAGCATGAGTCTACTACTTAAATCTAGAGTATTATTAAAAAATATTATTATTTAATTTTGATTAAGGTGGTCAGACATACATCTACTTCTTCTTTTTTCTGAAATTTTTGTAATATTGCATTAAAATTCAAAATTTTGACCAATCAATTTTTATTTTTTTGAGATAAGTCCTAGTAGTTTAGAGACTAGATTCAATTTTCTAAAGATTCTTTTCTCTCAACTTTTTGATATAAAGTTAATAACAAGTAGAAAATTGCACATCAAGTTGACATAACTCTGATTTTCTTATTTTTTATTGCCACTTAAGAGCATAGTTTGGTTGACCATGATCCTGCACATACCCACATATTGTGGCTCATGATCCATAAATTAGTATGAAATATAAAGCTTCATTAAACTATTGTCCTAGCAAAAGACTCATTACTACTTACTTCCAAACATCATGCTCTATGACACAATTCATTTCTTGTGGCCTGTTTCCCTTATGTTGGATTTGGATCCATCACAAGCCCAAGAATTTGTAGATTGATGGTCTTGAGGGTCTTTTTACACAGGGTTACAAGATCACTGCTATATGCGATGTCATCATCACATAATACTATGGTCACCATATCAGCAAGTAATTGCTTTTGTGTAATATGTTCTTTTCCCTTTCCCTATGAATCAAATTGTGACAAAAAAAATCAGTAAAACAATCAAAACAAGTCTAAAACCTTGACGAAGAAACATAATAATATGACATTCTGTAAAATTACAATTGCATAATTTTTTATGCAGAAGGTTTAGCTAAGTTGTAGAAAGGGTGGGAGCAACATCCCTACCTTTGTCATTCAATGGATCATCCATTTCGCCTTGTGATAATATATATATATATATATATATATATATATATATATATATATATATATATAAACATCAACATAATGAAAGGAATAGTTGACTTAGCAAAAAAACTAATAATTAAAATGGTATATTGTATATTGGTGTTCTAATTGGAAGTAATTAAATATTTCATATATGGTACTTACAAGTCTCATGATACTAAATTTATTTGCATCTATCTGATTCAAATTGTAATCTATTAGCAACTTTTCCCCTGAACTTAATGATTTTATCACACATACAAAAAGATGATTTCCCTCACATGCCTTGAAAATGCAAAATGGGTCACTTACTAGTTGACCCAAGATGTGTACTATTTATAAAACCTGCAATGTTTCCTATTGCTTTTGGCCTTCCATCAATGTACACAACAAGTCTTTTACTTTTTGATCGTTTTCTTTCCATTATAGATAATTTTCTGACAATGCATACCTATGCATACTATTTTTATATTGAACTATCCACATCTAGTTTTTGTAATTGTAACAAGGTCCTACATACTTCATCAATTCAACAACCTTTTTATAACTGAACTTTATTGCATCCATGGAAAATAGGCTCAAACCATGTAATGATGATGGAACTATGCAATATATCCTCTTGTTAACACAAAAATTAGTGTTAATTGGAGGTAATTCCTTGGGTACCCATTCTTTCTCAACATGTGTGTTCCTCAAGGGAACCTTGATGTCACCCTTCATCTCATGATCATAAGAATGTGACCCCCCTTGAGCAAGGAAAAATTGCATGCATCTATTGAATTTTCTTCTAATATTTTTCCCTCTAGTTTGTCTCTCTTTCGTATACCTACTACATGTCTCACTATCCTCTTCTATTTTTGCATTTCTCTCACTTGAGGAAGGCAAATTTGATAGATACCTATTTGGTGCTACCTGGAGCCCATCAAATGAGAGATATAGTTGAAGGAGCGAAATATTTTGCTATAAAATGAGGCTAATATTCATGAAGTTTCCCTAAATTTAATGTTGAAGGTAAAAAGAAAGCAAGCATATAATAAACTTATGCCTCCTGATCCATGTCACTTTGTGTGATCCTCATTAAAGGGGTATAGTTTCCTACATATGTAAATCATTTTTCTTAAGTTAGTTACAAATTACATGATACTTATGCTACAAATTACATAGAACATAACATGAACAATATGCATACATCGCAAAAAAATAACATTACATTTTTTTCAATTGGTTACCTCTACAAAAAATATATTATTAGTAATAAACACCTAAGAAATTTCCATTGATCATTTTCTTCATCCATCTCATCATCATCCAAATCGTTAGAATGACCATTATCAACATTATGATCATTGCTATGACCATCATCATTGTCATCATCATCATCACCATCACCATCACCATCACCATCACCACTGTCGTCATCTTCACCACCACCACCACCATCATCACCACCACCATCATTAGCATCATCATCATCATCATCATCATCATCAATGCCATCACCATCATCACAAACATCTTTTCCATCATCAACATCATCATCTCCTTCTTCATATTCACCATCATCATCATCTACTTTGTCTTCCACTTCTTCAGTATCTTCTTCTTCGATCACATTATATTTTATCAGTCTTCCTCTTGTATCGTGTCTAACAAAAAATGACCAACTTGGTTTATGTGGAATGCCAAAGTAAAAGACTTGCTCACATTGGCTTGGAAGAACATAGGGCTCATTTCCAATAGGTTCAAATGACCTTGAATTAATCATTGTAAATTCATTATCATGTTCAATAAAAGTTCTATCGAGATCATTTTGATTTAGCCATAGCCTATACCATTTGATATCGAATATAACTTGTTTGAAGGAATTAAAGTCACACTCAATTATATCATCCAAAATTCCATGGTATCTATTTTTAGATTGTTGAGGATGCTTGTTGTTACTAGACAAAATATTGGTGACCTCAAAGACTGTAGTTATCCCAGAATCACAAGTTCTCTTAGTCTTGTCCACCATTTTTATGCAAAATTTATGATCATTTTAGTACATAGCTCTATGATGCTTGATCTATTATTTTTAAAACACGTCAAAATTATGCATCCATTCATCAGTTGATATTAAACAAATGGGTCATGATAGATTAACTTATACATACCTTTGCACCTCTTAAGCCATTTGCTAGATCAATTACCATTGGTGTAACATTGAGATTTTTTATTATGATGAACTTCTTTAACCAATGAAGCAACACCTTCCTATGTTAATGAGGGACCATTTTATTGAGATCGTTCAATCTACACCATCATCCAATCAAGATTGTTTGCAATATACAAATGAAATGCATCTCACTCATGAGAAACTATATAAAATAAGTAGACCAATTAGAAACAATGTATATTGATGATGGATAAGAATTAATTAACTACAATAACATCTTAGAATTACCTCTCACTTTCCTCAATCTACCTTTTTGCATCAAGTACTCCCCTTTGAATCTATTCATAGAGTTGTGATCCCAAATGTAATCTACATGGATCTTTGATTAAAACTTGGAAAGTTATTCACTAATGTACACCATGGTCTAGTAGACCATATATCCCTCGACCATGGAACACTCCTGACATGGTCTCTGTTGAGCCAAGCCCTTCAAAAATTTCAAGTGCCTCTCAACCATCCATATTGAACTAGTTGGTATAGGTCCACATAATTTGATCTCCTTAACTAGATGTATGAGGTAGTCTTCTTGTGCTTTGAAAAAAGTTGAAGGTAGGCACTTTTGCATCTCACACAAAAATTGAGGAATTTTTCTCTTCCATTGTTTTACCTTTTTTATCAATTTCTTTAAATGACAACCACCTTGAAGATATTCATCATGCAAAAATATATTAACAAGACTAATAACACTTCTATACGACAAATCCAACAAATAACACTTCTATACAACAAATTTAATCACCTTTCTTTGATATTAGACTCCTTATGTCTGCAGAAAATCCTATGGGAAATTTAGTTTTCTTATGGCTTCATAGATGGCATCAGTTTGTTTCTGCACTAATAACTAAGGAATGGCCCTCATATTAATCCGATTTCCATTATTATTTGATTCAAGGAAAAACTTCAATGCATGATTGGATTCATCAATGTCATTGCAAATTTTGATGAATTTTTCTTTGTCAAGCCTTTCATCCAATATTCTCTATAGTGTCTTTGTTACATTCTTTCCAATATGCATAGCATCAAAAAAATACACAATTGGGAGGTTCCAATTGTACGACAACCTACTAAATTGTCTAGGATAGCTTGAAAGTCCTTTTGGAAGTTTCTCATCAATGCCTTGACGATCTTCATGAGCATTAAATATATCATTAGTAAATAAAAGATAGTATCCAAATTTAAATTTCATACAAAAACCAATATCATATGGAATGACATTACCTCGATGATTTATTCTATTGTATTCCAACTTCCACTGTGAGGTGTCATTATTCATGGCTTTGATGTTGTCTCTTCTTTCCCATTGAAAAGACATTTTTCAAAACTTTGATACTTATACTTTTTTTGGAGAAAGTGTATATGCTCATCGAACACCTATTTTCCTAAACCTTTTGAAAAATGAGATTTCATCTTTGGACCACAAATTAGACAGGAAATTTTTCTCTTTGTCTGAAGACCAAGATTGTGTATAATTGGATGACTTGTGTACTATAAGATTCATATTTACAATTATCACACACAACTTAAACATACATAAAAAATGTGTTAGCACTATTACATACCAAAAATATGTGTTATCAGTTTTAGATACCATAAAAATGTGTTAGTCTAGGGGCATCATGTATTGTCCATACAAACATTGCACGAAATTGAAATACAAACATTGCACGAAATTGAAATTGGCTTTCACTAATTGGTCTAGAGATGTCATACATAGTGACCCCATTCCATAACTCCAAGAACTCACCAATCAAGGGCTCAATATATACATTCACATCTTTCACTTGGTACTTACCTAGTTGAATGAATATAAACAAAACATAATTATTATGGCCATTTTGATACTATGTTTATAAATTAATTTAGATGCCTATTAAATTGAAAAATACTTGGTACAATCATTGACAACATTATGTGCTCCCTCTTTATGAACATCCAAGAAGGAATGTTATTGTTAATAAAAAAAACATGCTAGATCGAGTAAGAAGATCTCATCTCTCCAAATGGATTGGCACTATTTATTGCCAATGAAAGCTTCAAATTACAATGTTCATCCTTAATTAATGGCCACCTATTTCCTATGTCCTTAAATGCAAAACCATATGTAGGAATTAACATAATTTCACCCTCACTTCTATTGTGTGCATGGCAATCCATAAATTCTGCCAAGCTAGTACACCTGAATAATTATTGTAGATGTGAAATAATGAGGATGTACTGAAGAACCTTGTGAGGCACCTTTTTTGTTATTTGATCTGATTGATATCTACTAATGTGACAATTAGGGCATTCTATTGAAAATTCATATTATTTATGATATATAATATGATCATTAGGACATGCATGTATTGTTTGATACTCCAATATCTTTCATAATGGTTGATAATTCCCAGTAAGAGTGAGGTAGAATGTTTGATGGTGGTACCAAACACTCACCTATCAACCTATGTAAAAATATTGTTAATATAAAAAACATTAATGGTACGCTATCATAGAAGATGACAAAAATGATACTATACCTCTCACAGAGGTCATATGGCTTTTCAATTACAAGTATATCAAGGTTGTCTTCATCATCATCATTAGATGCATGAATATCATTTTCTTCATCATCTTCATCAGTTACATTAGTAACATCTTCTTCAATCCTATTCTCTGGCACATTATTAGTTGCACCAATACCAACATCTTCAATTATGTTCTTTGCCTCAAGATCACCTTCTTCCATGGGAGCATTACCTTCTTCTTCGATATTCACACCTTCATGTTCCACCAGTTCAAAATTCACATTCACTAAAGGAAAAAAATCATTTCTCCCTTCAACGTGATCATGTTGCCTACAGTGTCTCTAAGCTATTGTTATTAGAATTCTTCAATTCTTTAAGCCTTTTCATTTTTTGCAAGGATGATAACATTTTCCATCACCATTTCTTTTGAACTAAGACCACAATCTAACAATTGTCACCTTATTTTATTCTGGGTTCATATTGTTAGGCATAGACTTTCTTCACAAGAAAATATTTGGGCTATAAAATTATATCAAATATAAACATACAAGCATTAGTAGTATCTTGTATATAATTGATAATAATTAAATAATTAAATATTACTGTCTCTTCAGTAAAGATGGAATCTAAACAAATCAAATGAATTATACAATATAAATATGGATTGCAAATAACATTCGATGACATATGTCATAAACCATTTAAGGAAATCATATGCCTCTAAATTTCAGATTACATTTGTGAACTACCAATGGAGTTTGAGAAACTTGAGCATCTCAGTTACTACCATGGCCCTTTCACCAAGCCATGAGTTTTTATGAGGTAAGATCTGTTCTCCTTAGACCATGTCATTTCAATTAACTTCCATTCATTAAGGTGTATAATAAGACTTGGTATCCATTTTAAGATTCTTTTCAAGAAAGGGGTTAGAGATTTTAAGGTTCTTCCAAGAGTAACTTAAGCTTATGATCACTTTGAGTGCAACTTAAGGGAGAATGAAAGAACATGCAAAGATAGGTTATTGCTACAAGACCATGTGAGGTAACTATGTATAAATGAATCTTTCACAAACACCATAAAGAAGAAAAACCCATGGAAAAAAGCCCCTCCAAAAGAGAAAGAAGATGAAGAAAAAATCTACAAGTGAAAAAGGAAGGTAGAACTCGTAAGGAACTTCCATCACCAATGTATAGTCAGTGTTCCCACCCATTGGAGAGAACAAGAGAAGGTGTGCAGGCCCACAATGTATAATCAAATAAATCAATGTTGGATGTTCAAAAAACAATGATGAAAATCAAGAATGTTAAATAATGTTCCTCTTGTTGGGAATAAGAAAAAATGAATATGTATGCAAGGTTTCTTTGCATGCAAAATTGTAAATATATGTGAAAAAAATCATAATGTATGATGTCTCTAAACACTTCTCAAATATTACACAAAACTCTCAAAACATGAAATGAAAACATGTAATATTCGAACCCATAAGTGTAAAAGTGGGCCCATATTTTGCAAAATGTCCAAAGTTGGTGCAGGGGTCCAAGGTCTTAAATAAGGTGGTCAAACACCAATGTTGGAAAGAGCAGGCAGTTAATAAAGGATTAATGTGGTCTAACACTAATTTTCCCTTTTATATGTTTTAGTTGATTTACATACATGATTAATGATAGTTTTAAATGTTATTTGTTGAATGGTCTCATTGAAATAAAAAAAATGTTAAGGAATTTTCACTTTTTGTTTAATCTCTTTTGGATTTTTGGATAAGAGTGAGAATGGAACAAGGTATTTGTTGAAGTGTGGACTACTTTGGGTATTTCAGTGAAAGATGAATACACTTTAAAATATTCAAAATTTCTAGTTTCCAAGATAAGATCTTTGCATTCATCTAAGTTATATATTTTTATTTGAATACATTATTTTACTTGATTTTTTTTGAATTTTTTGAATCACTTCCACATGACATGGTTTTTTTTCTTTTCCTACCCCAGCTATATAGGGAAAATTTTTAGTTGCTCCATAAAAAAATCTAATGATTGTCTTATAAAGAGGCTTCTAGTTTGAATTTGGTGATTTCTTGCCTCTTTCTTTTTCACATTCTTGCTGGAACAAAAACTCATTATTTTGGGCAGATAATTTTGAATGGTGGGAAAAGTACATGGCTACATAATGAGGCTTTGTGGTGAGACATAAAAAATTTGTAGAAAACTACAACCTCCATTCATGTAGTCATTTTACAAAAGGCTTGGAGCTAATGATTCTATTGTTTGAGTATTATAACATTTATGGCAGAGAATCAATTTTTTTTATAGATTATATTTTTATAAACACTTCCATGTGGTTCCTGATAGTTGTATGGTTATTTTCTCCATTCTTGTTTAACCCACCAGGGGTTGAATGCAAAAATATTGTTGATGATTGATAATATTGGAACAAATAAATAAACAACTCGGGTAGCATTGGTGTGCCTACAAGTAAAATTTGGAAATTTTGGTAGGATGAGGAATATGATCATCTTTGGTGCACTGGATTTATCGACCAAATATCAAAGACTTTTAAGTTCTCTTAAGATTGTCTTATTACCAATATGGTTTGCTATATAATTTATAAATAGCAAATGAAAATCAAAACATAATTATAAGCACTTACCCACTCTATTAATTTTTTCATTTTTATTAAAAGTTTTTTATTTTTTATTTTTCTGATTTGCTCTCTTTTTTTTCATCTAAAGTTGTGGAATTTTTATTTTACAAAATTGTATGTAATATATTAATGTGATGATATTAAATTATAAGAAACATCTATATTATTTTTCTTAGTTTTATTCAATTTGGTTGGATAGGCTTTTTTCTTTGTCTAATAATGAGGTTCTAAAAATTATAAATGTAAATAGTATTTATAGTGAAATTATATATGTATATTATTGTGGTAACTTTTTATTTCATTTGGTTGGATGATTTTTGTAATTTTAATTTTTTTGTTTAATAATGAATGTTTAAATGAAGTTATACATTAATATTAGTAACTTTTTATTCAATTTGGTTGGATTAGATTTTTTGATGAATTTTGCAATTTAATTATTTTTTCTAATAATGTTTATTTCAATAAAATTTAGATTGCAAAAACTATACTTTCCTACCATCTCAATGTTGCATGTACAAAAGCATATGACTGTTAGTGTTAGTAGTTTTATATTGAATAATATTCCTTTTGTATTAGAATGTGTTACATTAGGAGAACAAATTAAAGTAATGACCATGTAGGAAAAAACACATAATTACTATTAAAAGTTTTTAAAAAAATAATGGAAGTGGACTTGTGGGTCTAATATTTTGTAAGGAAAAGGTGTCAATCACACACATATTAGTTGAAATAGAGAAATACTTAGATGGGTGACTATTTTTTATCAAAATAGATCACACTAGTTAGTGAGAAAACTTAAATTTAGCATATTATTTCAACATTGAGTTCATCAAGTAGAAAAATGCTAATGTTGTTGATGAGTTGTCAAGAAGGTTGAATCTCTTTTCCATGAATTTGATCATCTTAGTATATTGGAAGAATGAAATCATAGCGAAAGCTATTAGATGATAGGTATTCTAGATTTTTTATTTTTAGTGTTATGGATGTTAAAATGTGAAAAATTTAATGCAAACATATATTTATATTCATACTAAATTTTCAGCATTTCGAATGTTGAAATATTATTTAAATTCACCTACAATATTTTTTGAATTCGTAATATTTTTGTTCCATCACTTAGTTTTTATACAATATTTTTCTAAGATTATTTTATTCTAGTTGCTCTTTGTACATTAGAACTATTTCAATTGCAACATTGTTTTAATCTTCTTTGACAATGAATATATAAATTAAGTTATACTTGGGTTAAGAGTTTATATTTCAATTGATTGAACACGTGAGTGAGAATGATGACATGTCCCTTTGATCACACCATCCATTAAGATCCAAACTTGAGACATGATATATAAAAGGGATGAGATCAAAATGATGATAACCAACATCATAAACTTGTGTTGTATAAAAATAAATACCCATTAAAACAAGAGTTGCATTTTTGCAGCTGGAGTCCCTACCTATGGGTTAAAGTTAGGATGTTTAGAAATATGAAAGATATTGATTTTCCAAGGACAAAGCCAAGTGTTCAAAGAGATCTATATTGTAAAAAAATTCTTTGAACAAATGAAATCTTGAAAATCTAAAAATAACTCACAATCAAGTTACTAAAGAAGATTACAAGTTAATTAAAAATATGAATCATGAAATCCATAATTTTGATACAATTACACACAGCTTGTTGATAGTTATATATATAAATTTATTAAGTGGCTTGCAATATTTGATAGATTGTGCATTCTGTTGAATTAAGTCTACATTCTTGAAGAAATCACTAATTGCAATTATAGATGCATTATAAAATTATAATAAGATTTTATAAAATTTAATATCATCGATAAATAATATTTTGAAGTGTTTATATACTCAACAATACCATACCTACAAAGATATAGAAATTATGGAAACTCAGGGATCTTGAGTTAAACAACACTACCAATATTAGAAGAGGCATCCTTGTAGCCCTTGTAAATAATTCTTTACCTTGAAGTGTGAGATTAATAAATCTTATAACTTCCTTGAAAAGGAGTAAAAATATTAGGTTTGTAAACACTACAACAATTCTTTAGAATGTCATCATAACCACTGTAGATGTTGAATAGTTTACCTCTTCTTTGAGATGGGCATGATTATTTAGTCATCTTTATTGAAATCATAACCATAAAGGTTAAGTATTTTGCTACTTTATGACCTTTCAAGTATGTGCGAAAGCCATTCATATGACAAATCATCGACAAGTCAAAAGTGACAAAACTATGGTACAAGATTTGTATCCAAAAATACACAGTTACCTTGAATTCAACTCATGAAAGATATTATAAATTTTAGAAAGACTACTAAAAAATTACAAAGATCATAGCTTGTTGAAATACTAAATATTGTAGTCATTTGTTCCTAGAGCCAAATGCCCACCTACCAGCCTGATGGCCAACAAAACGGTTAGAAAATTTAATGTGGGTACATGAGTTTTCCCAAATCTAGAAAAGAGGGGGAAATATTCTTGGCAAGAGAAAAAAGAAAAGAATCTAGTTCATTCATTTAGAAGAAGAAGCAGATTAGAGTGTTGCAGAGAAGAGAAGAGGAGGAAGAATAAAAAAATCAATCAACAAATCTAGTCATTTAGTATATAGAAGGAAGTTTGTTCTCATGTCTGTAGTTGCACATGCTTCCTCTTAACATTTTGTGAATTTGTTGTTTATTGGTTTTGTCCTGTGAAGCAATGATTGCTCCAGGAATTATTGTATGTAGCCATTAGAGCTGTAAGTTTAAAGTTTGAAATTTTACCCGTTTGAAGTTTTTAGGGTTATTTTAGGGTTTTCTGGTTGAAGCCAAATGCTCCCAGATTTTGTAATAGTTTGAATCATATTTGAATAGAAAGAAAGTAGGCACACTTAAATCCATTACTCTTCCTCTATTTATTGCATTTGAGAAGTTTATTATTGGAAGCTTCATAATTTGACTCTCTAATTTTTTAATGGTGTTGTAAGTTTGGTCACTCGGTCTAGTCTTTGTCTAGGTTATAACTTTGTAGTTTAAATGGAACTCACTTGACATCCACTTCTCTCGAGCAAAAATTTGTAGTGGCTACTGAGCTCACTCAACATCTATTTATGCTGAGTTTCCCTTTGAGTGCTGAGTTCACTTGGCATCTTCTTGTGTCAAGTTAGCTCAACACCTTCTCCTATCACTTGGCATCTACTAGTGCCAAGAAAAACTAGCAATCGACACCTTCATGTGTTGAGAGAAATTTTAAATTTGTGATTTTATTTTTTCACATGGTATCAGAGTTTTGAGGCCCCACATCCATAGTGAGTTAGGTCATTTTTTTTCTAGGATATTTGACATGGCAAGAGATGCAAAAAATATATGGTAGCAACCACCGTCCTTTAATGGAAAAAATTATGATACATGGCCAAAGAAAATGAAAACTATAATGGTTGCAAATGATTTATGGGAGTTTGTGATAAATGGGTTCAATGATGTGATAGATCCAGCTCAGTATGTTGCGCTCTCAAATCCACAAATGACTCAGTTGAAAGAGTGAAGGAGAAAGGATGCTAAAGCAAAAGTCTTATAGAGGCAGTGATGACAGAGACAATTTTTCCCAAAATTGTAGCAAACAATTATGTAAAGGAAGCATGGGATATCCTTGAAAAAAACTTCAAGGGGACAGATAAGGTTAGAGTAGTAAAGCTAAAAATGAAAAAAAGAAGAAGTTTGAGAACATTTAGACGAGGGACAATGAACCTATTGCAAAGTTTAGCTCACAAATCTCCACTTTGATAAACTAGCTCAAGTCAAATGGAGAAGAATATGGTGAGCAGAGAATTGTAGAGAAAATATTAAGGAGTTTACCTTAGAAATATGACAATCTTGTCATGACCATAGAGGAGGCTAAAAACCTCACTACATTGACCATGGATGAGTTGATGGGAACTCTTCAAACTCATGAGCACCGAATAAATAGGTTAGCTACTACTTACCAAGAGCAGTCCTTCAAAGCTCAAGAGAATTCAAGAGTAAGGGGGAGAGGTAGAAATGGCTCTAGTAGAGGCTCAAGAAATAGAGGTTGTGGAAGGAATGGTCAAAGGAATGCTGGTGTAGAAAGCTTAGGAAGAGCAAGCAACCAAGATGGAGCAAGCACCTCTCAAAAAAAATCTAGAGGAGGTAAGAAGAATTACAACTCCAATAAGAATAATGTTGAATGTTACTACTGTCATAAGTATAGGCATTATGGAAGTGAATGTTGGAAGAAATAGGGTAATCAGTCAAAGTAGAATGCTAATGTGGCTGATGTAAACATGGGAAATGCAAACAATCCCACAACCTTCATCATGTGTAACATTGGTGAAGAAGGAATCTTTGAGGTATGGTACCTGGATAGCAGATGTAGCAACCACATGAGTGGTAATGAAAGTTTATTTTCTTTCATTGATAAGAATTTTAAGTCTAAAATTAAAATGGAAAATAATGGAACCATTCCCATGGTGGGAAAAGGATCTATTATGATCCGCACCAAGCAAGGTGAGAAGAAGAAAATAAAAAATGTGTATTTTACCCCTGATATGAAGCACAACTTGATGAGTTTTGGACAACTCATTCAAAATGGATATAAAGTCCTGATGGAAAATGAAAAATGTGTCATTCATGAGAAGGATGGGAGTAACATTGGATTACTTGCAGCAATCCAAATAATAAAGAACTAGATGTTTCTATTAAGGATAGAGAAAGTTTCTCTTCTTAAGTCAATGTTGCACCTCTCAAGCATGCATGTATAGCAGTACCTTAGCATTCAACTCTTAGGAGTGTGATTGAAGACCCCTCTAAGTTTTGGCATCTTAGGTATGGACATCTTGGCTTTGCTGGTTTAAATTTTTTGTCTAAGAAAATAATGGTTGATGGTTTGCCAAGCATTGTAAATTCATATGACAAGTGTGAGGCTTGCATATTGGGTAAACAACATAGGCTTCCCTTTAATCCAGGAAGTTTTGGAAGGGCTAGAGCACAATTAGAATTGTTGAATTCTGATTTGGTAGGCCCTATGCAAACTACTTCTATTGGGGGGAGTACTTATTTTATGACATTCATAGATGATTTTAGTTGTAGGACATGGGTGTAGTTCTTAAAGAACAAATCTGAAGCATTTGATAAATTTGTTGAATTCAAAGCCTTGGTTGAAAAATAATGTGGACACTATATTAAGGTCCTTAGATTAGATAGAGGATGGGAGTATACCTCCAATATTTTTGTAAATTTTTGTAGAAAAAATGGCATAAACAAAGAGCTTATAGCCAGTTATACTCCTCAGCAAAATGGAGTGGCTGATAAGAAAAATAGGACCATTGTTGAAATGGCAAGAAGCATGATGAAAGAAAAAGGACTCCCAAGTGAATATTGGAGAGAAGCTATAGCAACAATAGTATACTTGATCAATAGGTGTCCTACAGAATTAGTGCATGACAAGATTCCTCTTGAGGCTTGGTCAAGGGGCAGATGGACAATTGAATACTTGAGAGTGTTTGGATGTGTAGCATATGCACATGCACCTAAAGAACAATGAAAAAGGTTGAATGATAAATGTGTGAAGTGTATCTTCATAGGTACAACATAGAATCAAAAGCCTATAGGCTATATAATCCAATTAACAAGAAGATCATCATTTGAAGAGATGTGGAGTTTCTTGAAAATCAGTCATGGGATGGCTTGGTAGATGAATCTTCAAGCACTTCAATCAAATTCCCTACTATTGAAGATGAAGAAGATGACATTGGTAATCATCAAGAAGATGGAGCAGCAAATATAGATTGTAGACAAAGGAAAAATGGGAAGTAGCAATAGCCTCAAGCTAGTATACAAAATAGTAACAGTAGAAATACTAAAAATTCAAATCCCACTCTCGCCTCCCTATTGCCAAAAAAGACCAAGAGTCAAAGGGAGATATACCAAGATGAAATGTATGATGAAGATTATGGTGAGAGTGTAAATTTTACATTATTTTCTCATAGTGATCCACTTTATTTTGAGGAAGCTATGAGTGAAGAGAAATGGTGTAATGCCATGGATGAGGAAATAGATGCTATTGAAAGAAATGAGACATGGGAGTTAACTACATTTCCTCCCAAGAAACAAGTAATTGGAGTAAAATGGGTTTATAAGACCAAGTGCAATGTTGAAGGAAAAATAGATAGGCATAAGGCACGTTTGGTGGTCAAGGGGTACAAGCAGTAGTATGACGAAGAATATGATGAGACAAATGTCCCAGTTGCAAGAATGGAAATCGTGCATGCTATCATAGTAATTGCAACCTAGCACTAATGGAAGGCATATCAAATGGATGCGAAGTATACCTTAATAAATGGTGTATTGAAGGAAGAAGTGTATGTGGAGCAACCACCTAGTTATGAAGTTGCAGGTGAAGAACATAAGGTGTATAGATTGAAGAGAGCTCTATATGGGCTCAAGCAAGCTCCAAGGGCATGGCACAAAAAAATTGACTCATCTTTGATGAGCAATGGCTTTAGCAAAAGCAATGGTGAGCCACACTTTACATCAAGGCAAAAATTGGTAATGTGTTGATTGTTGTCTTGTATGTAGATGATTTAATTTTCCCTAAAAATGATAATTTTCTAAGTGGTGAGTTCAAAGAGGCCATGAAAAATGAATTTGAAATGACAGACCTAGGTCTCTTGAAACAATTTCTAGGCATAGAAGTAAAAACAAAATACATGATGGAATCTTTATCTCTCAAGAAAAATATGCAAGACAAATTTTGGAGAGATTCAAAATATAGAATAGTAAGGCAGCCCCAACACCAACAATAGTAGGTTTAAAGTTGAACAAGGTAGATTGCAGCAAAAGTGTGGATTCAACACTATAGAAGAGTATGGTTGGAAGTTTGATGTATTTGAATGCAACTCGGCCAAACATAATGCGTGCAATAAGTTTGATTTTCAGATTTATGGAAACACCAAAAGATTCCCATTGGCAAGAAGGAAAGTGGATCTTAAGGTATGTGAATAGTACCAAAGGATTTAGAATTTTGTATACTTTAGAAAATGAATTCAAGTTGGTTGGTTACATAGATAGTGATTAGGCTTAAAGTTTAGATGATAGAAAGAGAATTTTCAGATACATGTTCCATATGGGATCCAGTGATGTTTCATGGGCATCTAAGAAGAAAACTATTGTTGCTCAATCTACAATAGAAGCTAAAAACATAGAAGCAAATGCAGTATCATGTCAAGCTATTTGGTTAAGGAGGATCTTGACAAATTTGAATAAAAGGCAAGAGGATGGAACTGCAATTTATTGTGACAACATCTCATCAATTGCATTGTCCAAGAATCTAGTCTTTCATTGGAGAAGCAAGAATATAAAGATCAGATATCACTTCATCAGAGAGTTGGTAGAGAATGAGGATATCAAAATAGAATTTTACAAGTCTGAGTAGCAACTAGCAAACATATTTACTAAGACTTTAGGCTTTGGAAGTTTTGTAAACCTATTAGAGTGTCTTGGTGTAGTTGATGTGGATCAATAATAATCCATTTTTTTTTTTTGGTTCGGGACAAAGGGGGAGTATTGAAATATTAAATGTTGTAGTCAATTGTCCTTGGAGCCAAATGCCCACCTACCACCCTGACGACCAATAGAACGTTCAAAAAAATTAATGCAGGTAGGTGAGTTTTTTCAAATTTGGAAAAGAGGGGGAAATATTCTTGGCAAGAGACAAAAGGAATGAATCTGGCTCATTCATTTAGAAGAAGAAGTAGATCAGAGTGTTGCAGAGAAGAGAAAAGAAGGAAGAAGAAAGAAATCGATCAATAGATCCAGTTGTTTAGAAGACAGAAGGAAGTTTTTTCTCATGTCTGCAGTTGTACATGCTTCCTCTTGTCATTCTATAAGTTTGTTGTTTATTGATTTTTTCCTGTAGAGTAGTGATTGGTCCAAGCATTTTTGTATGTAGCCATTGGAGCTATAAGTTTAAAGTTTAAAGTTTTACCTATTTGAAGTTTTTAGGGTTATTTTAGATTTTTCTAGTTGAAGCCAAATGCTCCAAGATTTTGTAATAGTTTGAATCATATTTGAATAGAAAGCAAGCAAACATATTTAAATCCATTTATCTTCCTCTATTTATTACATTTGAGAAGTTTATTGTTGGAAGCTTCATACTTTGGATCTCTGGTTTTTCAATGGTGTTGTAAGTCTGGTCACTCAGTCTAGTCTTTGTCTAAGTTATAACTTTTTAGTTTAAACCGAGCTCACTCAGCATCCACTTATACCAAGCACCACTTTTTAGTGGCTACCAAGCTCACCTAACATTGCTTGCTACCAAGCTCACTCCACATCTATTTGTTTCAAATTGCCCTTTGAGTCTCGAGTTCACTTGACATCTTCTTGTGTCGAGCTAGCTTGACACCTTTTTCTGTCACTTGGCATCTATTGGTGCTGAGCAAAACTGGCACTCGACACCTTCATGTGCTAAGAAAAATTTTTAATTTGTGATTTTATTTTTTCACATGGTATCAAAGCTTTGAGGCCCCATATCCATAGTGAATTAGGAAATTTACTTTTCTAGGATATTTGACATGGTAGGAGATGCAAGAAAGATATGGTAGCAGCCACCATCCTTTAATGGACAAAATTATGATACATGGGTAAAGAAAATGAAAACCATAATAGTTGTAAATGATTTATGGGAGTTTGTGATAAATGGGTTCAATGATGTGACAGACCCAGCTTAGTGTGCTGCCCTCTCAAATCTACAAAAGACTCAGTTGAAATAGTCAAGGAGAAAGCATGCGAAGGCATTAATTCTTATTGAGGTGGTGATGACAGAGACAATTTTTCCCAAAATTGTAGCAGCAAATTATGCAAAGGAAGCATGGGATATCCTTGAGACGAACTAGAAGGGGATTTATAAGGTCATAGTAGTAAAGCTACAAATTATTAGAAGAGAGTTTGAGAACCTTCAGATGAGGGGCAATGAACCTATTATAGAGTTTAGCTCACAAATCTCCACTTTGATAAACCAACTCAAGTCAAATGGAGAAGAATATGATGAGCCGAGAATTGTAGAGAAAATATTGATGAGTTTACTTCATAAATATGACAATATTGTTATGACCATAGAGGAGGCTAAAGACCTCACCACATTGACCATGGATGAGTTGATGGAAACTCTTCAAACCCATAAGCACTAGATAAACAGGTCAGCTATTACTTCCTAAGAGTAGTCCTTCAAAGCTCAAGAGAATTCAAAAGGAAGGGGGAAAGGTAGAAATGGCTCTGATAGAGGCTCAAGGAATAGAGGTTATGGAAGGAATGGTTAAAGGAATGCTGGTGCAGAAAGCTCAGGAAGAGAAAGCAACCAAGAAGGAGAAAGCATCCCTCAAAACAACTCTAGAGGAGGTAAGAAGAACTACAAATTCAATAAGAGTAATTTTGAATGCTACTACTATCATAAGTATGGGCATTATGCAAGTGAATGCTGGAAGAAATAAGGTGATCAGTCAAAGCAGAATGGTAATGTGGCTGATGTAAACATGGGAAATGTAAACAATCCCATAGCCTTCATCATGTGTAACATTGGTGAAGAAGGAAGCCTTGAGGTATGGTATCTAGACAAAAAATGTAGCAACCACATGAGTGGTAATGAAAGTTTATTTTCTTTCATTGATAACACTTTTAAGTTTGAAATTAAAATGGAAAATAATGGAACCATTCCCATACTGGGCAAAGGATCTATTATGGTTTGCACCAAGCAAGGTGAGAAGAAGGAGATACAAAATGTGTATTTTGTCTTTGGTATGAAGCACAACTTGATGAGTGTTGGACAACTCATTAAAAATGGATATAAAGTGCTGATGGAAAATGAGAAATGTGTAATTCATTAGAAGGATGGGAGTAATACATTACTTGCAGCAATCCAAATGACAAAGAACCAGATGTTTCAAATTAAAATAGAGACATGTTTCTCTTCCCAAGTCAATGTTGCACCTCTCAAGCATGCATGTATAGTAGTACACTGGCAATCAGCTCTTAGGAGCATGATTGAAGACCCCTCCAAGCTTTGGCATCTCAGGTATGGACATCTTAGCTTTGCTAGTTTAAATTTGTTGTCCAAGAAAAGAATGGTAGATGGTTTGCCAAACATTGTAAATTCATATGACAAGTGTGAGGTTTGCATATTGAGTAAGCAACATAGGCTTCCCTTTAATTTTGGAAATTCTAGAAGGGCTAGAGCACCATTAGAATTGGTGCATTCTTATTTGGTAGGCCCTATGCAAACTACTTCTATTTAGGGGAGTACTTACTTTATGACATTCATAGATGATTTTAGTCATAGGACATGGGTGTATTTCTTAAAGAAAAAATCTAAAGTATTTCATAAATTTGTTGAATTCAAAGACCTCACTGAAAAAGAATGTGGAAACTATATTAAGTTCCTTGGATTAGATAGGAGGGGAGTATACCTCCAATATGCTTGTAATATTTTGTAGGAAAAATGACATAAAGAAAGAGCTTATAGGCAATTATCCTCCGTACCAAAATGGAGTGGCTGAGAGGAAAAATAGGACCATTGTTGAAATGGAAAGAAGCACGATGAAAGAAAAAGGACCCCCAACTAAATATTGGGGAGAAGCTATAGCAACAACAATATACTTGATCAACAGTTGTCCTACAAAATTAGTTTATGATAAGATTCCTCTTGAGGCTTGGTCAAGGGGTAGATGGATAGTTGAACACTTGAGAGTGTTTAGATGTGTAGCATATGAACATGTGCCTAAGGAGCAAAGACAAAAGCTAGATGATAAATGTGTGAAGTGCATCTTCATAGGGTACAACTTAGAATCCAAGGGATATAGGCTATATGATCCAATTAACAGGAAGATCATCATTTCAAGAGATGTGAAGTTTCTTGAGAATTAGTCATGGGATTGCTTGGTAGATGAATCCTCAAGCACTTCAAGCAAAGTGCTTACTATTGAAGAGGAAGAAGATGCCATTGGAAATCAACAATAAGATAGATCAAAAAACATAGATTGTAGACAAAAGAAAAAAGGGAAGAAACCCTTAACATGCCAAGAAATAGTTTCAAGCACTTCAAGACAGCCTCAAGTTAGATCCAAAATAGTAGCAGCAGGAATACTAAAAATTCAGATCCCACTCCCACCTTCCTATTACCGAGAAAGACCAAGAGTCTAAGTGAGATATACCAAGATAAAAGGTATGATGAAGATTATGATGAGAGTGTAAATTTTGCATTATTTTCTCATAGTGATCCAATTTATTTTGAGGAAGCTATGAATGAAGAGAAATGGTGTAATGCCATGGATGAGGAAATAGATGCTATTGAAAGAAATGACACATGAGAGTTAACTACATTACCTCCTAAGAAACAAATAATTGGAGTGAAATGGGTTTATAAGACTAAGTGCAATTCTGAAGAAAAAATGGATATGCTTAAGGCATGTTTGGTGGTCAAGGGGTACAAGCAGTAGTATGACAGAGATTATGATGAGACATATGCCCCAATTGCATGAATGGAAACTGTGTGTGCTATCATAGCAATTACAACCCAACACAAATGGAAGGTATATCAAATGGATGTGAAGTCCACCTTCCTAAATGGTGTATTGAAGGAAGACGTGTATGTGGTGCAACCACCTAGTTATGAAGTTGCAGGTGAAGAACACAAGGTGTATAGATTGAAGAGAGCTCTATATGGGCTCAAGCAAGCACCACATGCATGGTACAGTAGGATTGACTCATATTTGATGAGAAATGGCTTTAGCAAAAGTGATGGTGAGCCCACACTTTACATTAAGGTAGCAAATGGTAATGTGTTGATTATTGTCTTGTATGTAGATGATTTAATTTTTACTAGAAATTATAATCCCCTAATTGGTGAGTTCAAAGAGGCCATGAAAAATGAATTTGAAATGGTAGATCTAGGTCTCTTGAAATACTTTCTAGGCATAGAAGTAAAAAAAATGGGTGATGGCATCTTTATCTCTCAAGAAAAATATGCAAGAAAGATTTTGGAGAGATTCAAAATGCAAAATAGTAAGGCAACCCCAACACCAACAACAGTAGTTGTGAAGTTGAGCAAGGTAGATTGCAACAAAACTGTGAATCCAACACTATAGAAGAATATGTTTGGAAGTTTGATGTATTTGACTACAACTTGGCCATACATAATGAATGCAGTAAGTTTGATTTCTAGATTTATGGAAACATCAAAAGATCCCCATTAATAAGTTGGAAAGTGGATCCTAAAGTATGTGAATGGTACCAAAGGATTTGGAATTTTGTATATTGTAAAAAATGAATTCAAGTTGGTTGGTTACACAGATAGTGATTGGGTTGCAAGTTTAGAGGATAGGAAGAGCACTTTCAGATACATGTTCCATATGGGATCGGGTGCTATTTCATGGGCATCCAAGAAGAAACCTATTGTTGTTCAATCTACAACAAAAGCTAAATACATAGCAGAAAATGCAATAGCATGTCAAGCTATTTGGTTAAGAAGGATCTTGAAAAATTTGAATGAAAGGCAAGAGGATGGAACCACAATTTATTGTGACAACATCTCATCAATTGAATTGTACAAGAATCTAGTCTTTCATGGGAGAAGAAAGCATATAAATATTAGATATCACTTCATCAAAGAGTTGGTAGAGAATGGGGATATAAAAATATAATTTTGCAAGTCTGAGCAACAGAAAGCAGACATATTTACTAAGTCTTTAGGTATTGGAAGTTTTGTACACCTAAGAGAGTGTCTTGGTGTAGTTGATGTGGATCAATAGTGATCCTTGTTTGTTTGGCTCAGGACAAAGGGGGGGTGTTGAAATATTAAATGCTATAGTCATTTGACCCTGGAGCCAAATTCCCACCTACCACCTTGATGGCTAACAAAACGTTCATAAAATTTAATGTAGGTATGTGAGTTTTTTCAAATCTAGGAAAGAGGGGGAAATATTCATGGAAAGAGACAAAAGGAATGAATCTAGTTCATTCATTTAAAGAAGCAGATCAAAGTGTTGCAAAGAAGAGCAAAGAAGGAAGAAGAAAGAAATTGATTAGTAGATCTAGTTGTTTAGAAGATAGAAGGAAGTTTGTTCTTGTGTCTGGAGTTGCACGTGCTTCCTCTTGTCGTTCTGTAAGTTTTTTGTTTATTGGTTTTGTACTGTGAAGAAATGATTGCTCTAGGCATTTTTGTATGCAGCCATTAGAGCTGTAAGTTTAAAGTTTAAGTTTTACCCGTTTGAAGTTTTTAGGGTTATTTTAGGATTTTCTGGTTGAAGCCAAATGCTCCAAGATTTTGTAATAGTTTGAATCATATTTGAATAGAAAGAAAGTAAACATAATTAAATCCATTTCTCTTCCTCTATTTATTACATTTGAGAAGTCTATTTTTGGAAACTTCATATTTTGACTCTTTGGTTTTTTAGTGGTGTTGTAAGTCTGGTCACTCAGTCTAGTCTTTTTTAAGGTTATAACTTTATAGTTTAAACTGAGCTCACTTGGCATCCACTTCTGTTGAGCACCACTTTGTAGTGGCTACTAAGATCACTCGACATTTATTGCTGTGGAGCTCACTCGACATCTATTTGTGCCAAGTTCACTTGGCATCAACTAGCTTGACACCTTCTCTTGTTACTTGGCATCTACTGGTCCCGAGCAAAACTTGTACTCAACACCTTCATGTGCCGAGTGAAATTTTAAATTTGTGATTTTATTTTTCTACATAGCCATCAATGCATGTACCACCGATGAAAACTAGTATATTGACAAGAAGCAATATATGCAAGAAATTGCTCATTGATATTTAAGATTGTTGTGAGATGATGATCAGTGCTTAGCCATGATGGAATGATAATATTAAACATATTGCTTTGCTCAAATGGATGCCTTACCTAAAGAGCTAAAAAGGTATAGTCAGCGATATGAATATATCTTCTCATTGTTTATTAACTATTTAATGATCAGCACGACATGATTCTGGTATCTATGTAGATGACATAAGAAAAGGGATTTAATGAGATAAAAATATTTATAAACAAAGGGTCACAACCTATACCAATAGAGTGTATGAAAAACATGTAATAATATGATATCATTTCATGCTCAAATGAACATGCAGACTGTTACTGATTGGTAGCTCATATTATTTTGATATTCTTATGTTACCAAAATTATTTTATTCACCATAGATGAAAGTATTAGTGTTGCAAAGATACACATCAGAACTAATACTTATCCTAATTAGAATCTCTTCTTGAACCATATAGATTACTATCCCCTCCCAAAAAAGGAGCTCTGGCCCTTTACTTATGATTTTAAGACAACATTGTCCTTTCCTGAATAAATATTATTATCTACTACAACAACATTATTGTTCTACATAATATCAAAATAATTATGGTGTATATTTAAGAACTAATTTTGGCATAGAAATATTATTGCAAATAGTATTTCTATATAGAAATTTTATATACAAACAACAGATTAAAATATTTAAAGTTCGATGGTAAGGATTCAAAGAGATAAAATTAAAAAATTAATTTTCCATGTTACAATGTGCCCTAAATAAAACTAATGAATTGTAGAAGATTTTGTTAGAAATAGTCAAAAGACCACGCGAGTCAAATCCACCTCATAATCTATTATAACCACACTCCACTACATAGCAAAAATATTGCATACGTTGCTAATAGATATGGATGCTATCCTCCAGAATAGGTCATACAGCTTTATCACCTTATCCTCTAGAAACATCTTCTATTAATGCCCTCATATCATAGGCTCTTTATATATAGAGGCCATTGCATAGGTTTGTAATCAATTAGTTTTGTGAATAAAATATGTTATCAATTCAGTGTTTATTTTTATTTTTCATTTCCTAGTATTTGTGTTTATTTCAGATCTTAGTAAATATTAGAACTCTTATTTTTATCATGGTATTAGAGCCTAGTTTAGCCAGGTTCAGCTATAGATTCATTTAGAAGTTCAACTAGAAATATTGCTAGAGGGTTTTACTACAAGAAAATATATTGCTAGAAATGGTTTGTTTGCAGGGCTGACATATTTTTGGAGTGATACTTTGTTGCATGGCTTTTATGCTTCTGGAGTATTGCTAGATTTGTTTGAAAGCTGATGTTTTTTGCTAACATGGGTTCTTCAAATGAAGTTTTGCCTATCTTTGATGGAAGTGGTTTTCCAGATTGGAAGATTGCAGTTAAGAATGCTCTAAGAGAGAAGGCTTTATGGAGGATAGTAAATAAATAAATTGGGCAACCTCAACAAACTGATAGAGAAAAGGAGTTGTAGAAATGCAAGTTGGAGCAAGCTAGAGGTATTATTGATAAAGCTTTGAGCCCCAATCTAAATAGAAGATTTGTTGATATTGATAACCCAATAGAGCTATGGGAGACTTTAGAAAAAGATTATAAAAATACAAACATTGCTAGCATGTTTAGTATAGAAGAAAAATTGATGAATTTAGACCCATCTAATTTTGAAAAAATGTCTAATTACGTCAATGAAGTTACCTTTTTAAATGCTTAGCTAAAAAAAAAAGGTGTTGATTATGCATAAAAAATATTTTTCGTTGATTGCAATGGTTGAAAGTAAGCTTCCCTAGCCATATAAAGTCTTTAAGGAATCAATGAAAAGGGTCCTTCAACTAAATCCCAATACCCCCCAACAAACTTTTGATCATTTTTGCAAATCTATTTTAGATGAAGAAGTTCAACTTATTAAAGAAGGGCATATTAAGAAGAATCATGCATGTACAACCAAAAGTACATTTTTTAGAAATGATGGAAAAAAGAATTGGAAAGGAAATAATAAATTTCAAAATAATGAAGGTTCTAACCATTTTTCTAGAAATGATGGTGCAGAAAAGCAAGCTAGAAGAAAGCCCTTTATTTGCAGGTATTGTGGAGGTGAGAATCACATGGAGAAATTTTTTTTGAAGAAGAGGGACAATGAAAGGCAACAATATAAGCCCAAGTAAGAAAAGTTTAAGG
This sequence comes from Cupressus sempervirens, assembly GCA_028749045.1. NCBI lineage: Eukaryota > Viridiplantae > Streptophyta > Pinopsida > Cupressales > Cupressaceae > Cupressus > Cupressus sempervirens. Next base: position 401,014,169 of record CM053785.1, on the reverse strand, counting down.
ATGGAAAGAAGGATAAACATAGTTTTGTAGCTATCTCTTTAAAAAGACAAGAGAAATCAAATGAGGAGTAATTGCTATACCCAAGAGTAAATATAGTGTTAAGGGGGGATACTTTGCTTTAGATTCTAATAAAGAATGAATTTTAGATTTAGGAGCACCATCTCACATGACTGGGCATAGATCTTTGTTTATTGATTTTTATGAAGGGAAGAATTTAGATCAAGAAATTTCTATTGCCAATAAAATGAAACTTCCAGTTTTAGGAACAAGAACTATTAATGTAACAAATGGGTCTTTGAAAAATGTTTTATTTTTTGAAGGATTGAGGGTGAATCTTATTTTGATATACTAAATAGTTCAAGTTGGATATGAGTTTTTTGTCAATGCTGATCAAGGGGTAAGTGCACCAAGTTGTGGTGCCAAAAGGGGGGTATAAGTGGACACCTTTTTCCTGAAATTTGCAAATTTTGAAATTCAAAAAGAATTTGAAGATAGTTACACTCAAAATTTTAAGATGTGAAGAAAAAAATTCGTAGTCCTTTGAATCTAGTTTCTTAACTACTAATTTTTTTTCAAAATGGTTTAGTTTTAGGTCCTCAAGAAATGGGGCCACAAAAAGTGGTACTGTTTATTCAAAAAAACATAACATAGTACAAAGTGTGGCCCCCTTAAAATTTTAACTTTTTTTTTGAAATTTTTTAATCACTCTTGTCAAAAGTTACTTAACACTATGTAGTTTATCTCAGATTTTTCAGGTAATTTTATAATGTGTATTTTTTTTAATGAATTTTTTAACTAGACACATCCCAAAAACGTGAAATATCTATGTGCTCCCCCTAGAAATAATTGAAAACTAATCTAAAATAAAAATATTTTTTTCAAAGTGTGTAGAATGGAGTCTAGTTTATAAAAAACTAAGTTGTTGCAAAATTTGATGAACGAGCTAAAATCTATAGACAACTAGTACATGGTGGTTTTTGACAAAAAATGAACATACATTCAAAAGAAATTATAGATGAAAGGCTTGAAATAGTTCAAATTAAAAATAAATTATATGGTTAGATAGCTAACACAGAGACCTATAATGCTATGTAACCTGATCTTATCGATACCCAACCATGAGGAATCTTGAAGGGGAGCACACAAGAAAAATCAATCATTTTTGGTATGTTTGTTGAAAAACACATCTCAGACGTGTTTATAAACTCCAAACATTTGGGTTGGATCTCCAAGGCAAAACCAAGCCTTAGGCTTGGGTTTAATGCAAAGATTGTAATAGCATGTGCGCCCTATAGCATGCATGCACTATTGGAAGCAATTCTTAGTAGCGCGTGTGTGCTATAGGGCACATGCACTATTGAGGCCTAAATTGCAAACCAAGACCAAAAGAGAGCTGGGTGGGGGGGGGGCAGGGGAATGGCTATGTGTGTGTGTGTGTGTGTGTGTGTGTGTCTGAGTGAGAGAGAGAGAGAGAGAGAGAGAGAGAGAGAGAGAGAGAGAGAGAGAGAGAGAGAGAGAGAGAGAGAGAAGGTAGTGGGAGACAAAGTGGGAGAGGAAGAGCGAGAGAGGAGGATGTGAGTGCATGTGTGTGAAGGAGAGAGAGTATGGAATGGGAGAGGGGGAAGACAAAGTAGCTCGAGAGAGAGTAGGGGATGGAAGAGAGAGTAGGCGATGGGAGAGGGAGAGAGAGTGGGGATAGAAATGTGTGTAAGAGAGAAAGAGAGAGAATAGGGGATAGGAGAGAGTGTGAAAATGTAAGAGAGAGTAGGGGTTAGTAGAGACTGAGAGAGTAGAGAGAGAGAGAGAGAGAGAGAGAGAGAGAGAGAGAGAGAGAGAGAGTGAGAGTGAGAGGGAGTGAGAGTGAGAGAGAGAGAGTAGGCAGTGGGAGAGGGAGTGGGAGAAGAGAGAAAGTGACAAAAAAAGTAGGGGATGGGAGAGGAGAGAGGGGAATGGGTGTGTGTGTGTGTGTGTGTGTGTGAAAGAGAGAGAGTAGGGAATGAGAGAGGGGAGAGAGAGATAGAGAGAGTAGGCAATGGTAGAGGGATGGGAGAGAGAGTGAGAGAGAGAGAGATAGTAGGTGGTGGGAGAGGGAGTGGGAGGGAGAGAGAGGTAGAATGGAAGTGTGTAAGAGAGATAAAGTAGGGGATGGGAGAGAGTAGGTAGTGGGAGAGGGACTGTGAGAGAGAGAGAGGGAGGGAATGGGAATGTGTATTTATTTATAAGAGAGATAAAGTAGGGGATGGGAGAGAGTGTGAGAGTTTGAGAGAGAGTAGGAGGTGACTGAGAGAGCTCATACGAGATGGGGCAAGAGAGAGAGAGAGTAGGGGATGGGAGAGAGTGTGAGAGAGAGTAAAGGATGGAAGAGAGAGAGTGAGAGTAGGGGATGGGAGAGAGAAAGTAGAGAGGGAGAGAGAGAGAGATAACTTAGGCAATGCAAGTGGGAGTGGGAGAGGGAGAGAGAGGGGGGATGGGAGAGTGTGTGACAAATCTAGAGAGTAGGGGATGGGAGAGGAGAGAGAGAGAGGGGGGATGGGAGTGTGTGTGTAAGAGAGAAAGAGTAGGGGATGGGAGAGAGTGTGAGAGTGTGAGAGAGAGTAGGTGGTGGCAGAGAGATCTCGTATGGGATGGGAGAGAGAGAGAGAGATTAGGGGATGTGAGAGTGTGAGAGAGAGTAGGGGATGGGAGAGAGAGTGAGAGTAAGGGACGGGAGAGAGAGAGTAGAGAGGAAGAGAGAGAACTTGAGAGAGAGAGATAGTAGGTGGTAGGAGAGGGAGTGGGAGAGGGAGAGGGAGAGAGATAGGGGGGATGGGAGTGTGTGCGACAGATGTAAAGAGTAGGGGATGAGAGAGAAGAAGAGTGGGGGGATAAGAGCGTGTGTGTCTATGAAAGAGATGGGAGAGAGAGTGTGAGAGTGTGAGAGAGAGTAGGGGATGGGAGAGAGTGAGAGAGAGTAGGGGGTGGCAAAGAGAGAGTACAACGATGGGGGAGAGAAAGTAGGTGGTGGGAGAGGGAGAGAGAGAGGGGGGATGGGAGTGTGTGTGTAAGAGAGATAGAGTAGGGGATGTGAGAGAGTGTGAGAGTGTGAGAGAGTAGGGGATGGGAGAGGAGAGAGAGTAGGGGATGGGGGAGAGAAAGTAGGTGGTGGGAGAGGGAGTGGGAGAGGGAGAGAGAGAGGGGGGATGGGAGTGTGTCTATAAGAGAGATAGAGTAGGGGATGAGAGAGAGTGTGAGAGTGTGAGAGAGTAGGGGATGGGAGAGGAGAGAGAGAGTAGGAGATGTGGGAGAGAAAGTAGGTGGTGGGAGAGGGAGTGGGAGAGGGAGAGAAAGAGGGGGGATGAGAGTGTGTCTGTAAGAGAGATAGAGTAGGGGATGGGAGAGAGTGTGAGAGTGAGTAGGTGGTGGAAGAGAGAGCTCATATAGGATGGGAGAGAGAGAGGGTAGAGAGGGAGAGAGAGAACTTGAGAGAGAGAGATAATAGGTAGTAGGAGAGGGAGTGGGAGAGGGAGAGGGGGAGAGATAGGGGGATGAGAGAGAAGAGAGTGGGGGGGATAAAAGTGTGTATGTCTGTGAAAGAGAGAGAGTAGGGGATGGGAGAGAGTGTGAGACTATGAGAGAGAGTACAATGATGGGGGAGGGAAAGTAGGTAGTGGGAGAGGGAGAGAGAGAGGGGGAATGGGAATGTTTGTAAGGGAGACAAAGTAGGGGACAAGAGAGGAGAGAGAGAGAGTAGGGGATGGGGGAGAGAAAGTAGGCGGTGGGAGAGGGAGAGAGGGGGGGATGGGAGTGTGTGTGTAAGAGAGACAAAGTAGGGTATGGGAGAGAGAGAGTGTGAAAGTGAGTAGATAGTGGCAGAGAGAGCTCATACAGGATAGGAGAGAGAGAGTGAGATTAGGGGATGGGAGAGTGTGAGAGAGTAGGGGATGGGAGAGAGAGAGTGAGAGTAAGGGATGGGAGAGAGAGAGAGTAGAGAGGGAGAGAAAGAACTTGAGAGAGAGATAGTAGGCAGTAGGAGAGGGAGAGGGAAAGAGATGGGGGGATGGGAGTGTATGTGACAGATATAGAGAGTAGGGGATTAGAGAGAAGAGAGTGGGGAAATAAGAGTGTGTGTGAGAGATCTAAAGAGTAGGGGATGGGAGAGGAGAGAGGGTGAGAGAGGTAGAGAGAGTAGGTGGTGGAAAAATAAGAGAGAGAGAGAGAGTAAAGGATGGGAGAGGGGAGAGAGAGTGTGTGTAAGGGATGGGAGAGGGGAGAGAGAGTAGGAAGAGAGAGAGGGTAGGGGATGAGAGAGAGAGAGTAGGGAGGATAGAGAGTAGGGAAGATGGAGAGTGATGTGTTTCCACATAGTGTGTATGTGCTTTATAGGGCATACATGCTATAGTGCCTACGCACTATGTGAAATCACCTAAAAACAAACAAAAAACAACTTTGGGGCCCATTCATCCACTCTCTACTTTTGGTTTGTTATGCACTCTGTTATTCTGACAGAAATCACGGGTTTCAACATAGCAAACACTATTTTAACACTTTTGGAAGCTAGCAAACACCAAATTCAATCATCGGATATGTGATTTGAAGACTTTTTGAATATTCCTTGTATAGAAAAGGTTAGTGCAATCTATTTTGAATATTGTTTGTTGATATATAGATACAAATTTGATTGTAATTTGACATGTTGTTTAATATATAGTGAATTCATTGAAATTTGTATGTTTGAATGAAATGTTATTTCAAAATAGTTAGAGATTTGACAAGTCGTTTGATATATATTGTGTATTCATTCAAATAATTATAATTTTTATGTGTATTTGAATAATTTGTAATTTTAACATTTTAAGTAATTTAGATGTTTGAATAATTTGACATGTAGAAATCATCATCATGCCAAGGAAGAAACCAAAAACTCAGACAAATGAAGAGAGAGAGAGAGAGAGATAGAGATTTGGCAATTAAAAGAGATAAAATGAAATTACTATGTGAGCAAAGAAAATTGCAAAGCAATAATGAAGAATTGACTTTTGAAGAGGATCAAGAACTATCGGTATAAAGAAACAAAGAGGAAGAATTGGAAAGATAAAGAGAACAAATGAGACTATTACATTCAAGAAGAAAATTGAATTGTGAAGTTACACCATCTTCCAATGTTGGAGTCATATCGTCCGCTACACCATTTTCCAATGTTGGAGTCATATTTTCTACTACACCATCTTCAAATGTTGGAGTCATATCATCCGCTACACCATCTTCCAATGTTGGAGTCATATTTTCTACTACACCGTCTTCCAATGTTGGAGTCATATCGTTTGCTACACCATCTTCTAATGTTGGAGTCATATTGTCCAGTACACCATCTTCCAATGTTGAAGTCATATTGTTCGCTCATGTTGAAGAGACACTGATTTGTAGATCTGATAATATACACACTCCATCATGTCATGTTGAAGGCACAACATCAACACATCAAGTAGGTGATATTCCATCTTTTGCATCTTATTGTCAAGGCACATCATCTTCAGTTCAAGGTACACAACACACTTGACCTTATGTTGATGTTCAAAATATTGAGGGAATGGAAGAGATTATAACAACTTCTAGAATTCATTATAGAAGACCAAAATATTTGATTGATATTGATACTAAAATTTTGAAATCAATGCCTGACAAGATTAGCAAGCGTACTTGTCAAAGAAAAGTTAATCGTATGTGGAGATTTTTTTTTAAGAATTAAATATTATAGGTTAATGTCAATTATTTGTTGAAATGATGAAGAATTTGAAATTTAGGCCTATCATGAAGATTCTTGGGCTAAGAACGATGGACGATTCAAATGAAAAAAATATTGTAAAGAATCTAATGAGTGCTTATGACAAAGTGGGCTATAAATCATACACCAAAGACAGTAATATCACAAGATGAGTACTTACATTGACAATAGTAAGTAGCCAAATGACGAAAGCTCGACTCATGAGAAAGACAAGCAAAACATTAAAAATTGGTAGAGGTACTCTAAGGAGAGCCATGCTAAGGTGTGAGAGATTGGAAGATCCAACAAAAAATGAATTATAGACATTTAGTGGTAGACTACTGCGAAAGGATAAAAAAATTAGTGAAGCCTTGAAATCATTGATTGAAGATTTTTGGAAAAATAACACACGTGTTTTCCCTAATCAAAGAGATGTTGTAAGAAGGAGGATTGGTAACCAAAATCATGTCCCACATGTGAAACATTTTTTGGACTCAACTTAGACACAATTTTTTGCAAAATTTATTGGTATGTATCCTCAAATTCAAATAAGTCAAAGATTTTTTTAGATGGGTAAACCTTCTTATGTAAAGATAAATCATACATGCCCAACTTTTTGTTGTAGGATACATATTTAATTTTTTAACCATTTTGATGTTTTTAGGCATATATGCATAGTTTTTCATTCTTAGTTTATTTTGCAGAATTGTGACATGAATGAGCCACCAAGATCTTCAAGGGAATTCATATCCAACATTTTATGTGAAACAGGGGATGACCAACAATTTTACAAGACATCATGTGCTTGGATGGTACATGCTTATTTTGTGGTTCTTTGAAACTTTTATCAACTTGTCAACATATGGATAGTACACATGCAATTGGAAATGAAATAGTAGATTACAAAAAATTTAAGATAGTGACATATGCTCTAAAAGATGAGAAACATGGTAAAAGATATGATTTAGTCATTGAAAAGATTAAGATTTTTTGTGAAAAGATTATTTACGAGTATGCAAGGCATACCCATAGAGCTCGATGGCTAGATTTGCAATTCAAGTTGTGCAAGGATACGTTTCCATTGGATACCATTGTTTCGGTTGTAGATATCATAGAGAACTACACACTACAACCACAAAATGAGGTGCAAGCAAACTATTATACTTCTCAACAGGTTTTCATATTTGTTCACATAACATTCATGCATTCACCTACAAGTACAAAGGATGATGAAAGATTTTGATGGAGTACCATTTTTACATCAACGATGATCAATCACATTCTATGGAGTTCGTACATGGTTTTTTTCAACTATTTTATAGAGATTTTGCTAACAGGGGCATAACATATCATTAGAACATTATTTGGTCAAACAATTGCACATCTCAATTCAAGAATGCATAGATGTTCTATTGGTTGAGCATGATGCATAGGTTGTGTAGAATTCAATGTATGTGGAATTTCACAGAGGCTAGTCATGGTAAGGGAGAGCACGATGGTGCAAGCATATACATTAAAAGAACCTTGGCTCATGAAGAACTGAAGTACAAAGATGAAGCAATATTGATAGATGTAAAATCTATCATCCAATGGTGTAACGCTAAAATGGATCCAGGTAAGGAAGGTGAGTCTATGGTTCATAGATTTTTTTGGTTGATAGATAATACTAACATTGCACCATATCAAGATTGTTGCACACTAACAGGATCTAGTGAGTTACACTCTTTTAGAACCTCTTATGTAGGTTCATGGAGTATCCACACACAAAAAATGGTATGCTATTGTCCATCATGTGCAGAGGAAAATTAGGATGATTGTGAGTCAACTGAATGGGTGGACAAATGGGATATATGGGCTTTGGACCCAATTGACACCTATCATCCCCCACAAGCACTGGAAATGGTAGAGATGGATTTGTCTATTGACTTTGACCGCTTGTTAGATCTAGTGAAACCTAGTAATATATATATTTATATATCTTTGTAATTTCAATATGTAACTTTATAACTTTTACCAAAGTATTTTCTAAATTAATGACCACATTCTGTACATTTGTCACTGTAGGCCATGTTTTTGCTGTTATTACACCTGAAGACAATGAAGAAGGGATAGATTATTATTTGTGTCGTTGTGTTGAAGCCAAAAAAAAATTGGTTCACTCAGTTATAGATGGTGAAGGTTTAGAGTACCATGTCGGTGTGATGGTTGTAATAGACACATGGCTTAGACGATATTCTATGAAGAACCCTAACTTGTGGTTATTTGAGGATTGGCAAATAGAGAGGAAGATTCTTCATTATTCAAACCTTGTTGTTGTATCAAATTTCCACTTGATAAAATATGGTGGAAAACCACATAATAAGATTATTTGGAAAGTTTGCGAGTCAAACCATGAGGCAATACTTGAGACATTAAAATGTCGAGCAGATCCAGTTGGCTCATTAGAATGAATAGGGAGAGAGGGAGAGAGAGAAAGAGTGATCAATTGGATCCAAATACAATGTTACAACCTCTACCCCAAGACTATCCACATGACTAAGATGGACCATATTGTTATGATGTGTAAGTGATGCGATTTAGTTTTGATTTGTTTAGAATCTAGATACATTATTTGAATTTATATTAGATTCTTTAATAGGACCCATTTTTAGATTAGTCGTTTGAATAAGTGAAAGTTTAGAATTTTTTGTTTAGATCAAAATGTAATGAAAGAACATGAATATTGTTAGAATGTGAATGATTGTGATGTAAAGTATTGATTGTGTGCATGTAACTAGAAACTTCAAACTAGCGAAAGCAAGGATACAATGGGAGAAGTTTTCAATACTCATCAAGAAAGGGTTATCATATAACTCAAAAAGCAAGGATTTCTACAAATGGATAATTCTTAATGACAAGAAAAATTCAATTTTTGTCATTCTCTAATTTTAGTGGATTAATCTTATCTTAGATTTTTTACTGTGCTAATTCTTCATTTGCACGTCACCAAAGAAGAGGGCTAATAAAGTTGATGCACAAGTGATAAAGGGTGAGATACCAAAATCATCTACGAAATGGTATTATCAATTCACATCCTCAATATTCATTAGTGTTCTTTGTTAAAGTACCATTGTATGTTAATCATCTTATGCCTAGAATTGCAGAGGATCACAACCATCAAAAAGTAAGAAGGAAAATAGGTCTCGATCTGATGATAATGGGGCAGTGATAGATATAGTTCTCTCTAAGGATAATGTTGATCAATCGATGTATAGGTTGAGAGAACCAAAAAGACTATTTAGATCTACTAAAAAGAAATCAAAATTTTGACATTTTAGGATATAAAATGTATATTGATGGATTTGACAAGAATTAAAAGTATACAGACAATCAATTTAGTCTTCCATAAAATGGTTCTTATATTAACAACTTTTACTATATTTATTAATTTTTTTCCAACATTTAATGTGATTTAAGTGATGCGGTTATATATTGGGTAGGTTCAGCGTATGCTTTGAATGATTTATCCATGATCATCATGAGATGACCATCTCAAAAGTGTTTATTGAGCTCATTTTCCTTCCTGGCTACAAGACTAATTTACTCTTAATTTTCTTCCAAACCATGGTTGCTTGTAATAGATACCCAAGAATACTTGCAATCATTGCATTCCAATTTTTTGGACTTTGACTCATTATTATCATAAAGTTGGAATGTTGGAAAGGGTTAATACTTGATTATGTATATTCATCCCATGCGTGTTCCATGAGGTTAATACTATTGTAACATTTTAACATTTAATTTTGTGAATTTTTTCCTCATTTTGTACATGATCAATTTGTTCAAGCGACATACGATGAGGTTGTCTGTACAACCTAATGATTGAGTTGAAGTGATTTATTAAGTAAAGGGTTATTTAATGTAGCTATTTAAATCATGCATATTTGATGACCATTTCCCTCTATTTTGTAGTCCTTTTTCACAACACTATTTCTAACATGGTGTTGTTCAAGTTCATGAATGATCACAATATCCATGACTATAGAGCAAGTGTGTGTGATTGATACAAAGCCCTCCTATATTCCCCTAGGAACCACAACTCAACTCTGGGATTATCTTGTATTCTTGGAATTTACCCAAGGAGTTAGACTCTAATAGGGTTAAAGAGGAGGTCTTTGAATTGGTAACATCTTCCTACAACCATGTATAAGAGGTTATAACCCAAATCTTTAGTTTGTCTTCTAAACACTCACATTGTTCACCATGCACCTAGTGTACCCTGGTGCCTCCAACATACCAAAACTCATCCTTGGTTTCATACCATGACCCCAACACATTCAATCATCTCAAAACATCCCATCTAACATGTTCCAACTCCTTACACACTCTTAGCAACTCATCTCGTACACTTTCTCAATTTTGCCTCTTCTAGACTTGTTCCAACTAGCCCTTGCCAGTCACTAATTTGTTGTTTACTCCAAACTTTGACAGATAAATTACTAAACTATTGGGTGATTAAAATACCATTTTACTCACTCTAAATATACTCCAAAACCAACTACACTTGTTTTGTAAAATATCACTCAAAATTGGCTATTTCAGTCTGCCAACTAGGCCTAGTTTAAGGCCATTTATAAAGCAACTCACAATCCCTTGACTTTTGGAACTCGCATGACCCAAAAAAATATTAAGAGATTACTCAAATGCAAGGATTCTTCTATTTTTTTGGTCTCATGATCAACTTTACAATGGTTTTTACAAAACCCTCCTTTCTAGCCCCTTTACCTTAGGGCTTTCTAGAAATCTTACTTTGCAATGTCTCTAGAACCCCAAAATGGTTGAAAAACCTTCACTTTGGTTATATTAGATGAATTTCAACATAAAATTAAGCTCTTTTTTGGAGAAAACACTAAATCCACCTTCGGAGCAATCACATACCCCTTTTTATGCACTCAAATTTTAGGGAAAGCTATACATTCATTGCTCAAACTTCAAAACTCTTACATTATCAATCAATTTCGACCATCCAAACTTGTCTACCACATGTGGGAATGAGGTTTTAAACTCATTTAGACTCTCAAAACCAAATGAAACCTCCCTTTGGATCCCTTACATGACTCGATTAAGCCCATTTTGGCTTATATTGCTGATGTTGGAAAGTTTACAAAATATTACACTTTTAGTGCCTTTTACATCTTTTAGAGGCTTTGATAGCCTTATTACATTATTCAATACCTTTATAGGTCTTTTATATCCACCCCTAACCTAGGATCAATCCAAATCCATTCCTAGTGACCTCTAGGTACCTTGTAGGCTCAATAATGCCATTAAGGCTTACATTAATGCTTTGATTATAATATGATCAATCTATGATCAAAACAAGATCACATGTCCATGATTAAAATCATTACAAGTTTTAATGACCTTAGAAGGCCATTTGTCTTCCAATCCACCTAAGAATTTCTCATCTTGCCTCCTGCTTGTGACCTTGGTGCTCCTGCACCAGTGTTGGCCAACAATTGCAAAATTTGTGTTATCAATTGAGCTACTAGATCTTGTCATTTTTATTTTTTGCCTTGAAAATTTTTTTACACTTAGCATAGCTACTATATTTCAAAAGTTCTTCCTTATCCTTATAAATATTGGATTTGAGTGTAGTTTCAATATTTGGTAGCTTATTACAAGGAGTAGTCATCTCATAGAAAAAAAAAGTCTTCTAGTTTGATGCAGAGGATAGGGTGATGGACCGAAGTAACAACCCAAAATGAGCAAATTTGTAATAATGTACCAAGTGACCCTTCTAGGTCCTAATGGGAAAATCCCACAAACAATCAACTCTAGGATGTATTTATGCTTTAATAGGTTTTTTCTAGCCTATCTAGCATGTTCACATCAACACATTTCAGTTTCCATACCCTGCAAGCCAAAATGCATAATTCACCCAAATGTTGTCAATGCATTTTCACAAGTTTGTGATAGCAGCAAGACAAGATGATGGATAAATTTTGATTTTTTCAAATGACTCCTTGAATAAATGACCTTTCCAAATACCCTTTATCCTTTTCTAAAACATATGTAAGACTTAGATGCAACTCCGTTAGAAAATATCTGAGATTCTACACACTGCCCCTGTTTTCATCAATGAAGAAATAGTGCATTTACAAAGAAACATATAGAAATACTCAATGTATGGAATTAAAAATTTTCATAGGCTCCTAAAATGACTTCAATTAGAGAAATCCACTCTCAATTTCAGTCTATGGGTTCCCTAACCCCAAAAGCCCCAATTCACCTTCTCAAAACCCTTGTTCCTAGGGCATCACCAATCTAACACATGCCAAGCCTTCTTGGACTAATTCAAGATTCAAAAATCTATTTTTTATCACCATAAACATGAATCAACTCACAAACACTACCCTCCTTAAGGAAAATCTCTTCCTAATTGACTCTCCCCTCCAAATAACCCTTGTTTTCACAACTTTATTTGATTTGGTGGCCACCAATCTCAAGTTAGATCTTCATTTCATGGTTAGAAATATTTGTAGAAGTTATATAAATGGAATTCCATGAAGAAACAATGAGCATTTCATGGAACGACCATGATTAGATGCAAAAAACTATCAAAATGCTTAGAAATAAGACTGCTATAGCCAACAATATATAAATTTGATGAACAAAACTTCAAGTTTGAATGCTAAACTGAGTAAAGAATCTCAAAAAATGTCTAATAAGATGTCACCAATCATTCCAACATGTGAAAGCATTCAGAAAGAAAAGAGATCTTCAAATTACTCTTGAAACCAAGCACTTTCCTTCTATTTTTCTGAGACAGTTCATACAATCTGTGTTTACAGTCAATACAAAACAAATATTTATAGACTTGGGAGATAGAAACTAACCCCCTTAACCAACTCCAACCGGTTTCACTTCCTATTTCTTCATAAAATTTAAACTATGGATTTTCCCTCCAAAATGCCCATGTAGCCATTGAATTCAAGATTTAAAATTTTTAACTATTAAACTATGTTTTTAAAGACTTTTTTGAATCTTTTAACTTATCAAATGACATGCTAAGGTTATGATAACCTATAGGACCCTATAAAAGGACTCTCCTACCCTATGAAATCCCTAGATCCTATTCAATGGCTCAATTACAACTTTTCCAACATTGAAATCCATCAAGATATCATACAACATTATGAATTTTTTATGCTTTCGAATGCCATGATTGGTTGAAGGATTGCCCAATTGACTATAGGAGATTCTCCATGACCTCTATGATGAATTGCACCTCCAATGTGCCTCTGATAAGCATATGATGTTCCTACATCACAACCTAAGCTTCTCTTGAAACTTGTTTTATAGTTCTTAATTTCAAAATAGATACGACTTTTTCATTATAACATGTAGGCACAAATCTCATAATTTTACTCATGTTCATCATCAACGCTTAATGGTGTAGGGGCACCAAGGTCATTCTATGAAGATACATTTATTGAAGACACCAAGGACTAAGGATCCAATAGACTTCTAATACAGGGAGACTCTACCCTGCAAGTGGACTCCACTACACAAGCCCAACCCTCAAACTTAGGGTACTCAAACAACTTGGATCAACACTTAGGAACTCCCTACCACCAATAGGCCTACAAAGGAAAATACTTCCTAATTGGTTTCAAAACTTGGCTTTTCAGATGGAAATGGTTATTATAGATTCAAACCAACAAGAAAAATCTCAAACTTGAGGTTTCTCAACTCTCAACAATCAAATTTCAAATCTGTTAACAACACTTCCTACTAGGACAATTTCTAGTTTTAACGGTCAAAATCCAAAAGAATAAAAAGGACCCCCTACTATTTTTACATTTTTAAACACTCTTCAACATCCCCTAAGAGACTCTAAAAGATTAACCAACAACTCAGCTCCAACATCAAGTTATGCCCACTTTGTGTCATAGTCCTAAATGGCCAGTTTAGGTTGGGTTACAAGGAAAACATAAAAAAATGGGTTCATAGACTTGGTTCAACCCCTTGGATCTATACTATATATACAACTTGTCCTTATAAACCCTTCACTTGGGTTAGATTAATCAGTTTAGGAGCTTGATCCTTGTTTTCCCTTCAAATCTAGACTAGACATAAGATTATGTTCAGTCTAGGGCTTGCTGGTAAAAATAGATGCCATGCTCCTACCACCATGAATCTCTTCTATCTCAAAGAACCCTCTCCTAAATTTTATTCCATAAAGTGACATTGAAATCCCACGGTGGGTTTGCAAGTTAGGATTCCATCTTACTGAAACTCTCAAATTTGGAGTAAATCTGACCTACCTACACTAAAACTGATATAACTTTTTTTTTGTATACAAGATAAAGACCTCAAACCAATTGAAATGGAATCCTGACTCAACCCTCTATCCAACCATATAAGACTTGCACCACCACCAATCTGTACAGGCTGTACATAATTGAAAAAATAGTAAAAAAGGCATAAAATCTGAGTTTTATATTGACCAATGCTATCCACCATCCATATAATGACCTTTTCCAAGTGTGGGGATCTTAAGTACATGCCTTCAAGTAGTTATAACTTCCATTTGGATGGTTGGAACACAATACAACCTCATGTTCAGTTTGACAATTATTATTTGCAAAAATTGCTCTTTAGCAACTTTTCTGCAAATTTTCACACTTTTTAAGGTTGTCTTATTGGTTTTGAGTCTATAATAATCATTTGGAATGATTAGGACTCATTTAGGTTGGTGGTTAGTTGAAATTCCAATAAGTGCAAAAATTGCAAAGTTGCAAATTAGCAACTTTTGCAACAATTTAGCAACTTTTAGGAAATAACCATAAAACTATCTATATTCCTATACTCCTTTGAGGTTTTACTATTACCAAAAATTTTCTAAGTCATAGAATTGAAAATCAATTGAAAAATGTAAAAATTGCACTTTTTGCGCAAAGTTGCATTGTTGAAAGTTGTGAAAGTTGCTCAAATTTACAACTTAGTGGAAAAAAGGTTGTGGGATCAAACTATCTACTCTATCCTCAACCTCGTCCTGTCCCCTTCAGTGCTTGAACGTTCTTAGGCACACTGAACTGGAATGTCCCTAAGGGTCACTAAATGCCATAGGGCTGCAATCTTTGACAAGGCATATCTCAGAGCTTGTACAAGGTATGGATGCAATTCTAGTTCCTACAGGACCATGCTATGGAGACCTACAATAAACTCTCTCACTTTTTGGATATCACACTCCATTTTAATTTTACATTGCCATCTCAGGTGATGTTGAAACTTGTAGTGTTGGCTAGTACAAAGTTGCCAACTACCAAATCTCTCTCACCTTTCATCATGGGATTGAACTGTCTACTCCGTTAGCCCTAGGTGACTAGGTAAACCCTATCACCAATCTTGTCCTATCCCCTTTAGTGCTTTAACATTCTCAGGCATGCCAAACCAGAATGTCCCTAAGGGTCGCTAAATGCCATAGGGCTGCAATATTTGATGGGACATATCTTGGAGCTTGTGCAAGGTATGGATGTGATTCTAGTTCTTACAGGACCACATTGGGGAGACCTACAATAACCTCTCTCACTTTTTGGAGATGAAACTCAATTTTAATTTTACGACGCCATCTTGGGCGATGCTGAAACTTGCAGTATTGGCTAGTACAATGTTGCCAACTGCCAAATCTCTCTCACCTTTCATTGTGGGATTGAACTATCTACTCCATTAGCTCTAGGTGGCCAAGTAAACCCTATCCTCAACCTTGTCCTATCTCCTTCAATGCTCAAACATTCTTAAGAAAGCCGAACCGAAATGTCCCTAAGGGTCACTAAATGCCATAGAGCTGCGATCTTTGACGGGGCATATCTTGGACTCGTCTGAGGTATGAATGCGATTCTTGTTCCTACAGGACTATGTTGTGGATACCTACAATAACCTCTCTCACTTTTTGGAGATCACTCTCCATTTTTATTTTACAATGCCATCTCGGGTGATGCTGAAACTTGCAGTATTGGCTAGTACAAAGTTGTAAACTGCCAAATCTCTCTCATCTTTTATCGTGAGATCAAACTATCTACTCTGTTAGCTTTGGGTAGCTAATAAACCTTATCCCCAAACTCATCCTATCCCCCTTTTGATGTAGACTAAAGTATGATAAGCCCATTAAACAACCCAAAATGAGCAAAATTGTAGAAGGGTTCCAAGAGACTCTTTGAGGTCTTGATGGGCAAAATCTACAAATAGTCAA
This sequence comes from Cupressus sempervirens, assembly GCA_028749045.1. Taxonomy (NCBI): domain Eukaryota; kingdom Viridiplantae; phylum Streptophyta; class Pinopsida; order Cupressales; family Cupressaceae; genus Cupressus; species Cupressus sempervirens. The sequence goes on along the minus strand of CM053785.1, from coordinate 400,998,192 downwards.
CTCTAGGAGGTTTCAAGGCATCAATAGGTTTATTTTGGCATATCTAACTTGTTCCAATCAATACCTTTTAATTTCAATACCTTCTAAGACAAAATGCTCAATGTACCAAAATGTTGTCAATGCAAGTTTTTCCAATTTTGTGACAGCAGCACGACAAATTGATCAATAACTTTTCTTTTTCCCAAAAGACTCTTTGAAGAAATGGATGTTTTGGATACCCTTTTTCCTCGCACAAAAAATATATAAAACTTAGATACCCTTCATGCTGCTCCTGTTTCCAACAATGTAAGAATGATGCAATTACAAAGTAATTGATAAGAAGACTTAAGATCTGGTATGTTGATATCAAAGGTAAATTTGAGGCCATTCTCCTATCTATAGTTAAGTAAAGGAATATGTTCATTGTATCACTTCATATATACTTACGAAGAATATCATATGTATAAATTGATATAGTGGTATAATCCATTGAGCCAAGAGTTTGATTGAGGACTGAGTTAAAAGAGCTTTTGAGCTAAGATTTTGATTTTGGAATTGTTAGAAGCATTCCAAAGCTCGTGATGCCCTTTATCAAGCTATACCCCACTACACTAATTACAAACACTTTCGAGTTGTTTAGGAGTCTTTAAGACCGTCAAAATTGACTTGTAATTTTTTATGCCAACTTCAAAAATAATAAATATTATTACATTAAATCTAGGCATTATCTTTCAAAAAAAGTTATTAGCATTCTTATTTAGCCCCATCCAAAGTTTCGAGAAAGGTCTAGGAATAATTTGTGCTGAAATGTAAACTTAATTTAAATAGTAACCTTATGCAAATTCAAGGTTGACATTGTCCATGAACAAATCATTGCTCAATCAACCTTGTCCTCTCTAATTTGGAGTTCTCCCTTGTCTACCAAATTAGTCTACAATAAAAACTCAAAAAAGCCTAATCATTCTCAAATTGATTATGTTTGAGAAGGGTACATTGCACTCACCTTCAAGGTGTGAATCTCTTTGTAATGATAACATTGCTCTCACAAAAGCCATAATATTGAAACCCAATGAATGCATGAAAATACCACATTGTAGGTCATGTGTCTAATGGCTTCTTGTTTACTCATTTTTTAATATTCATTAAACATCCAAATTGTCACCAACTCTGTAACTCTCTATCCTCCACTAAAACATCAAATTGCTAGAGGCAGCTCATTGTTTTGTGTTGTTTGCCATGACTAGGGATGATAATAGTATGAGTAGATATAAAATATTTTCTAAAAAATATAAATATATTCCTATATGACAATGGATAATCAATATTGACTAACTTTAAAGATGTTAAGAAAAGGGGAAATTTAGTTAAAAACATTGGAAATTTAGTTAAAAATATTGATAAATTGTTAATGAAGATAAAATATTGAATGGACTTATATCAAAGGTAGTGATGTAAAAATAGAAGATATGAGTCAAAGGGGTAGAAATGAACTATTGGTGAATGCTACTCAGGGAGAGAAGTGTTATAGTTAAGATATGAATCAAGCAGAGACATGAAGTAGAGAAGTGTTGCAAGGAGGAGATGAAGGGTTTATTAGTTCTATGAGTATTTTCATAAGGGGGAATATATAATAGGAAAAAGTGGAAACATTATTGTGTTTCACCATAATTTGAAGATGATAAATATTGGTGAGTAGAGGAGGTCTGAGGCCATGCACCAATTCATGCACCAATTATCTAGTAATTACTTTGAAAACCAAACCTAGTGTGACCTTATTAGGTCTATGTACTTTACATGGGTTAGGTGCTACAGGTATGGAATTGGGAATCTAGGCTTTGAAGTCTTCAATAAATTTCAAAAGAGTGTCTGAATCTACCCATAGAATAGTTAGATTTCAACCTAAGAGGAATTTAAGTCTAGAAAATTAGAGTAGGAGACCTACAAGGAATTATATGCTAGTCAACATTTTGTATTGTATGACAATTGGAGGGTTAAACCAAGAGTTGATTCTCAATTAGTTCAACATAAGAAAGGTGTCCCAATAGAAACTTGGGGTTGGTGAAGAGTTACAATTATTGGCTTGGAATAGGGCTAGTATCCCTAAAAAAAAAGGTGCAAGATCTTGATTGGAGAAGTACTTAGCTTGGAGGAGTTCACAAATGACCCTATCACTTTGGATAGGTCACAAAAATGATATCCTAAAGGATTAAGATATTAGGAAGGCCACAAGTTTAGTTTGGTAGATTAGGAAGAAGAAAGTGCTTAAACCTCACTTCTTTCTCAACATCTCTGCATTAGTGAGGGGGAGATGAAGAGGATAGATGGCTACATAGATATGGAAAATATAGAAATATAAAGATGGGGGGGGGGGGGGGGGGTGGGGCATAAGAGAGAGTGAGATGAAACATTAAATAAATATATTCAAATGAAATAAATTAACATGAAATAACTGTACCTATACGAAGCTCGTATGATGTCTATGCTCTGAGTCTGTAGTAAAGGTTGAGGGTCTTGTGGAGAACTAATGCACATGCATAATTTTTTTTGTCAATCCTTAATATGATTAAGTAATATATATGTATTAATTAAAATGATTAAATTGATACATACCTCTGGACTTGTGGAGGGGACAAAAAATGAGCCTAGAGGATCGTTGCTAGGCCCAGCAACACTCTGACCCTAAATTTTGAACAATATCAATAGATGATAATTAATTAATCATTCACTATACATATGAAATGTCATCAGATTAGTAAATTATAATTATAATTTACCTGTGTGTCAATGCCAAATGTGTCGTTTAGGAACTAATCAGCGATGAGCCCATCATCCTCACCATCTCCAATATGAGTGCCAAATGTGCATAGGGATTCACATGAAGTGCACACATCACCATGACACACAAAAGGCTCCCCCTCAACTAATGGGCTCGTGGAATGGATGAGGGTCTGCGTCAAAGCATTAATGGTCTCTAGAGTAATGGCCTCTACATGTTCCTTCACAACTAAAGGAATAGTCACATGCTCACGCTCTGGCTTGACCACAGGTGCCCTAACTACATTAGGGTCATGACGTGCTCCCAACCTCTCAAATGATGACCCCCCACTTCTACCCTAGGAGTCTAATATATCAAAATAATTGGGGATCTCCCCAAGGAAAAACTCATAATATAATTTCTTCAAAAAATACATGGGGACCTCGTGATTTTTGCAAGGAGGGGCATCAAAAACCATCCACCATCTATTTCAAAAATTATTTCTAATAGCATCATGTATGCACCAATGGATGGGGAATCATTTAGTACCCTCTCTAATACTATTTTTCTCACCAGGTTTTTTAAATAATGCACATATACTACCTTTTGGTATTTTTTTTTTTAACATCTTCATATGACAATTTATTTGCATAAAATCTTTTTTGTTCATCCCTCTTAACCCTCCAAATATCTAACGGACCACTAACTGAGGCTATTTGGGTCTTAATGTATTCAAGGGATGATGCCAATTGAGTCCTCATTGGATTGGTTTGTCCAGATTATTTCAACCGAGCAATGAGACCTTCTAATTTAGTTTTGCCTCTCTCTATTTCATTTATTATATTTTCTTGTGTACCTAGTGGAGGTCTTGCAATTGGTTCAAGTTGTGGAATTTGTTGTTCTTCTTGAGGAGGGTTTTGGTTTTGAGGTTGTTGAGGGTTTTGAGGTTCTTGTGGATTTGCCAGTTGATTATGGACATTTCTTGATAAAAAATAAATTGAAATCCAAATAAATAAACAAATCTAAATGAAAATTGTAAAAACCCTACAAAACAATATAAAAAACATATCAAACAATGCAAAGTTAATTTTAGATCACATACAGTGTTGGCATGGGTGTGCTTGTGATCTCGAATTTTGTCAGCAAGGAGGCATATTGGCAATGGATGGTGCAAAAATGTTGAAACTCCAACCCACATATGCGCTGCTCTACAAAAAAAGGGCAAAAACACTAATGGAAATGATGGGAGCTACAAGAGTGTAGCCCATCATATGTAATTTTTTTATTTTACTAATAGTGTGCATGCAAGCCCGTATGCACTATTGAAAATAGAGAAAAAAAAGTTGGCACCTTTTTGGCACCACAACTCAGTGCATATGCCCCAAGTTATTGTTAGAAATAGAAAAGACCCGAGCAATAATTGCTATTGGTAGAGTTGATCATGAAGAGAATCTATTTAAATTTTTGGGGTGTCTTGATGATAAATATACACTCTCTCATGCTTTTATTGCTCAGATTGATTATATATCACAACTTTGGAATGCTAGACTTGGACATTTAAATTATAGAAAATTACAAGATATGGTTAGAATGGATATGGTTAGAGGATTAAAAAAAATTTCAGCTTGTGAAGGTGTGTGTGAAGGTTGTGTGTTAGAGAAACATCATCGAGATCCTTTTGATTCAGTTAAAGCATGGAGAGCTAATCATCCACTGCAACTCATTCATAGTGATTTATGTGAACTAGGATATCCTTCACTTTCAGGTGCCAGGTACTTTCTCACTTTTATTGATGATTACAGTAGGAGAGTATGGGTTTATTTTCTTGAAAGGAAAAAAGAAGTGTTTGAAGTGTTTCAAAAGTTTAAGGCATTAGTTGAAAATCAAAGTGGAAAAATAATTAAATGTTTAAGGACAGATAATCGGGGTGAATATTGCAATTATGCATTTGAGTCATTTTGATAAAACCATGGTATTAAGATGCAAAGAATAGTTCCTTGTACTCCTCAACAAAAAGGGGTGCTTGAACGAATGAATAGAACTCTTTTAGAAATGGCTCGTTGTATGTTGCATTTTAAAAGTTTGAACATTAAATTTTGGGGTTTGGTTGTTTCTTGTGCTACACATATTATTAATAGAATCCCCACCAAAGCTCTCACAAATATCAGCCTTGAAGAAGCATAGAGTGGTAAGAAACCTCACATTGGATATTTTAAAGTATTTGGGTGTATTGATTGGGCACACATTCTTGATGCAAAAAGGGAAAAGTTAGAACCAAAGAGTCATAAGTTCTTTTTTATGGGTTATAGTGAAGAATCAAAGGCTTATAGGTTATATGATTTGACGAAAAACAAGGTCTTTGTTAGCAGAGATGTGAAGTTTGATGAGCATTAAAAACTTACAGCCACTCCTTCTCGCTCTACAACAACAAATGCTTCTCATTTTTCAAATATTTTAGGAAGAAATGGAGACTACATTGATGAAGATGAGTTGTGCACTTCTACAAATGATGAAAATACTAGTGAAAATGAAATAACTAATGCTTGTAATCAGACATTTTCTGTAGGTAGTGATGATGAAGAAGTTAACTTTTCAGCTAGACAAAAGACAAGGAGTGTTGAATAAATATATAGGCAAGGCTCAAAGATCCAAGGGAGGAATGGTAATGCTCTCATGGCCAAAGTATTACAAGTAAATGACCCAAGATCATATGAGAAAGCTAGAGGCAAGAAAGAATGGGAGCAAGCTATGGGAGAAGAATATGATGCTTTGGTGAAAAATAAAACTTGGGAACTTGTGCCACTTCCCAAAGGTAAGAATGTCATTGGTTGCAATGTTGAGATAATGGGTGTTGCACACATTGCATAATATTGTTATTTTATTATTTTATTTTATTATGTAATGTTGTGCCTAGATGGACGTGCAACATTTAAAGATTCCCATGGAATATTTTTGATGAGTTGTATTGTAACATTGTGATAATATTTGATGTAATTATTTAATATTGGGGAAAATAATTAAATGCCTAATATTAAATGTGGGGTCAGTGGGTTAGGTGGCACATGGTTATATTCTTTATTGCCAAGTTTCCTTACATGCAAATGGGTTTATAAAACAAAATTTAAATCACATGGTGCTATAGAAAAATTTAAAGCTAGATTGGTTGCTAAGGGATTTAATCAAAAAGAGGGTGTTGATTATGAAGAAAATTTTTCTCCTATCATTAAAATGAATACAATTAGAATTATTCTTTCTTTGGTTGCAAGTCTTGGGTGGCATATTCATCAAATGGATGTAAAAATTACTTTCTTAAATGGAGATTTATATGAAGAAATATATATGGATCAACCACCAGGTTTTGTAGATCAACAACATCCTAATCTTGTTTGTAGATTAAAGAAGTCACTTTATGGGCTTAAACAAGCACCACGAGCATGGAATGAGAAGATTGATAGGTATTTTCAGCATCATGGGTTTAAAAAATGCAAATCAGATCCAAATCTTTATGTGAAGAGAGTGCAAAATGAAATTATTCTTGTTACAGTTTATGTGGATGATTTACTCATAGCTGGACCAAATATTGGGTTAATTAATGATTTGAAATCAAATCTTAAAGGGGCATTTCATATGAGTGATCTAGATGAACTAAATTATTTTCTTGGCTTGCAAATTAGTAGACTTCATGATGGGTTATTTATCTCTCAAGAAAAATATGCTTTGGATCTTTTAGAAAAATTTAACATGCTTGAATGAAAGCTAGCCCCTACTCCTTTTCAATCTGGAATTAAGCTTACTAAAGAATGTATTTCCAAGAAGGTGGATGCTACTTTATATAGACAACTTGTTGGTAGACTGGTTTATCTAACACATTCTAGACCAGACATTTGTTTTGCAGTCAATCTAGTATCTAGATTTATGCAGGAACCAAAAGAAACTCATTGGTTGGTTGCCAAAAGGATTTTACAATACATTCATGGAAACATTTACTATGGCATACATTATAGTTACAAGTCCTTAGTTTCTTTGATTGGCTTTACAGATTCAAACTGGGGAGGTGATATATATGATATGAAATCTACTGGTGGTTATATTTTTCAACTTGGTTAAGGTCCAATTACATGGAGCAACAAAAAAAAACTACTACATCATTGTCCTCATGTGAAGCAGAATATAGAGGAGCAAAAGAAGCTGGAAAGGAAGCGGTTTGGATTTGCAACCTTTTATTTGAGCTTGGTTTTGCACAGAGTTCAGTTACTCCTTTGTATTATGATAATCAAAGTGCTATCCAAGTTTCAAATAATCTTGTTTTTCATGCTAAAACAAAACACATTGAGATTGATGTTCACTATATTCGGGATCTTGTTCAAGCAAATTTTGTTAATCTCCAATTTTGTCCAAGTGAAGACCAAGCAACAGACATATTTACTACGAGTATGCTTGAGGCCAAATTTTTGAAACTATGGGGTATGCTAGGCATGATAGAGGTGAACATTAAGGGTGGATAGTCATATAATGTTCCGCTCTCTTTTTTTTATGTTGTAAATGGGTACCTAACAAGGCTCAATGCCAGGACCTATCCTATCTAAATTTTTTATTGTAATTTCTCCCACACATTATCATTAGTGGTAGAAATTAAGGGAGGATGTTAGAAACACTCAAAAGACCACGTGAGTCAAATCCACCTCATAATCTATTATAACCGCACTCCACTACACTACAAAATTGTTGCATATGTTGCTAATAGATATGGATGCTATCCTCCAAAATAGGTCATACAACTTTATCACCTTATCCTCTAGAAACATCTTCTATTAATGCCCTCATATCATAGGCTCTCTATATATAGAACCCATTGCATAGGTTTGTAATCAATCAATTCTGTGAATAAAATATGTTCTCAATTCAGTGTTTATTTTTTATTTTTTTATTGCCTAGTATTTGTGTTTATTTTAGATCTCAGTAAATATTAGATCTCTTATTTTTATCAGATTTGAAAAATTGCAAACCTTCAAGGAGGCATTGCAGTTGCAGAGAAGAAAGTCAAGTAGATGAGGCGACAAATGGGAAAGGTGAGATTGTTATTGTGTTTATGAGGAGGGACTAGGACAAGCACTGAGTTTTAGCCACAACTATCATTCTATCTATTTAGAAAATGGACAACACAACATCTACAGCAGAGAAAATGGACAACACAACACCAACCCTCATTTATAATGAAAAAAATACTAGGAAAAATGATGCTAGCCAAAGAAAAATTTAAAATTTAAATTAAGAAATTCATCTTAATAAGAGAATCCAGATAGAGCATATGATCACAGTTACCAAAGCATAAACTAATTGTACTAATATGGCCTAATAACAACAACTAATAATTATTGTGAAAAATCATCTATTCAAATGTCTTAAACAATAATTAACAATATTTCTATAAACCAAACTTTAACTTTAAAGAAGTCATTGACAATTGGTTACGAATATTTAAAAATAAATATATTTTTAAAAAGAATATTTGGATAGCAATAATGTCTTCACCCATACTCCATGAACAAATTTCCAGTTGTGAGACATTATTCATTTTCCCGTCTAACTAAAAATGATTGTCAATATGTTGCAGATAGATCTTGATGGATTAAAGATAGATAGAATAGACTAGTGGGAATGAATAAATGAACGAAGACATTCTCCCATTCTCCATGAACAAATTTGTAGTCATGAGAAATTATCTATTTCTAAGTCCAATCAAACATGATTGTCAATCTGTCATAAATAGATTAACTTTTGAAATGTCCTATACAACAAAGACAACATATAGAACAAACTATGAAGAATGAATAAATAAATAAATGTTCTAATATGTCTACAACAGCAAATAGTTTATAAGACTTACAGGAAAGCTAGCAAATAGATAAATCTAAAAACACCTTGTTCAATAAATCTATTTTTCCTTCTACATATTGAATCTTCTACCTTGTATCCAACTTGTCTGTACTAGATATTATAAGAAATCCATATTTTTCTCTGTTAGACGCAAATGAGATGGGCTAATGACCGACACCAGGACTAGGAATCGATTCAAGAGCCCGTTCCTCTTCAACGTGATTCATTGCTCCCCTCTTACCCAATTTGGGCGCTTTTGAAACCTGCATGTGACCCACACCTGGGCTTGGATGTGATCTGGAGAGGCGGTGAGCTTTAAGCTGAGCAGGCACATGCTCTGATCCGCCCCCGGTTCGACTCTCCCTAACTCTGAACTCCATGAAATTATTGGCCTTTTCTTTTGTACCATTGTTTGCAGATGCCACCTCAGCTTCCTTGTTCAGTTCTTTATTCTCTATGAGTAGCCTTGCTGCATTGCATACCTCCAATCCGACTAGAAGCAAACAGATTATATGAACCCACATTTTCATATGAATCTTCATCTTATTGAAATCTTTGATTCAGAAGAAAAGGTTGTTTTTATTCTCTCTACTTCAATTAGAATGTGAGAATTTGACGATGAAATTCATGGTTCCCTGATGCCTATTTAATACTGTTCCTGTAAGGGATGCGGGTTTTCAATTTTCAATTGAAATTAAAAATTTGCTCGGTAGTTTCTTATACCAATGCATAATTTCTTCAAGTGTTATCAAACACGGAAATCAATGTTTGTACGTGTTTGAGATGATTCAAACATGGAAAATGAAAAGGTTTTTCTGTAGAAACAATGCCATTACTCACGTCAAAGATTTCTGCCATGGTCGTCGTATCTTCCCTCTAATTTTCTAAGCCCGTTTTTCTCCAAGAATTTGTTTTTGTTCTTAACAAGTATCCGATTCTCGTGAGTCGCCATTGCTAAAATATTGTTTCACAGTTGCTTGGGCAAGAAGTCTTCATTGGATAGGAATGAAACATCACGTGAATGGATGAAAAATACATTCACGTTCCAAAAATTATGGAAGGTCCACCAAAGACAGCTCTGCGCTTGTTTGACTTTCCCAACGTGGTACGTGTTCAACAACTTATGGGATAAATTGTATTGTGTCTTTCATGCATGGAACATAAGTAGTTGTCGTTTTATGCACATAATTTTTTTAGGCTAAGTCACTTAGGCAATTGTCAACCATCATATGTTCCATAGATTTTGATTAGGTGTTTAAAAACTTTAGAGTGATGTAGCTATTTTGTAAAGAACACTAGGGGTAACATGTAGATCTTATAAAAGGTTTAGATAAGAGTTCTTTGCGAGGTGGAGTCTCTATCTTTAGAAAATAATAATCATAAATATAATATTTAAAATTGTAATTTTGAAAAGTTACATAGAGCTATGTCATAATAAGGTAAAGAAATTAAATAGATATTTATTTTAAAAAGAAAATAGATGATATTATAAAGAAAATTGGACTATTGACAATATAATAATAGAAGTTATCTAAATATAATAGATTATAAATCTATTATTAACTATAAAGTGACCTAGGATTAATATATATATATATATATATATATATATATATATATATATATATATATATATATAAGTCTCATTGAAGCATAACCACTTTCCTACTTTTTGAATAAGATTAAAAATTGAAATGGTATTTTTTAAAATATAATTTTTTAATACAAATTAGTAGAAATTATTAATTTATATTTTTAATATACAATTGATAATTATAAAAGTAGAAAATATGAATAAATAATATATTAAAATCAATTAAATACATTAAGATACTTGTTTTAATTTTTAATTTTTAATCAATTAGAATCACTCTATTATATTGGTGTTTGTTAAAAATAATAAAATTTAATGCAAATAGTGAAAATAAAAAATTTAAAATCTTAGTTTGATAAAAACTATTAACAACTAAGAAAAATTTAAAACTTATAACTTTAAAAAAAAAAAAAAATTAAGAATTTATAAACTTTTCAAATCAAATTTTATTTTTTATTTAATGTGAAACTAATTTCCAAATTATAATGTGTAAGTGGAAACTAGACCCATCAAAATCCCGTACAGTGTAGAATTACTGCACATAGTTAAACAATGAATAAGTAAAATCAAAAGTGTTTGTTATGATTGATTGTTGTGTCAGGAAAGGTGTGATGTGATTGTAGTAAGAAAGGTGTGACATGATTGTAGTAAGAGGCAAAACTTGGGTGCATTCTCTCCAACTTCCTTAGCCTTGCAAGTAAATGTTGCTATGATGTGGAGTCTACTGTCTCTATTAAAGGAAAGTAATATAGGCTTCACAACAATCAATATTTGTTAAATTCTGACAAGTATTAATTAAATCCTTATCTCTTTGATTTTTTTTTGTGTTTTTTACATTTGAAAAAAACATTTTACACCCAGGTAATTGGTCACTAAACAATAAAAAATAAGAAAATTGATTGTGATAATTAAATTTACAAATACAATACTAAGAAACTTTAGCTTCTAACATTATTTCTTCCATTTAAACTAATGTCTGGAGGGTCTAATGAAAACATTAAATCCCTTCCTTATAAGATAGGGACTAACGAATTGTTCGTTCTTCAAAAATATTTCTATGTTATTTTAGTATTTTGCTGTTTTTGTTACCTATTAAATCAACTAGAAAATTTTCATAATAGTTTTGAAACTCATGAGAACTTCGTCTGAACTTTCAAAAGTTATTTTTCCTTCTAGATTTGACTTATATAGGAATTTTTTTTATAGGGATTTCATTTGATGTATTCTCCATTTCCTAGTTTAAATATTTAATAAAGTAGATTAGATCATAGAGCTTTTATTGTTGTACTTTAATGTGTTCATTTTGCTAATAATAATGAACATAATATAAACACTCAATTGTTCTTAATGCAATCTACAATTTAGGATTTTCTTTATTTTAATTTAAATCACCTATGATCAATGGTAGATTGTGTGCACCAATGATCTAATAATTTTGTTAACCAGGTGGAAGCACAAACTTGTGTCACCCTTCGTAACTATTTCAGCTCGAACTGTTATGGCCAAACATACGTGGTAGTTTCCCACACCGACATGGCACATACCGTTTTGACCAGAAGCATTTCAGCTGGAATAGTTTCGGTTGAAACCCCTATGACATAATAAAACTGTCGTAAACCTCTTGCGGCTATCATATTCCTTGTTGCAGTTCTTAGGCTCTCGGAGAGTAGTTCAGGTGCTTCGGCCGTAACAGGTTAGTGGTTTTTTTTTCGCCATCTTTTTTAATTTTGTAACATGTTTTTTGATTAGTAAATGTCAATTGTACTTGAAGTAGTTGTTTTTTACCTATTTTCTGAGTGAAATATTTAGAATTATTTATTTTTTAATATGTTTAAATTATTTAAATTAAGTAAATTGTTTTAAATTATTTTAGATTGTTTTAGAATGGTATTTAAATTAATTTGTTAGCAAGAATGTAGTTAAACATGAGGTAAAAAGGTAGAAAAACATTAGTTAAAAGTGTAGAAAAACATTAGGTAAAAATATAGAAAAATATTAGGTAAAAATGTCAAAAAAATTAGTTGAAAAATGTAAAAAAACATGAGGTAAAAATGTAGAAAAACATTAGTAAAAAATGTAGCAAAAAATTAGGGCACATTGTTCAATTTCTAACATAACCTGATGGATCTAGGTGAAACAATAATCTCTTATGGTGAAATTAATTTTGATATTAAATACACCTTCTAACATAACCCTATATCAACTACAATGATAACGTATACCACATTCTAACCATAACATAGGCACTTTACTAATCGAATGAACCACACTTAGATATTCACAATGTTCATTTTAACAACTAGTTATTTTTAGGTAATAATGAGTCTTACATTACCAAACAACACATTAAGATCACTTATGATACATTTTAAGGTATGTTATCCATACATGTGTGTCTTAAGGGGAGATAGGAGTCAATAGGTCATACTATTTTTAATAGGTTCTAATAAGTCTTAATATGTATTATTAGGATATAATAGGTCTTATTAGGTAATGATGATTCTTACATTACCAAATGACACATAACGACCTCTTATGATACATTTCTAGGTATTTTTATCCATATATATGTTAAGGGGACCTAGGGACTCCTACTAGGTCATTATGTCTATTATAGGTTCTAATAGGTATTCATATGTTTACTAGCACATAATAGGTATTGTTAGGTAATAATGAGTCTCACATTACCAAACAACACATTAACATCACTTCTGATATGTTTTTAGGTACGTTATCCATACATGTGTGTCTTAAGGGGACATAGGAGTCGCAATAGGTCATACTATTTTTTATAGGTTCTAATAAGTCTTAATATGTATTGTTAAGATATAATAGGTCTTATTAGGTAATGATGATTCTTACATTAGAAAATGACACATAATGACCTCTTATGATACATTTCTAGGTATTTTTATCCATATATATGTTAAGGGGACCTAGGGACTCCTACTAGGTCATTATGTTTGTTATAGGTTCTAATAGGTATTCATATGTTTACTAGCACATAATAGGTATTTTTATGTAATAATGAGTCTTAAATTACTAAACAATACATTAAGATCACTTATGATACATTTTTTTGTACGTTATCCATACATGTGTGTCTTAAGGGGACATAGGAGTCACAATATGTCATACTATTTTTAATAGGTTCTAATAAGTCTTAATATGTATTATTAGGATATAATAGGTCTTATTAGGTAATGATGATTCTTACATTACCAAATGACACATAATGACCTCTTATGATACATTTCTAGGTATTTGTATCCATATATATGTTAAGGGGACCTAGGGACTCCTACTAGGTCATTATGTCTGTTATAGGTTCTAATAGGTATTCATATGTTTACTAGAACATAATAGGTATTATTAGGTAATAATGAGTTTTACATTACCATTTACAACACATTAAGATCACTTATGATACGTTTTTAGGTACACGTTATCCATACATGTGTATCTTAAGGGGACATAGGAGTCGTAATGGGTCATACTATTTTTTATAGGTTCTAATAAGTCTTAATATGTATTGTTAGGATATAATAGGTCTTATTAGGTAATGATGATTCTTACATTACCAAATGACACATAACGACCTCTTATGATACATTTCTAGGTATTTTTATCCATATATATATATATATATATATATATATATATATATATATATATATATATATATATATATATATATATGTTAAGGGGACCTAGGGACTCCTACTAGGTTATTATGTTTTTTGTGGGTTCTAATAGGTATTCATATGTTTACTAGCACATAATAGACCTTACTTACTATCAACCTTAATAATACTATATCCCATTTACTTTGTTAACATTTACGACTCTAATTCAAACTACTAAATTAAGTCATGAGTTCTAAATTGTAAACTAACATTTGCTAACTAAACTCATTTACTTATCTAGTAACAAAATTTTCTATCCCTATGTCTTAACTCTCATCTACACTCCCCATAATCATCAAAGCATTTACATCAAAATCTAGAATTTAGTCAAGAAAATTATATATTTTTATTTCATATACATGTGTACACTTAGTTATCATTTAATCAAGAATTTTTTAAGTTTTTTTTATCGCATATAAACATGTACATGCACGAATATTTATTTTTCACATTTGAGCACATTACAATGTACATTAGATATGGTCTCTAATATAATTTGTTTAAATATACATACATGTTACATGATTGAATAGCACCATAAATTTAATGTTGTGTATTTATATGTACGTGTGTTTCAAATTAAATATAAATTTAAATTATTTAAATTTAAATACACTTGTATGTTTATATTTGTATATATATGCATGTGCAGATCTCTAGACATTTATCACTCTTGTAGCTTCACATTCATATACTCGTATTTATATTCATATATACATTATGGCATCTAGTTTTGGAGATCGTGCTCCTGCATCCTCAGGGGATGCCAGCATCCATGGTGGGGGTCAAAGTGTTGAGTCTGGTATAGCACACAGGTCAACCTCCTCCACTCAAGATAGATAGCAGTTATTTAGAGATGCAATTGTGAGATTATCTTGTGCTATGCAAGTTTTGGATGCCTTTCTTTCCTCTTCTTCCACCCTCCCTAATAGGGAGAAGGTCACAAAAATGAGAGAGGAGTTATTTCGTATGATTCAGATCATTGAATCATACAACCCTTTTGATGATATGAGCATTGAGACATTTTATTCTTCTTTATGTCACAGCTTCACTGGCACTATGAAATACAGATAGATTGACATTGAGGTTTCCACCGGCATGGTGAAATCCATGTTTCCATCATATACAGATCATCACAGAGTCAGAGGCTACTTTGCAACAAAGTGTACTGATCCACTAGTCACACCATTGATGTATCCTCATTGGTTGGCCACTCATCATAGATGGCCATAGAAGGATGAGTTCCCTCTATATTTCTGCAAATAATTGTTTGCAAAATATCATTTACACTATGATGTTGACTATATAGATTATCTAGGGCATGTTGGGCAGGGTTAAGAGAGACTTTCTAACAGATTTAGATCCACAGACACTCTTGTACCAATTAACAAATGGGAAATGGTGGCTTCAAACCTTTTGGTTATGCCGAGAGGTCCACAGATGGCTGTTGTAGGTGAGAGTGTTCCTGATGACACAATTAGGACACAGATTTTTTCGAGCATTGCTACTATCGCCACTTTGTTACACAAGATTTCTTCTGATTGGTGTGGTAGATATATGATACAGACTCAAGGTACCGCTCCCATAGCTACATCATCTAGCACACCCATTGATGATGATTATGGAGTTGTAGACATACCTTCTCCAGTAGACATTTCTTCAGTCCTAGAGGTGGATGCATTGCATCATTTGGGATCATATTTAGCATCTAATCTTTTAGATGCATATCGAGCATTATCTACACTCACAGGGATTCCACTTCATGATATGAGCTCTCAGTTAGTCATATTTTGTCACATACAACAGTCCTAGAGGATTCACAGAGGTAGGACGACATTCTTGCACCTTCTACTACACCTGCTACTACATAGGCCCAAGCTACAGCACCAGCCCCAGCTACTCAAGACCCTACAACACCCCACCCCCCAATTAGGATGTCAGTGCTAGACAGCTTGGTCTATTTAGCTCCATGCTTTCAGATCAGGGCCACACGATTGACTTGGATGTTGATACTATTTTTTCATTGCACGATTCAAATATTAGTCAGATCGGTAGAGCATTACATAATGCTACAGTAAATATCTCTATGTGTTTAAATTTATTTTTATTATGGTAAATAATATGTCTATATGTTTAAATTTATATATATGTGTGTGTTTGTGTATGTGTTATAGGGTTTGAGTGATAGTATGTTACGTTTTGCTGATCCACAAACATCGACAGATCCTACACGTCGTGAGTCCAAGGTATGTTACAATTTAAATATATATATTTGATTTATATACATGTAGATCTTGATATAAATTTTCTATACACATAATTAAATGGTCCAAGTTATCATTTGACACAGGGTTCAAATGCAGCTAATAGACCCTTTTAGGGATAGGGCCCAAGATTAGGAGGGGGGATGTAGCTGATTATCATATGTGGCATTTTATTTTATTACACACATGTTATGTCCAGATACATGTTTATATGGACACTTTGATGTTTTATATTTTATTTCCAGATACATACATTTTATATGGACACTTTGATGTTTTATATGTTATTTTTAGATACATGTTTATATCGACACTTTGATGTTTTATATGTTATTTCCAAATACATGTTTATATCATGGACACTAAATGATGTTTTATATGTTATTTCCGGATACATGTTTATATGGAGATTTTGATGTTTTATATATTTTATTTCCAGATATTTGATACATGATCTATTTTTATACATTTGATATGGGTACATTATATTCTCTAGATATATGTACATGTATGTTATTGATCTTTTAATGTACACATGTGTATCTTATTGATCTTTTAATGTCTTAATCTTTTATGTAACTTATGTATGTGTTATGAAAATGTTTCTGTATATGTTATTCATCTTAATGCCTTATATTCATGTTTTCAATATTCAAGTTTATATCTATATGTATAGTTATTCATCTTAATGCCTTAATCTAAGTGTAATTAACTATATAATTTTAAAGGTCCATGTACATAAGAATATAACATATATGTGTACATTAGAACATATAAAGACTATGATCACCTAGAAAGAATGCATGAACTACAACATTTAATTAATAAAAGTTAATATACATATGTATATGTTTTCAATATTCATGTTTATGTATATGTTACAATTTTTAATGCTAAGTAATTTAAGTTTCATTAACTATACTTAATGACATGTCTTAATATAAATATAATTAAGTTCTATATATTTAATCTAAGTATAGTTAACTATATTTAATGACATGCCTTAATTAACTATAATTAACTATATTTAATGACATATGTATTCTTAATTAACTATAATTAACAACATTTAATTAATAAAATATAATGTATGTAATATATAAAATAGTTCATTTAACATATACATGTAAGAACATATAAAGAGTATGACCTAAAGAATGCATGTTACAATATTTAATTAATAAAAGTTAATAAATGGAAGAACATAATTATTATATACAAACATAAAGAATGTATCATATAAGAACATATAAAGATTATATGTACATAAATACATAAAAACATTAACAATCATATGTAGGAAAACATAAACAATGAACATATAAATACATACAAATAATAAAGGGGTTGTCTTAAGGAGAGGTGAGGTAAAAGGTGGTACAAAGGGGATGTTCTAATAGGTGGTCTTAAGGGGAGGTCCTAGGAGATTGTCTTAAGGGGAGGTCCTAAGAGGTGGTCTTAAATGAGATATCCATGTCGAATTTAAATAAAAAATAACAAAACATGTCTAATTTTTCATATCCAAGATAAATGATCCAATGTATACAAATTTATAAAATAAATATCCTATCAATATTAAATATGAAAGTATAAGAGCTATACAAGCATAGCTCAACTAGAGCTCCACAATAACTACATAGGTAAACTAGAGCTCCACAAAAAATGTATTGTTAGGATCCTCTCTACTTTTTATTATCTCTACAAGTTTTTCATGTTCTTCAATAGGAAATTTCCAATTTTGATTTCCACGACGTCCTCTTCTTTGTATTGCTTCAAATTGTAATTTGGTTGCTATAACATGGTTACTGTAATGTAAAACCTTTCCTCTAGGCTTGTATTCAATAAATTCAATACCGCTATCAATTAACCTTGTTTTTTGATAATATGTTCCTTCAATAACAACTAATCCAATTAGATATGACTATTGATCAACATCTATAGTTCCTTCTAGCAACTTGTGTTTTTCTTTTGTGCATCTTAAAAGATAATAGTCCACATTTTTCGCATTATTCGGTAAGGCTTGAACTGAAAAAATATCTCCTACATGTATATAAAAATATAGATAAATATAAATTAATTTTAAAACGAATATACATATATATTAATTTATATATGCAAACAAACTTGCCATAACTAAATCAGAAATGCACTCATAATAAGCTGAATATATAGGATCATGAATGTCAATGTCAATGTCAGCATCTTCAAAAGGAGGCTTTCTAACTATCTCCTTCAAATCCCAATGTGAAACATATCCATTCACAATATTTTCACATGCACTCACTAGATTGTCCTTAATGCAGTCATCACTAAAACATGTTTTCTCTCTTACTTTAATTATTGGAGGTTTATGGTTTCTTGTAGTCATCACTTGATGTAAAATTCTAATACTAGGAATCGTTTAACAATTGTGTGGATTAGACCGATCTATATTTGTTACAAATACAAAAAATAATTGTCATATTTCAAAATAAATATTTAATTAAAAACTCAACTTGATTTGAAAAATACATTAAAAATTAACATAACTTAGTTCACCCTTCACCTCCAAAAAGTAACGCTTATTGTATTTAGTATCTCGAGTAGCAAAATGAACTTTGCACCATTCAACAATTTGATTTGCACTCTCTATCCTATTCCCTGTATGTATATACAATATGCATGTATATATAAAATTTAAAATATATGCTACTAGAGTATTAAACATGCACATAAAAAATGCATATATTTACCTACAAGTTCATGTTGTCGAAGCACACATTTTATACATGGTCCTACTCCATCATTCTCCCCTTTTCTGTGTGCACTTTCAAAGAAATTCCATAAAAACCTAACATTGGTTCTAGCATGTTGCATTGCTAACCAATTAAATGCTTTTGCATATTTGAATTGTCCCATGGACATGAAACATAATAAGTATCTACAATTATCCATGTACATATATCAAGTAGAAATAGACATGTCCAAATAAATATAAGTTAAAATAAAGTTAAATAAATGTGTTACTTTGTGTATACTAACCTGCACATCCATTAGACCAAATCTAGTGCTCTGAAACATTTATTCCACGATTTCTGAGATCTTCAGAGAATATTGCAAAACAATGATCCACATAACTCCTATCATGAACTCTATCATCACTAATATATAAATGAACCTCTTTGATAATGATGCATTCATTTTCATCCAAGCTTTCTATCTGGTCCACTTCAAATTGTGCATGTCTATAGGTCACTTGCACAAATATTGCAACTTGTTTAGAATAATAATATTGGCCTTGAAGCTCTATATGAGGTGCAAATGTATAATTCTCAGAAAAATTTACAACTGAAAGTATACAACCAGGTGTAAAACAATTTTTGGAATCACGAAACTATTTAGCTTGCCATTGCGCACCATGACAATGTTGGATATGTGGATATATCAATGGAGAGAACTTGGTCATGAACTCATCATAATGCAATTCACTCTCCTTCAATACTATTTTTTTGGACTCATCTCCTCTCTTATTTTGGTATGTCTCATATTCATATCTCATCCATGAAACTAGTGTGGATTCATTAATATTCTCAACTTGCATAATTTTAGAAAATTTGCGTAAATCTCCACAATCTTCACACTAATTTTTGATGCATTGCACTTTGAATTCATCTGAATCTTCTAATTTAACACATAATATGGACCTCACAAATTGTGTTGTACTGCTAGGGATGACCAAATTAGGATCAAGTACTGCCATAATTTTTTTAAATGATTGCAAGTGTCGACCAAATTTAACATGATTTCTACAACAACAAGTTTCACACATCTTATTTATGTGTACAAAGGAA
Source organism: Cupressus sempervirens (assembly GCA_028749045.1). Classification (NCBI taxonomy): domain Eukaryota; kingdom Viridiplantae; phylum Streptophyta; class Pinopsida; order Cupressales; family Cupressaceae; genus Cupressus; species Cupressus sempervirens. The sequence continues at coordinate 400,978,207 of CM053785.1, read as the reverse complement.
GGACACAAACTCTGAAACATTCTCTGACATATTTTGACATTTGAAAATTCTTGTTTGAATGTTTGAAATAATTCACTTTGAGTTATATCTATGAAATGTTTTGGATGTTCAATTTTGGCCCTTGTTTCTTGATCTTTAATTTGTATAGTATCACACCTGTTAGAAGAAACACGAGAATGTGTGGTCCAAAATCCAATAACTTTTCTTTTTACATCTTTAGAAATCCTATCTTTTTTAGGAACTCTACAAATATTCACCTAGTTATTCTCAATGTTATCATCTAGCATATTTCTCCTCTTGATGTATCTCTGGACAATTCTTTTAGATATATGTAGTACATCAGAAATTGCACATACTTTTTTTTCTATGTGTCAATTTTCTACTAGATATAGTAGTCATCAATGCTTTATGTGCATTACTCAAATCACCTCCTCGAGTTGTGTTGTCAATTTTGTTATAAGCATTTTGCAAGTTTTCAACTATTGTTTTATTAATATTATGCACATGGCTTTTCTTGTTATCAACACCGAACAACTCCAAAATAGGTCTCATATCTTTTCTCCTAAATAACTTAACAAATAATTGTGCCTATCCAAATATATTTTTATCCTTGAAATATTCATCCCACATGTTCTGACAATGCTTTTTGATAGTGTTATCATTTATCATATCTTTAGATGGGATTTGGTTAAAAATAGTTCTTCATCCAAATCCATCAAATTTTTTATGCCTTCTAATTTGTCTCTATCAATAGAATTGCCAATTTCTTCCTCTTCATTACTTTAATTTTCTTCATGAATCTCATCCTGTTCAGGAATTTTAGTAGGTTGGTTTTGATTATGCTTTGTATGACCTTTCATTTTGTCATCTCTTATTCTATCATATTTCCTTGATCTTTTCCTTTTACTGCCCATCGAATACTTCAATCTATAGAAACAAAATTAAATAAATTTAGATTTCACTAAATATCAGCTAATGGTTCAATATAGAATACATAAAAATAAAAATAAATAGATGAGAAAAAAAGCACCTTCAAAATATTCAATCCTTTGCAATATTGATTAAATTCATAGAATAGTTGCTGAAAATTGCTTCAAAATTAATTGTCTTTCAAAAATCCTCTTCTAATTTTCATTGTTCTATATATATTTTAATTTTTTTTTTTTTTTTATAACTTTATTTTATATCAAACAGTGACATTAACCGCTGGTGGTTTAATCAGCTGATAGGGGTTTTGGCAAGAATAGTTTCGGCCGAAATCGTTATGGCCAAAATTGTTACGGCTAAAATAGTCTGTGTGGCATCCTATGTGGCAGCCAAACAAGCAAAAATTAGAACTTCTGCAAACATCTCACATTGAAGGCCAATTTGACCTACTAAATTGAAGTTTTTTTTAAAACTAAAAATATATTTGTGTAGGTCTCAGAATCATGATTATAATCATATAATTTTTTTATTATTTTGATTATGGATAATATGTTATAATTTGAAAATATTACAAGTAGGTATCTTAAGATTCAGGAAGATGTGTATTCAAAAATAAGAAAAAAATAGTAAATCATGTTAAAAATTATTATTTTTTAATGTTACACTAGAGGAGAGAGTCTTCTTCAAGAATATGTAATTTGTTTTAAAAAATATGTAGATTTGATGGAAAAAGTTTCATGGGAGAAAAATATTGTCAATTTTTGACAACTTTAACTTTGACCAGTTATAACTTCAAAAATATTAGTCAAATTTCAATTTTTCCTTTTCGGTGCACTAGGTATACATGTCAACTCTAACATATTCCAAAATCAAACCAAAATATGAACATTTTCATATATTTGTTTGATAGGAAAAAAAAACACTATATTTTTAGTATTTTAAAAAAATAAAAAAAAATACACTTTAAAAATTCAAAAATAAATAAAAATTTCACTCAATGTTTAATGACCCCTTTTAATTCTTTGACCTGTATTACAACATGTAGTATAATTTTAGGAAGTCATTTTAGTTAACATGCCTTAGATCGTTATTAATATTCAAAATGGAGGGATTGAGCAATATAATTTGATTAGTTTAATTGATTTATATAATTTTTCTCTCTATAGAACCAGAAAAATTACTCTCTTCGAGCTATGACTATCTAGAGATGGTAGATTGACGGTGCAAAGGGCATGTGAAACAAGCTACAAGCGGCTTCCTGGAGGACACCGTCAACTGCTCGAATTTACTCCGCCTCTCCCTCCACCCACTCCCTATCTGAAGATGTCATAGTTCAGATGAGGAAAAAGCTTCCTGGGCTATAGTTTGAAATACAAATTTTAATGTAATCTTTCAAATTATTGTTGAATATAATGTAGTAATATTCGTTATTCACACATTATTATTATTATGTGGAATGTTCATCATTGTGTACATAAAAATATGTATCCATGTGCACAAATATATATATATATATATATATATAGTGACGTACATTTAAATGTTTGTATTAAGCTAATTTCATGCTATGCATATTGTTTAGGATTGATATTCTGAAAGGAAAAACTTATATATAAGAATGGGATACGTAAATCTTCAATTTGTTATGCTTGAGACCATTATCAATATTCATAATAACATACATATATGATACCGATGTTTTTCTTTTAACAAAAATGCCATCAAGGTAGTAATATTCACAATAATATTAATCAAGGTAGTAATATTCATCAAGGTAGTAATAATCATATATATCTGATTATCAATATTCATAATGATATATATCAATGTTTTGCTTTAATGAATGCCATCAAGGTTCAACATCGTACCTGTTGCAGACAGTGGATAGTCCACGACAGAGTTGGAATGATGACTTGCAGGCGGTGGGCAATCCCGTATAGTGTTAGAATGACCAGGTCTCTATGCGTCAAGCAAGGCAAGTTACCTTCTTATGATATTTTACTTTTTCTCTGCTAGATTTTTTTTATCCTTCATAACTTAACCCTAAAGTAATATATGTTGCTGAAATGTCACGTAGGAACATTTGTGTCTCAAGTTTGTCTTAACTTCCCTCTTTTGTATAATTCAACGCATTGTAATTAAAGAATTTTTATAATCATTTGTAAGAATTAATATTAATTATTTGATTATGGTTTCTTTCAAAAGTGTTGATAATAATTAAATTATTGAACATAGATAATACTTGTAACAATAATGTTAATATATTAATGTAAAGTTTTAGCATATAATAATTATTTATATTATGAATGTTCATATGGAATTCAGACATTATGGATCTATTATTTTACTACCACTAGTATGACATTTAATCAAAGTAATTCAAAAAATAATTTCATTTAAAGAAGTAAATTGATTATATTAATTCTATAAATCCTTGAATTAAATACATAATATAGAAACATATTAATCCAGGTTCATCATAGTCCCCCCTTCCTGATTTTGCTTGTCCCCAAGCAATGCTAAATGGGAAAGGACTTCTTCACCAACCCAGGAAGCATCTTCTTTGGGAAGATTTTTCCATTTTACCAAGTATTCTGGAATAGTCTAACTCCTTAAACTCCTATCCCGCTTTTCAAGAATAGTCTCAAGCTATAGAACAAGTTTTCCTTCATTGTCTAGTGGTGGAAAATCAACACAGGGGTTTATATTCTTACCGAGGACCCTTTTTAGCCTGGATACATGGAATATGTTGTGAACTTTACTATTTTCAAGTAGCTCTATCTCATATGCCACTTCTCCTATCCTTCTTAGAATCTAGTATGGCCCATAGAAATGGGGTTTTAATTTCTCTGCTCCACTGATCTTGAGTGAGGTTTGTTTGTAGGGTTGCAATCTTAGGAATACTAGATCTCCAGCTTGGAATGATCTTTCTACTCATCTGTGATCAACATAAATCTTCTATTGGTTTTGAGCATGGCGAAGATTATCGTTGAGAACTTCCATAATATCAGTGCTTTGTTGAATGAAGTCCTTGGCTTCTGGTATCCTGCTTTCTTGGCTGATTAAATCTCCAAATGTAGTGGCTTCATATCCATATAATGCCTTAAAAAAACTCATCCTGATTGACATATGATGGGTATTATTATAACAATATTCTCCCAAGTACAACCATTTGACCCATGTATTTTGTTGTCCTGTCACATAATTTCTGAGATAACCTTCTATCCACTTATTGACAATTTCGGTTTGTCCATCTATTTGGGGATGATAACTAGTGCTGGGGGTTAATTCAGTTCCTGCTAACCTAAAGAGTTCTTTCTAGAATAGGCTGAGGAATTTGCTATCCCTATCACTTATGATATTTCTTGGCAATTCGTGAAGCCTAAAAATCTCTTTAAAGAATAATTTAGCTTTCTATGGTGCTTTATAATGTATGGATATGGGAAATAAATGTGCAAATTTTGTTAGCCTATCCACCACTACTAGGATGGAATCTTTTTCTTGCACTTTAGGTAAGCCTATGATGAAATCCATAGAAATGCTCTCCCACTTTTGATTGGGAATAGGTAATGGTTGTAATAAACCAGCCGGGTAATGTTGTTCAGATTTATTTTTCTGACATGTTATACATTCTTGGACATGCTTTATGATGTCCTTCTTCATACCTTTCCAGGAGTACCTTTCTCTTACCTTCTTGTAAGTTTTGTAAAATCCAGTGTGACTAGATAGGGGGTTGTCATGATACTCTGTCATGATCTTTCTTTTAACTTTGGAATTTGTTGCTAGCAATATTCTTCCTCTGTATAGTATGAGCTCCTCCACAATTTTGATTTCATCATTGGTTATGTTTCCTTCCATGATTTCATTGGTTCTAGGATCTTTAGCATTTTCTGCCATAATTTCATTTTTCCAATTATCTGTAATACTATAATAGTATTCAGTTGTCCTTGCCTAGATAAAGCATCAGCTACCACATTATGGGTTCCTTTGACATACTCAATATCAAAATTATAAGCTTGGATTTTACTTATCCATCTTTGCTGACGATCATTAAGATCTTTTTGACTCATGAAGAATCTTAGGCTATTGTGATCTGTTTTAATATTGAACCTTCCACACACTAGGTATTGCCTAAATTTTGCTAGTGCGTGCATGATAGCTAACATTTCCTTATCATAAATTGAGAAGTGTCTTTCTGACTTAGAAAGTTTTTGACTTTCAAAAGCAATAGGGTGTTTGTTTTGCATAAGCACATCCACAATTCCTTCACTAGAAGCATCACATTGTAATTCAAAAGGTTGTGTAAAATATGGGACAGCTAAGACTGGGCATGAACTCATTTTTTCTTTTAATTCTTCAAAAGCTTCATGCGCCGCTTCATTCCATCTAAAATTTCCTTTCTTGGTTAGGCATGTCAAAGGAGATGCTAATTTTGAAAAATTCTTCACAAACCGTCTATAGTAGCTGCATAGGCCCAAGAACCCTCTCAGTTGAGTTAGAGTTTTGGGTTTTGGCCATTCTTTTATTGCTTTAATATTTTCCTCATCCACACTTACACCTTTGGAACTGATTTTATGACCGAGATATAAAATTTCTTCTAATCCAAATTCTTACTTTGACGCTTTTACAAATAGGGATTTAGATTCCAATATACTCAGGACTTCATCAATGTGCTGGAGATGTTCTGCCCATGTTTTGCTATAGATAAGGAGGTCATCAAGGAAAATAAGAAGGAATTTCCTGAGTTGTTTTTGGAATATATGATTTATACATGATTGGAAGGTGGCTGGAGCATTAGTTAGGCCAAAGGGTAGCACTAGAAACTCAAAATGCCCGTAATGACATCTAAATGCCATCTTGGGCACATCCTCCTTCCTTATCCTGATGTGATGGTATCCTGAATGTAAATCAATTTTAGAGAAGTATACTGCTCCATGGATTTCATCCATGAGTTCATCCACCTTAGGAATGGGATAGCAATTGTTTATAGTCTTCTTATTTAGGGCTCAATAATCTATACACATCCTCATTGTCCCATCTTTTTTTTTTAACAAGTACTACTGGTGATGCAAAGGGATTGGAGCTGGGTTGAATGTGTCCCATTGCTAAGAGTTCTTGAATGGCCTTTTCAATTTCATCCTTATACTTTTGAGGATGTTGGTAAGGGGTGGTGATCACTGGTTTAACATCTTTTTACAATTCTATAATGTTTTCAAATCCTCTTTTGGGAGGTAATCCTGGGGGAATCTCTTCAAATACACTTTGATGTTTTTTAATGATAGGTTCAATGTCAATATGGATGACAGATTCTTGTGGAGTTGATTTATTTAATACTAAACATTGTGCAATCCATTCTCCCTGATCATGTCGTAGTATTTGTTCTATTCTTTTGCAAGAAACTAGTTTCGTGGAATCATCAAGTATTCCTTCCAATGTTATTTCTTCCCCATTGTGCTCAAAATGGATTTTTAGGTTTGGAAGGTCAAACCTAAAACATCCCAGAGAAAATATCCATGGACTGCCCAAAATTATATCTAAGTCTAGTGGAACCACATGTAGGTCTTCTCTGATGGTGTGCTTTCTTCCTAAAGTAATTTCTTGCTGTGGAATTACCTTTATGGAACGTACCAATGATCCTGTGGCTTGAATAGCAGTAAAGCCTTTAAACTTCTCTATTTTTAATTTCATTCTACTAACCAGTCTTTCATTAATGTAGTTATGGTATGCTCCACTATCCACCAGTGCAATGACTTTCTATCCATTAAGGGTGCATCTAATTCTTAAGACCCTATTTTTCAAGGGTTGAGTCATAGTGGCTATTACTCTATATTTTTCCCCTTCTGCTTCTTCTTCATTGCCTTTGTCACATCTTTCCTTTTTGCTCACCCTTTCTTCCTCATCATCCTCTTCTATTCATTGGATGCAGCCTTTTTTTCCACATCTGTGTTCGGGCACCCACTCGATTCCACAATTTCTACAAGTGTTCTTTTTGCAGCTATGGCCTGGCTCCCATGGTTCTTGGCATTTAAAGCATAAATTCCTTTTCTTTAGTTCCTCTTGTTCCTTAGTTGGAATGATTTTTTTGTAGGATTTATCTTTTTTGTGATTTTTAATAATGCGCTTATTCCATGATTTGTTGCTCATGTTTGAGACTTCCAACCTCAATGCCATTTCAAAAGCATCATCTAAGGATGAGGGCTTTAAGGCACTTACTAGACCTTTTAGTGAATCTTTCAACCCTTCTATGAACAAGTAGGAAAAGTGTTCATCATCTACTCCTGTGACTTGGACAGAGATCCTTTGGAATTCTTTAATATAATCTTCTACTGTTCCTTGTTGCCTTAATTGAGTTAATTTCTTAAAGTTTTCTTGAGGATGCTTCCTATCAAATCTCTTAATGAGTTTTTGAGAAAATTCTTCATAGGAAGTAATATTTTTGTGTTCTTGTGTGACAAGGCCATGATGCCACCAATCATGAGTTGTGCCTTCTAAGTGAAGGGTTGCGAATTGAAGTGCATCTTCCTCTGTCATTGGACTTAGGGTGAGATAGGTGTTCAATTTTTGTAGCCATGCACGTGCTGTAAGTTTTTCTGATCCGTCAAAATTTGGAAGTGTCACTTTATTTACTTTACTTCTAAAATCTTGATTCTGATGTCTTTTTTCTTTCCTATGAATTTCTTTCCCGTTGGCTTCATAGAATTCCCTGAATGTTATTAACTCCCTGATCTCTAGTTCAAGATTGGCATAAGCTCTAGCATTTTCAATAGCAGTATTGGGTGTTTGACCTTATTCTTCCGTTGAGGGGCCTTCCTTGGGTAAGAAAGGAGGTTTGGGTATTTGAGATGGCGTAGCTCCATTATTTTTTGAATGATTTGAACTTATGTCCCTTCCATTAGAATTATTATTTTAAAGATTGTTTATGGAATTTCCCATGTTTTGCAGTGCTTGAAGAAGTGCTTGATTTGATCTTTCTATTTTCTCTGCTAAGGTTTGGTTTGTCTATTCCATAACATTCCTAATTTCATTGGATAATTGCTCACTCATTTTTGCTCCTCTTGTCATTTACTATATTTCAGGATGGCAGGATCAGGCTCTGATACCAATTGAAATTGTAGACACCTAAATTTGATTACACTACTTTGGTAATCTAATTTAGCCATCTCTAAAGGCATCATTAATTAAATTCTTATTTAATTAATCCTTTGCCATCCCCTAGCTGATTAATTTAAATAATCATCTATAGTCCTAATTGATAAATCAAATAACCAATCATTTATCAATTAAATCCTATTCTCCTATCTAATTCCAAAATCCCCATTTATTAAATAAATCTATTTGATAAATAAAGCCCTCAAATCTAATAAATCCTAAGTCCTCCATTTAGCCTAATCCACCTTATTTACCCATACTAACCTAGCTTAGCCACTAACTCACCACCCTCATAAATGCCATCCACTTGCATATCTCTAACATCCTTAATCTAATCCTAAAACCAAGCCTAATCCTCCCCCTAATGTTGTCACATTCCCTAAACAAGTTTAAGACTTTCCTAAGCCAAGAAAAGTCAACAATCTCAACTCCCTCCAAAATATCCCAACCACCAAGCCTTCATTGCTCTTACAAAGCCATAAAGACTCTTACAAGCCCATTCATTGCTCTTACAAGCCATTTATGAGGGTCTTTAAGGCCTTGAGCCTCCTTTGTTGACTCATCCTTTCCCTTTCCTCCATCCACTCATCTTGTGACAAGTGTCACCTCCCTATTGGTGCTAAACAAGCACAATCCATGTGCTCCCCTTTGAGTGCATCCTAGCCCTCCTTAAGATTTTATCTCTCTTTGCATCTTAATCCTCCATCCCTCAAGCCCTTAGCCTATAAATTGAATCCCCTCCCAAGCCATTTCAATCACAATCCACCAAGTAAAGTTATAATGCCATTTTGAAGCAAAATCCATACTTTTGCATGCAACCACACCCAAATTTCAACTCCATTTGAAGCCCTATTTGAAGCATAAGCTTGAGCATACATCCTATCTATTTAGACAAAGCCACTCAACAAGAGAACAATCTCATTGAGAGAGCCCCTTAATGACTCATATTCTCATTTGAGGGTTTCTCTTTGTCTATCTTGAGGTTATGTTAATTTAGTTTAATGCTAATGCTTTTATTTCATTAGATTAGTGTTCATTTGCATACTAAAGTAGCATATACATTTTGGCACGCCCAGTCCAACCCACCATATCAACCAAACAATCAACAAGCTATCAACTACCAACAACAAAATAAACAAAGCTATCAAAACCACAATCCAAGACCCAACTTTCAAGGATCTAGCAATCAAGCTAATGCCATCAATGTAGCTGCAGGGAAAAAGCCTAAATTCCAACCTACACCTAGAAACTATACACCCCTTGGTGAGCCATTGGATGTCATTTTTGAAAAATTAGTCAAGGAAAACCTCATCAAATTTTCTCCTACCCAGCAAATTGACCCTAGCCAATCCAAAGCTGCATGGTACAAAGACAATGAGTTGTTGGAAATGAGAATGGAGTAACTAAGAGGGGGAGGGGGTGAATCAATTACCAAAAAATCATTTCACAGTCCCTTAGATGTCTAAAATCTTGATCTTAGTTACAGATTACTGAAACTTGATAATGCAACAAATACTAATAATTATTAAGAACTGATAACCAAAACAATTCAGCAATCATGAACACTAGAGACACCATATTTAACGTGGAAACCCAAGATGGGAAAAACCACCAATGTAACTAGTTACTATTTTTCACTCTTTTGAAGTGAGCCCTGTTAGGAGCCAACCCTGTTAAAGGTTAAAAAACACACTGTTAGGTGTGACCCTGTTAGAGGATTTAATCACCCTATTAGGAGTGGCCTTGCTAGAGGTCTTTAGAACAATTCAACTGAACTGTCACCTTATTAGAGTATTTATAGAATGGCTGTTAAACCAACTCTGTTAAGAGATTTTGAGTTCACTGTTACAATGATTAGAAAGCAACAATGAAATGATTTGATATAGTGTGCAACTTATCTTTGCTGATTGCAAATCTCTGTTATGCTTGACTGGATCCTTACTGATCAAATACAAATTTGCAGCTCCTTTAACACATCTGATCCTCCATCAGACTTTTCTCAACATTCACCTCTTCATACTATAACTCACATTCATAACTTTTTCATAATCACTCTTCTCTATTTTTGATTTGCAAGTTGAGTGACCATATATACCTTCCATATTATCTTAGTTGGCTCAAATCACTGACCAATAATCAAACAATATACAATAGTTGGCTAGAAATAATTAAAATTACAAACTAACAAATCCCTTTACTGGCTGACCCTGCTCAGTTAATACTGTTCAAAAAATAATTTCTGTGTTAACCGACTGAGCTCGGTTAATACAGTGAACTCCGTGACAATCCTTCAATCGCCGAGAGAACTCGGTAAGTACTGAGTTTCCATAGATGACCAAGTGAGCTCGATGGAAATTGTCTTGGTAATCACTGAAACCTTTATTTACCTTCTTGACTCAGTAAACACTAAATCCTTTGTTTACCTTCCTGACTCGGTAAATACTAAATCCTTCGTTTACCTTTCCAGCTCGGTAAACACTAACTTTTCTTCACTTACCTTCCTAGCTTGGTAAATACTCTGTCATAATTTCCTTCGATCATCGAGTGAGCTCAGTAAGTACTGAACTTCCTTTTTTAACCAAGTTAGCTCGGTAGAAGCTATCTTTACAGTGTAATATACAGCAACACTCGGTAGACTCTGTAAACTACTATGCTTTCCTTCTGAGCTCGGTAGACTCTGTCTGATGACTGATATGACATTTGTGTAACATCAAAGACAACACTCAATTTAACCAATTGTATCCAACGATCTCCCTCTTTGGCATTGATGGCAACACAACATGTCATAGCAGAATGAAATTTGAAAACAAGTCTTTCTCTTATAGTGCAACACAATATGTCAACATACTACTTCTCCCTCTTTTAGTAATCTCCCTCTATGAAGGAATTGTATAACAGAAAGATATGACAGTTTTATTCTCCCTCCACAAATGCTTACAAATTTTAGAATAGATATTACAGTTTTACTCTCCCTCTTTGACAACACATGCCACAGACAATACAACATAGTAAAAGCTCTTCTTCGTATGCCAAAAGTACTCTCAACTAGATTACAATGTACCTTATGTACAGATTCATATGCAATGACTTCACTACTCTGCTGCATCAACTTGATAGATTTTCAACTTGTCATAGGTTGATGCATCACTTAAAACTTTATTTTAGTGAACTTCAGATAGGGGAGTGACCCCTAACTTACCTCTGAGATACAAGAATGTATCCTTAGGTAGTGGCTTTGTGAATATGTCAGCAATTTGTTCCTTTGTATGCACATATTCCAGTCTGATCTCCTTGTCCTGCACCAATTCTCTGATAAAATGATATTTTATTGCTATGTGCTTGGTTTTGGAATGCATCACTGGATTCTTAGATATATTGATTGCACTAGTATTGTCACAGAACATAACAACTGGTTCTTTGATTTCCATCTTCATTCCTTGTAATAACTGCTTAAACCAAACAATGTTGGAGCAGTCTACTGCTGTAGCAACATACTCTGCCTCTGCTGTAGATTGGGATGTACAATTCTACTTTTTGCTTGTCCAAGAAACCAATCTCTTTCCAAGAAAGAATGCTCCTCTACTTGTGCTTTTTCTGTCATCAAGATTCCTTGCCCAATCAGCATTAGTAAAAACTTTCAGATCCAAATTACCTCCAAATTTGTACCATAGTCCATAATCTTCAGTTCCTTTCAAATATCTCATTATTCTTTTAATTGCCATTAGGTGAGTTTCTCTTGGTTTTGCTGAAAATCTTGCAACAATACCAACTGCAAGGGTAATATCTGGCCTGGTATGAACTACATACTGCAACTTTCCAATCATAGATCTATACAATGTTTGGTCTACTTCTTTGGATTCATCATCTTTGGTAAGTTTCAATCTAGTACACATAGGAGTTCCAACAGGTTTGCAGTCCTCCATACCAAACTTTTTCAATATCTCCTTGATGTATTTTGATTGAGTAATGAAGATGCCATTCTTATTTTGTTGAATTTGAAGACCAACAAAGAATTTTATTTCACCAAACATAGACAGTTCAAATTCTTTGTTCATTTGTTCTGAAAATTCTTTGCAAAGATCATCATTCCCAGTGAAAACAGTATCATCTACAAATATTTCTGCCAAAAAAATCTTATTATCTGGTCCTTCCTTTATATACAAGCTACTATTATCATTAGTTCTTTGAAAACCAATATGAATAAGATAGTTATGTAATCTTTCATACCATGCTCTAGGGGCTTGTTTCAGACCATATAGTGCCTTGTGTAATTTGTAGACCATGTTCCTTTTATCTGGATCAACAAAATCTTCAGGTTGTTCAATGTAAACCTCTTCATCCAGTATTCCATTGAGGAATGCTGACTTGACATCCATCTGAAAAACTTTGAATCCTTTGTGAGTAGCATATGCAACTAAGGTTCGGACTCCTTCCTATCTTGCAACAGGAGCAAAAGTTTCCCCATAATCTATGCCTTCTTCTTGAGAGTATCCTTTGCATACCAATCTAGCTTTGTTTCTGGATACCTTACCATCTTCAGTCAACTTGTTTATGAATATCCACTTGGTTCCTATTATATTCTTATCTTTAGGCCTGGGTACAAGAGTCCATGTCTTGTTCTTATCTATCTGTTCTATTTCCTCATTCATTGCCTCAATCCAACTATCATTTTCCAATGCGTCTTTAATACTTCTAGGTTCAAAATCAGCAAGTAAACAAGTATTTTTCAACTTACTTCTTGTCAGGGTTCCTTCATATTTGTCTCCAATGATCTGATCTGGCGTATGATTTCTTCTGACATATTTAGCTAATACAGGTTCTTTACCTCTTGAATGAGTTTCATTGATATCTACTTGTGCTTCAATTTCATATTCAGGCAGTTCTGGCTTGGTTGCTTTAGACTCGGTAGACACTTGCTCGGTAGTGTCTGAATGTTGATGTGGCTCGGTTTGAACTATTTGCAACTCGGTTACTGAAGACTCAGGAGTTGAGGATTCTTGAGTGAATGGTATACTTGGTATAGTATCAGGTTCAATGTAAAAAAATCTCTTGTAGTCTTCAGGTATCTTTTTGCTTTCTTCTTCTGATTTGTTTGCAAAATCATCAACTTTCACATGTGCACTTTCTATGACTTTGTGAGTGGATAGATTTAAACATCTATATGCTTTGCTTTTGCAAGAATAACCCAAAAATATTCCTTCATCACCTTTTACATCAAATTTTCCTTTTTTAGATTCTTTCAAAATATAACATTTGCTTCCAAATACTTTCAGATAACTTAAATTGGGTTTGTAGCCATACCATAATTCATAGGGAGTCTTGAATGAGTCCTTCTTCAACTGTACTCGATTTAAGGTATGAACTGTAGTGCTGATGGCTTCCTTCCAGTATTTGATAGCAATGTTTTTTCTATCATCAGGGTTCTTTCACAATCCATAATGGATTTTTTTCTTCTTTCAGCTATTCCATTTTGTTTTGGAGTTCTTGGTGCTGAAACCTGTCTTTTAATACCTCTTTCAATGCAGAAGTTATTGAATTCATCTGAAATGAATTCACCACCTTTGTCTGACCTTAAACATTTCATCCTTTTCCCTGTTTCTTTTTCAACTCTTGCCAAATACCATTTGAATTTCTCAAATGCTTCTGATTTATTCCTTAGATACATGAGAGTCATCATTCTTGAATAGTCATCAACAAAAAGAATGAAAAACTTTTCTCCAGTATAGCTTTCTATTCCAATGGGTCCACATAAATTAGTATGCACAATTTCTAATATATCTTCAGACTGATAGTTTTTACCTTTAAAACTAGTTTTTCTCATTTTACCAATCTAACAATTCTTGCATAGACCAACCTTAGGTTTCTTAATGTTAGGAATGCCTCTTACTTTGTTGGATTTGCTTATTTTTACCAAATTATCAAAATTGACATGACACAACCTTTTATGCCATAACCAACTCTCTTCAATTTGAGCAATAAAACATGAGCATTCACCAAGTTCTAGATAGAACAAGTTACCTTTAGTTTGGGTGCCAGATCTTATCAGTTTTCCTTGCTCATTCAATAGTCTCGCCTTTCCATGCATTAATTCTACCTTGAATCCAGTATTTAGTAACTGTGCAACACTTAGCAAATTATGTTTGAGACCTTCAACCTAGTAGGCATTATTACATATAAATTCTTTGGATAGACAAATTCTTCCTATTCCTTTTATGAAATGAGGTTCATTATTACCAAACCTCACACTACCACCATCATAGTCTTCAAACTGATCAAACTTAGTTTTATCACCAGTCATATGATGTGAGCAACCGCTGTCTATAATCCATGTATCATTCTTACTTACATGAGAGATAAGAGCCATTTTATCTTCGTCACTATCAGAGTCATCTTTAACAACAATATAAACAATTTCATTCTCACTATTATCAGAATCCTTAGAATTTTCAGCCATGAAACATGATTTCTTACCTTTTTTCTTGGATGATTTAAAGTCTTTCTTGCCATTCCATTTGTGATCTTTCTTTTCATCATTGTTTTGCTTGTTTGGGCACCTTGCTGCAATATGACCAATTTCATCACAAGAAAAACAAATTAGAGGAACTTTACCTTTGTATTTTCCTCTGCCTCTAGAATATTTCTTGGCTAGTAGAGCTTCAATCACTTCAAGATCATTGTCTGAACTTTGGCTTGATTCATTTTCACTTTCTGACTATGATTCTATCTTCTATTTGCTTTTCTCTTTGAGTGAGAGCTTGACTTGAAGTGCTGATTCAATATTTTTGGAGGTTGGAACATAGTTGTCAAAGTTATCTAGTTCAAATGCAGTTAGTCTTCTGACTATGGCCTCAAGATTTATCTTATGATTTTCTTCACACCTTCTTTCCTGTATTGTAGAGACTCTGATTGCATAAACGGGAAGCAAGGTTCTGAGAACTTTGCTTACAACTGTTTCTCCTTTGATGTCACCTCTAGCTGCCCTGATTGCACTTACACATGCTTTAACTCTTTTAACATACTTTGCAATGTTTTCATCCTCTCTCATCCTCATTTGATCAAATTGTCCTCTTAGACTTTCTGCTTTTTCTCTTCTCACATTATCATCCCCTCCATAGATCTCCTTTAGCTTGTTCCACATGTCAAAGGCAGTTTTGCAGTCCTTAATGTCGTCATATTCTTCATAGCTAAGAGTAGATGCTATGTCTATCATCATATTGTTGTGAGTCTTCTTTTCAACAATATAATTAACTGACAATGTACCAGAAGGTTCTTCATATTTTTCTTCAAGGTATTTCAGTCCAGTATCACCAACAGTAGCTAGATGAAGTTTCATCAATTCTTGCCATGCTGAGAAGTTATCTCTGTTAAGTTTTGGAATTTCTCTTTTGTAAGACATCTTGATCTTTGTCTTAGAACCTTGAAATCCTTTCCTGCAAGCACCAAAAAGCTCTGATACCAATTGTTGGAAATGAGAATGGAGTAACTGAGAGGGGGAGGGGGTGAATCAGTTACCACAAAAACATTTCACAGTCCCTTAGATGTCTAAAATCTTGATCTTAGTTACAGATTACTGAAACTTGATAATGTAGCAAATACTAATAATTATTAAGAACTGATAACCAAAACAATTCAACAATCATGAACACTAGAGACACCATATTTAACGTGGAAATCCAAGATGGGAAAAACCACCAATGTAACTAGTTATTGTTTTTCACTCTTCTGAAGTGAGCCCTGTTAGGAGCCAACCCTGTTAAAGGTTACAAAACACACTATTAGGTGTGACCCTATTAGAGGATTTAATCACCTTGTTAGGAGTGGCCTTGCTAGAGGTCTTTAGAACAATTCAACTGAACTGTCACCTTGTTAGAGGATTTATAGAATGGCTGTTAAACCAAATCTGTTAAGATATTTTGAGTTCATTGTTACAATGGTTAGAAAGCAACAATGAAATGATATGATATAGTGTGCAACTTATCTTTGCTGATTGCAGATCTCTGTTATGCTTGACTGGATCCTTATTGATCAAATACAACTTTGCAGCTCCTTTAACACATCTGATCCTCCATCAAACTTTTCTCAACATTTGCCGCTTCATACTATAACTCGCATTCATAAATTTTTCATAATCACTCTTCTCTATTTTTGATTTGCAAGTTGAGTGACCATATATACCTTCCAAATTATCTTAGTCAGCTCAAATCACTGACCAATAATCAAACAATATACAATAGTCGGCTAGAAATAATTAAAATTACAAACTAACAAATCCCTTTACTGGCTGACCCTACTCAGTTAATACTGTTCAGAAAATAATTTCTGTGTTAACTGACTGAGCTCGGTTAATACAGCGAACTCCGTGACAATCCTTCAATCGTCGGGAGAACTCGGTAGTACTGAGTTTCCATAGATGACTGAGTGAGCTCGGTGGAAATTGTCTTGGTAATCACTGAAACCTTTATTTACCTTCTTGACTCAGTAAACACTAAATCCTTCGTTTACCTTCCTTACTCGGTAAATACTAAATCCTTTATTTACCTTTCCAGCCTGGTAAACACTAACTTTTCTTCACTTACCTTCCCAGCTCAGTAAATATTCTGTCACAGTTTCCTTCAATCACCGAGTGAGCTTGGTAAGTACTGAACTTCCTTTGTTAACCAAGTTAGCTCGGTAGAAGCTATCTTTACAGTGTAATATACAACAACGCTTGGTAGACTCTGTAAATTACTATGCTTACCTTCTGAGCTCGGTAGACTCTGTTTGATGACCGATATGACATTTGTGTAACATCAAAGGAAACACTCAATTTAACCAATTGTATCCAACATGAGTACTACAAATTTCATAGGGTAAAAGGTCACACCACCCTCAGATGCATGAAACTAAAAGATTACGTGCAAGACCTCATTGATCGGAAAGAAATCACCGTTGGTGCCCAAACCTCTCCCAATGCAGGCTTATAGATCTATCAAAATGCTTTTCCTCCTCACAACAACCAAAATCCTAGAAAAGCACCTATGCAAACCAACAACAACAACACCAACAACCGCCAACCAAACCAACAGCATGGGAAGAACAATGATCACACTTCATCCTACATAGACTATGATAGCCTCATCAGTTGTATATCTGAAAAAGAGCCTTTTGTCAATGTTATCAATATCCAAGGCCCAAATAATGAGTGTGTAGTCACCACTCAAAAAGTGTGATTTAACATTGCAAGTCCACCAGTTTCACCAGGACCATCAGCTCCATCAAAAAGCCAGTACAATATCTTGGAACACCTTGGGAACATACCAGCCCAAATCTCCATTTTAGACCTTCTCCGCACTAGTCCTGTGTACAAAAACATCCTTGACAGTGCTCTCATGGAATCTCGTGTCCCTTCAGATATCAATATTACTAATTTTTTTAATCTCGTTTGACACCTATCCTCCTCATGTGCCCTATCTTTCAAACCCACCGACATACCTGTGGTCGAGCCAGATCACACCCTTCCGCTTCACATAGCCATCATGGTATCCAATTTTTTTGTGAAAAGAGTAATGGCAGATAATGGATCAACCTTGAATATTTGCACCCTAAAATTCATAAAACAAGCTGGCTATACTGAGGCAGATATTATCACCATCAAAGCTTATGACAACTTGGAAAGAACCACAGAAGGAACTATTTTTCTACCAATCAAGGTTGGGCCAGTCATCCAAGAAACACTCTGCCATGTTATTGATCTAAACCTACCATTTAACATCCTCCTAGGTCACCCATGGATTCATGCCATGAAAGCTCGCTTCCATCCACTTACCATTAGTGCGCCAAATTTCCACATCAAGGCATTGAGGTAACCATCCATGCCGATCCAGAACCCTTTGCTTACTGCAATGTGGTTGAAGCTTTATATACAAACCCTTTCCCTAGAATTGATATCAGCACATCCATTGCCAGCTCATCCCACACTTGTAATGATGCAGGAACCATCCTCGCCTCCACCCTGTCGACTGTGAAGATCAATAACAAAGGCTATGGAGAGTATAGTCGGTCAAATGCATTTACTATCAGGGAACTCCCACTTGATCCACACAGTCATGGGCGACTGACATATCAAAAAGCTAAGGAGATTCCATCTCCTCGATACAAATAGTTTAGCCCAACAACCTTTGTAACCTTAAAAATCCCTCTTCATGAGGAGCTCACTCCAATTTTAGTAATTGGTTACATAAGGATGCACCTCAAAGAAATCAAGCACGCCTTGATCACTTCAGCTAGAAGTATCCCCAAGAACATAAGCTCATCACTGACAAATAGAAATATCAAGGTGGTGGTCTAGGACTAGAAGAAAGAGGCATGCAGTGCCCCATCGATGCACACAAGTGGGAATCAAAGTCAGGTCTTGGCTTTGGCATATCCACAACTAGGGGCCAATACGAACGATCACGCTTTTTTGAACATTCACCGCGACCTTGTCAAAATTGAAGACATTCCTGAGGAAGTTGAAAAGAGAGCCTACGATGATATCCCAGACCAAATCTCCCTTGGAGACTCTATTCTCTAAGAACCATCCATCCACCTCATTGACCTATCACTCACCCATCCACAACTCATAGATTGGGACCAACCAAGTATCATACACATTGATGAGTTCACATCAGAGGAAGTGCTTCTGAGATTCAGGGGAGCCAAAACTCCTCATAAGAAAACAAAGCCAGATTCTGCTTATATCTACAAGCTAGATCCCAAGGGGTATTTTGGAGAAAATCCCCAACCTAGTTCTGATACACCCAAAACTGGAACTAAGGTGAATCTGAGACTAGCTAAGGCAGTGAAGAGAACCCCTTAGCAAGAACATCTAGAGCCACAAGAAGAACATGAGGATTTAGCATTACCTCCTCAAGATAATCGACCAGAGGTGTCTTCTATTCTAATTGAGGATACTAGAAAAGTCAACATCGGTTCTTCAGAGATCCCCAGACTTGTTCACATTGCTGCATCCCTATCACAAGACCAAGATGACCTCCTCTTTGAGTTCTTAAGAGAGAACATTGGCCAATTTGCATGGTCATATCAGGACATGCCAGGACTTGATCCAAAGCTTGTAGTTCATCATCTTGCAGTGGATCCAAAGATCAAGCCCGTCAGACAAAAGCTTAGAAAAATGCACCCCCAAGGTGGCATTATTGGTCAAAGCTAAATTAGAAAGAATGTTAGCTACTAAGGTTATTTGACCTATCGACTACTCAGAGTAGATCTCCAACGTGGTCCTCGTCACTAAACCTTTTGGTGACATCAGAATCTGCATTGATTTCAGAGATCTTAACAAAGCTTGTCCAAAAGATGATTTTCCCTTGCCCGACATAGATATGATTGTAGATCTTACAGCTGGATATGAAATTTTGTCCCTCATGGATGGATTTTCTGGGTACGATCAAATCAAGATTGCAGAAGAGGATCAGCATAAGACAACATTCACTACCCCTTGGGAAACCTTTTGTTACAACATGATGCCTTTTGGCCTAAAGAATGCTGGGGCTACCTATCAAAGAGCTATGATAGCCATTTTCCATGATCTTATCCATAACATTTTGGAGGATTATGTGGATGATATCTTGGTTATATCTCACACCTTCATAGATCATCTTGCTAAACTAGAAAAATTCTTTGATAGGTTAGCCAAATATCATCTCATGCTAAATCCCAAGAAATGTGTCTTTGGGGTCACATCTGGCAAGCTTCTAGGCTTTATAGTTTCTAAATTAGGTATAGAGATTGACCCCAAGAAGGTCAAGGCTATCTTAGACATGCCTCCTCCCAAACACTGCGACAACTTCACTCTCTTCAGGGAAAGCTCCAATCCACTTGATGTTTCATCTCCCAGCTTGTAGATAAGTGTACACCATTTGTCACATTTATTGAATAAGGATGAGAACTTCAAGTGGGATCCTTTATGTCAGCGTAGCTTCAATCAGCTCAAGTAGTATATCACAAATTCCCCTATCTTGGTTCCACTAGTTCCTGGTCATCCTCTAATCTTGTACATATCAGCAATGCCTACTGCTCTAGGGGCACTTCTACCATAGCTCG
Organism: Cupressus sempervirens; assembly: GCA_028749045.1. Classification (NCBI taxonomy): domain Eukaryota; kingdom Viridiplantae; phylum Streptophyta; class Pinopsida; order Cupressales; family Cupressaceae; genus Cupressus; species Cupressus sempervirens. The sequence continues at coordinate 400,958,053 of CM053785.1, read as the reverse complement.
ATGACTATGGAAGAGAAAGAGCCATCTACTACATCAGTAGAACCCTGGCTAGTTATCAACTCAATTATACTCCTATGGAAAAAGCTTGTTTGGTAGTTGTTTTCTCAAATCAAAAGCTTTGCCACTACATGCTAAGTCATACCATCCAACTATCCTCCAAGATCGACCCTCTCAAGTATATGCTCTCTAGAACAACACTTACAGGCTGTTTGGCCAAATGGGTTATGCTCCTTAGCAAATTCGACATCCAGTATGTGGATAGAAAGGCAATCTAAGGGAAAGCTATAGCAAATCACCTAGTTGATGCACCTCTAATAGATGCATATCGTTTGATCACAAAATTTCCAGATGAGCATATCTGTCTAATTGAAGAACAACCCCCATGGAAACTCTATTTTGATGGCTCATCCACATCTCATGGATTAGGGGTAGGAATATTGTTGGTCACACCTTAGGGAGATTACATTCCAAAAGCCTTCAAGCTACAATTCCCTAACACCAACAATATAGCAGAATATGAAGCTCTCGTAGCAGGATTAAAGATAGCTGCAGAATGGAACATCACTGAGTTACAAATCTTTGGCGATTCTCAACTCATCATCAAGCAAGTCCTAAATGAATACCAAACCAAAGATGAAAAGATATTACCCTAAAAAGAGCTAGTTGATCAGCTAACCCAACATTTTACAAAGCTTCAGTTTACACAAGTGCCTCGAATACAGAACAAAGCAGTAGACGCTATGGCTACTATCAGCTCACTCTTGGAAATTCCCCAAGCAGCTACACAGTATGAGTTTTTAGTCAAGCAGCTCCTCACACTTGCCTATGCGAATGATGACTCAAACCGTGTTTGTATCTTGGTTGGTCCCCAATCCCCTTGGTACCATGAGATTTGCACTTACCTTAACGATGGTATCATATCCCCTCACCTCACATGTACCCAACGCCAAAACTTCATCCAAATATCATCCCGCTATGTTATCATAGCAAATACCCTATATCGTCGGGGTTATTACAATACTCTCTCTCGATGTTTAGATGAAAATGAGGCCGCGATGGCATTAAAAGAAGTACATTCCACACTTTGCAGTTCCCACACGAGTGGTATTATGCTAGCGTGACAAATCCTTAGAGCAAGCTACTATTGGCCTACCATTGAAGAAGACTCCTGTGACTTTTTCAAAAAGTGTCTCCCATGTCAGCAGCACGCAAATCTTGTGCATGCTCCAGCACAGGATCTAAAGCCTATTGCACCACCTTGGCCTTTTGCTTGTTGGGGCCTTGATCTAGTTGGAACTATCACACCTCTCTCATATGATGGACATAAATGGATAATAATAGCTATAGACTATTTCACTAAGTGGGTGGAAGAAGTCCCCCTAGTCTCAGCTACAGGAGTTCAGGTCTCCAAGTTCATCTTGTACCACATTGTTTGCCACTTCGGCATCCCATCCACCATCTTCACCGACCACGAAGGTAACTTTGAAAATCTCAACATGGAAGAATTATGCACTTCCCTCCACATCCATCACCACTTTTCTAGCCCATATTTCCCACAAGTTAATGGCCAAGCAAAGGCAACTAACAAAACCCTCCTCAAAATCCTAAAGAAAGTTGTCAATGATTCTGGCCTCGATTGGCACCTACAAATAAATCCAACCCTATGGGCCTATCAAACCTCCTTCTGTACATCCACCGACACAACTCCATACTCCCTAGTCTATGGTTTCAAAGTGATACTACCTATAGAGGTTGAACTTCCCTCTTTACACATATCTTTGCAAGGGCAAATATCAGATGAAGAATACTGAGTAGCTCGGCTCACCCAGCTAGATTTCTTAGATGAGAAGTGAAAACAAGCCTATGATCATCTCATAGTCTATCAAACTCATCTCAAAAGGAATTTCCACAAGAAGGTGCTTCCAGGACACTTTCAGCCAGGTGACATGGTCCTCAAAGAAAACATGAAAGTCCAAGTAGATCGAGAAAAGAAAGGCAAGTTTGAACCTACATGGCCTGGTCCTTATGTTGTCACTACCTGCTTTAGCTCCGGAGCCTATTAGCTATCTACAATAGAAGGAGAACTCTTGAATGATCCTACTAACATCATTCATCTCAAGAAGTTCTATGCTTGAAGATCCTTGGTATACCCAGCTTTTGAAAAATACCTAAAAAAAAATAGTAAAGAGAAATAAGTGTCCAATGTTGAAAACTGTGCAATTCAAGCACCTTGGACAAGTACCATGACGAAAACTTGGCAAACAAGCATCATGCGTACTCCCGCCATCCCCATCTTAGCCTATCACCCTCATGCTTTTGGTCATCTCTTGACATCCAACTCCATCTTCCAATCTATCCACCTATCCTCCACCCTCCAACTTCTATCTCACACCATCCACTTATCTCCTGCAGCTTCAGCCAACCATCATAGCTATCATCCATCTCCCTAGCCCCTTTAGCTTTTTCCATCGTAGCTTCAATCTTATCACATACATCATAAGACCTCCTTCCACATATCATCTTCTATCTGGGGGCATTGTATTCCTTGGAGATCTTGTCTTGGCCATCCTCCCTTGTCATTGGTATCTAGCTCTAGGCTATCCTCATGCAAACCCAATGTCATCTCTTTATATCCATCATAATCCTAGCTATCTACCATTCTATCTAGCCATCTCATCCTGCTCATCTAGCTATCCTTAGTCACAAAATCTCTCATCATCATTGGGATGCATCCTCCCCAAATCCATATCTTCTGCTATCACCCCATCCTTAGCTTTCGCATCTTGCACAGCATCAAACCATCCTGCTATCCTATCATCCTAAGCTTTTGCCTTCTTGTAACTATCTTGGTCAGCTTCAGCTTGTAAATATCTTGGTCAGTCAGCTTGTACATCCTCTTTAGCTTAGTACCATTGTATCTATCCAACGTTCGTGTCAGTTCATCCTTGATCAACATCTTGCACACATCGCACACCCTTGGTTAGCTATTCCAATGCATCCTTTAGCTAGATCTCCTATCACCAAAGTATTATCCTTCTTAGTTCAATTTGCCAGATGCATCACTCATCCAAATCCACCAGCTTAGGTGCTCTCTGATAGATCCTTGCAGGATATAGCTTTCCTCATGTCTGATCTTGGTCCGTTAGTACCTCATCCTACCCATCTCATTGGCAAACAATTCTCTTTTGGATTTTCGCTTTCTTTTGATTTGGAATCTTCCCTTTTGGGTCTTGAAGTATCTTTTCCAAACAATCTTTTTGTTCCCTCCTCAAGGTTGCCATGATCTTCCATATCATGGTATACTACAAATGGGGCAATTTGAGCATAAGGTCTTGATCAAGTCTTTTGTTTGTTTCTTTTTTTTTTCTTGTGGGTTACCCAGTGTCAGTTCCACAATGTTTCCTCTAGGATTCATGTGTGACGCTGGGGCAATCCTTGCGTGTTTGTTTTGAGTCAGTTCGTCAGTCCTCTAGAGGGTTGGTGAAAAGGCCTTAATGTTCTTGGTAACCTTGGTAATTAACCAACAGTCCTATAGCAAATCTAGTGCTCAACTACATGGTGGTACTTCTCTTTGAAGTATTCCCCTACTCAAAAAAGTTTCAATGAATTCCCTTCATCTCCATTATCCCCCATCCATATCCAGCATCTATATCTCCTACCCCAGCTTGTGAAAGTATATCTCTTTGAATTAATCATCACTCTTAGCTTTAGGGATCCACAATCCCAGTCTTAGGGATCCATCCATCCAATCAATCCACCAAGCCTCATCTTTCGAGATCCAAAATCCTAGTCCTAGGGATCTCCAAAACCCATCTTCCGCCAAGCTGACTTTTTGACATCCTGTTGCATCAGCTTTATCATTCCATCGTCCATCCCCCTATCCTAGATTCCTTTTTAATAGCACTCTACTCCTTCATCCCCCCCTAATCCTAGAAAGTCTTAAGCTTGTGCATCTGATTTCCCTTTATCATTCTCCCATAGTGAGAGTTTGAGCTAATTCAGCCCCTTCTCTTTGCCAACCTGTAAGCTCATCTCGCATTCTTGTATTTTTCAAGAAGCCGTCGAGCCTCATTTTCTCTCCTCGTCACCTTCTCGAGGAGGCATCTCTAAGTCTAGTCTCTCCTCTTCTTATCTGAGACTGGGGCAACCTTGTTGCTAAAAACATCTTCCTCATGTCATCTCCATTTGACAGCTTCATTCTTTTAATTTTTTCTTTTAATTCTTTAAAAGCTTCATGCGCTGCTTCATTCCATCTGAAATTTCCTTTCTTGGTCAAATCTGTCAAAGGAGATGCTAATTTTGAAAAATTCTTCACAAACTGTCTATAGTAGCTGCATAGGCCCAAGAACCCTCTTAGTTGGGTTAGAGTTTTGGGTTTTGGCTATTCTTTTATTGCTTTAATCTTTTCCACATCCACACTTACACCTTTGGCACTGATTTTATGAGCGAGATATAAAATTTCTTCTAATCCAAATTCGCACTTTGATGCTTTTGCAAATAGGGATTCAGATTCCAATATACTCAGGACTTCATCAATGTGTTGGAGATGTTCTGCCCATGTTTTGCTATAGATAAGGAGGTCATCAAAGAAAATAAGAAGGAATTTCCTGAGTTTTTTTCATAATATATGATTCATACATGATTGGAAGGTGGCTGGAGCATTAGTTAGGCCAAAGGGTAGCACTAGAAACTCAAAATGCCTGTAATGACATCTAAATGCCGTCTTGGGCACATCCTCCTTCCTCATCCTGATCTAATGGTATCCTGAACGTAAATCAATTTTAGAGAAATATACTACTCCATGGAGTTCATCTATGAGTTCATCCACCCTAGGAATGGGATAGCGATTTTTTATAGTCTTCTTATTTAGGGCTCGATAATCTATACACATCCTCATTGTCCCATCTTTTTTTTTCACAAGTACTACTGGTGATACAAAGGGACTGGAGTTGCGTTGAATGTGTCCCATTGCTAAGAGTTCTTGAATGGCCTTTTCAATTTCATCCTTATGCTTTTGAGGATGTCGGTAAGGGGTGGTGATCATTGGTTTAAGATCTTTTTCCAATTCTATAATGTGTTCAAATCATCTTTTGGGAGGTAATCCTGGGGGAATCTCTTCAAATACTCTTTGATGTTGTTTAATGATAGGTTCATTGTCAATATGGATGACAGATTCTTGTGGAGTTGATTTATTTCATACTAAAAATTGTGCAATTCATTCTCCTTGATCATGTCGTAGTATTCTTTCTATTCTTTTGCAAGAAACTAGTTTCGTGGAATCATTAGGTATTCCTTGCAATGTTATTTCTTCCCCATTGTGCTCAAAATGGATTTTTAGGTTTGGAAGGTCAAACCTAAAACATCCCAGAGAAAATATCCATGGACTGCCCAAAATTATATCTAAGTCTAGTGGAACCACATGTAGGTCTTCTCTGATGGTGTGCTTTCTTCCTAAAGTGATTTCTTGCTATGGAATTACCTTTGTGCAATGTACCAATGATCTTGTGGCTTGAACAACAGTAAAGCCTTTAAACTTCTGTGTTTTTAATTTCATTCTATTAACCAGTCTTTCATTAATGTAGTTATGGGATGCTCTACTATCCACCAGTGCAATGACTTTCTGTCCATTAAGGGTGCATCTAATTCTTAAGACCCTATTTTTGGAGGGTTGAGTCATAGTGGCTATTACTCCATATTTGTCCCCTTCTGCTTCTTCTTCATTGCCTTTGTCACATCTTGTCTTTTTGCTCACCCTTTCTTCCTCATCATCCTCTTCTATTCTTTGGATGCGGGCTTTTTTTCCACATCTGTGTCCGAGCACCCAGTCGATTCCACAATTTCTACAAGTGTTCTTTTTGTAGCTATGGCCTGGCTCCCATGGTTCTTGGAATTTAAAGCATAAATTCCTTTTCTTTAGTTCCTCTCATTCCTTAGTTGGAATGAACTTTTTGTAGGATTTACCTTTTTTGTGATTTTTAATAATGGGCTTATTCCATGATTTGTTGCTCATGTTTGAGACTTCCAACCTCAATGCCATTTCAAAAGCATCATCTAAGGATGAGGGCTTTAAGGCACTTACTAGATCTTTTAGTGAATCTTTCAACCCTTCTATGAACAAGTAGGTAAAACGTTCATCATCTACTCCTGTGACTTGGACAGAGATCCTTTGGAATTCTTTAATATAATCTTCTACTATTCCTTGTTGCCTTAATTGAGTTAATTTCTTAAAGTTTTCTTGAGGATGCTTCCTATCAAATCTCTTAATGTGTTTTGAGAAAGTTCTTCAGAGGAAGTAATATTTTTGTGTCGTTGGGTGACAAGGCCATGATGCCACCAATCATGAGCTATGCCTTCTAAGTGAAGGATTGCAAATTGAAGCACATCTTCCTTTGTCATTGGACTTAGGGTGAGATAGGTGTTGAATTTTTTTAGCCATGCACATGTTGTAAGTTTTTCTGATCTGTCAAAATTTGGAAGTGTCACTTTATTTAATTTACTTCTAAAATCTTGATTCTGATGTCTTTTTTCTTTCCTATGACTTTCTTTCTTGTTGGCTTCACAGAATTCCCTGAATGTTATTAACTCCCTGATTTTTGGTTCAAGATTGGCATAAGCTCTAGCATTTTCAATAGCAGTATTGGGTGTTTGACCTTATTCTTCCATTGAGGGGCCTTCCTTGGGTAAGAAAGGAGGTTTGGGTACTTGAGATGGAATAGCTCCATTATTTTTTGAATGATTTGAACTTATGTCCCTTCCATTAGAATTATTATTTTTAAGATTGTTTATGGAATTTCCCATGTTTTGCAGTGCTTGATTTGATCTTTCTATTTGCTCTACTAAGGTTTGGTTTTTATGTTCCATAACATTTCTAATTTCATTGGACAATTGCTCACTCATTTTTGCTCCTCTTGTCATTTGCTATATATTTAAGATGGTAGGATCAAGCTCTGATACCAATTGTAGTGACCCCTTTTAATTCTTTGACCTGTATTACAACATTTAGTATAATTTTAGGAAGTCATTTCAGTTAACACACCTTAGATCATTATTAATATTCAAAATGGAGGGATTGAGCAATATAATTTTATTAGTTTTATTGATTTATATAAAGTTTCTCTCTATAGCACTAGGCAAACTACTCTCTTCGAGCTATGACTATCTGGAGATGGTAGATTGATGGTGCAAAGGGCACGTGAAAAAATCTACAAGTGGCTCCCTAGAGGACACCATCAAGTGCTCCAATTTACTCTGCCTCTCCCTCCACCCACTCCCTATTTGAAGATGTCATAGTTCAGATGAGGAAAAAGCTTCCCGGGCTATAGTTCGAAATACAATTTTTAATGTAATCTTTCAAATTATTGTTGAATATAATGTTGTAATATTTGTTATTCACACATTATTATTATTATGTGGAATGTTCATCATTGTGTACATAAAAATATGTATCCATATGCACAAATATATATAGTGACATACATTTAAATGTTTGTATTAAGCTAATTTCATGCTATGCATATTGATTAGGGTTGATATTCTAAAAGGAAAAACTTATATATAAGAATGGGATATGTAAATCTTCAATTTTTTATGCTTGAGACCATTATCAATATTCATAATAACATATATATATGATACTGATGTTTTTCTTTTAACAAAAATGCCATCAAGGTAGTAATATTCACAATAATATTAATCAAGGTAGTAATATTCATCAAGGTAGTAATAATCATATATAGCTAATTATCAATATTCATAATGATCTATATCAATGTTTTGCTTTAATGAATGCCATCAAGGTTCAGCATCGTACCTGTTGCAGATAGTGGATAGTCCACGACAGAGTTGGAATGATGACTTGCAGGTGGTGGGCAATCCCGTATAGTGTTAGAATGACCAGATATCCATGCGTCGAGCAAGGTGAGTTACCTTCTTATGATATTTTCCTTATTCTCTGCTAGATTTTTTGTATCCTTCATAACCTAACACTAAAGTAATATATGTTGCTCAAATGTTACGTAGGAACAGTCGTGTCTCAAGTTTGTCTTAACTTCCCTCTTTTGTATAATTCAACGCATTGTAATTAAAGCATTTTTATAATCATTTGTAAGAATTAATATTAATTATTTGATTATGGTTTCTTTCAAAAGTGTTGATAATAATTAAATTATTGAACATAGATAATACTTGTAACAATAATGGTAATATATTAATGTAAAGTTTTAGCATATAATAATTATTTATATTATGTTCATATGGAATTCGGACATTATGGATCTATTATTTTATTACCACTAGTATGACATTTAATCAAAGTAATTCAAAAAATAATTTCATTTAAAGAAGTAAATTGATTAAATTAATTCTGTAAATCCTTGAATTAAATACATAATATAGAAACATATTAATCCAGGTTCATCCCACAATTTTTTAAAAGAAAATTTTAGACATAAACTTCATCCAATTTTATACATTTCATTAGTTTACATCATGTTCAAATTCTAAACACAAATGTCACTTTTATTTCGTTAAATTTGAAGAGTTTAAATTTTGATATCACTTTTCCTTTATAAAAGGTGACACAGGTTTGTGCTTTTACCCAACCTAAATTTAGGTTCCAATCATCAAATTAACTAAATCACATAAAACCATGCATATCTTTGATAAAAAGGAGATGTTAACATAACTTTTTCAAACAATCCATCAAATTGGGAGGACACACATTCCTATATTAGAATTTCCATTTAATACTAGTTATATAACATAATGAAATTGAAGATGAACATTTGATGTAAGCTTTATGTTATTTCTATTATAAAGAGTGATGCTGAATATTATGAACAATCATTGCAAGCTATATTTGAAACCAACCATTTGCCAAATTTGATTTTTTAGCAATCTCACTAAAAGAACTAAAACAAGTTTGACATCTTATATGTCAGATAAGATGTTGAATACATATTATGAAAATTTAATCATAGATTAAAGGAAATGAGAATTGACAGCATTCTTAACACTAATAAATTAAACTACAATAGTCATCCACTTTCTTTCTTGTTCTTAATACAATCTACAATTTAGGATTTTCCTTTTTAATTTTCATCTATGATTGATGGTAGAATGTATGCACCAATGATAAAATATTCTCGAGTTAGCCTAAATTTAGTTTCGTAAGATCAAACTAACTAAAGTAACAATCCATCAAATTGGGAGGAAAGATATTGTTATAGTAGAATTACCATTCAATACTAGTTATATATCATTATGAAATTGAAGATGAACATTTAAAAGTAATCAAATTATACAATTATAAGTTACATTTGAAACTAATTCTAATGCAATTTCACTATTTGCAACACCATAAATCAAACTTAGGACATTTGATGTAAGCTTTATGTTTTTGAAATTGAAAAGTAACAAAAAAATTGGGGTTGACCCAAAGGTACATGCTGAAAAATAGATAACAATCATGTTCAAAAAATATTTAACCTACCACCCTTCTTAATTAAAAAATATCCCACATAAGAGTATCCCAAAATCTAACAGTACTAACTGATATGATAAATATAATATAAAGTTAAAAAACTAATTATGAACAATTATGAAAAGCATCATAAACAAAGTCCAGATGGGCCAAGTGTTGAAATATTGAACATATCAAAAACTAAAAGTTTATAGAGAGCTAGCTCTCTTTGCTTCTTTCCTTCCCCTTTGGCTTATCCAATAATAGTTGCAACCAACCATCAACCAAGAACTTGTAAAGAGAACTAGTGTTATCCACCCCTTCCATAGTAGTCAATCCTTCATTTTTAGCATGTAGTTTATGAAGAGTACATGCTATGAAAGGTATAACTTGCACCATAAACTTGGTCACATCATTAAACCTATGCCCCACAATCTCATGTCTTTCCTAAAGCTTCTTAAAGGTATTCTCCAGAGTGGAAAGCTTCATTTCTGAGATTGGGTTTTTCCTCTAGTCAGTATTCTGACCTTGATTATCAAATTTAGATTGAAAATAATTAATTATGAGAGGTGATGGTATCTCCCTTGTCCTCATCCTCTTAGTTTTATCTAAAGTGTTAGGAGTGTCATTCTTGAAAGTATTAGATACATGGTGTTGGTGCAAAAAGTTGTTGGTTGACAACCTACGAGCTTGCCCTCTTGATGTTGGGAAACTCAACAAAATTTTAGCCATCAAAGAAGATTGAATCTTAATCTTGTTCAATCTCCACACTTCAAGCTCTGTAAGACCTAGATGGTTGTACCTTAACTTATTATGAAATAATTATTTTGATTTGCAAACTTGACAATACTCTTGAGTTGGAAAAATTTCTTAAGGAGAAATTAATTAAAATAAAAAATATTTATAATAAAGAGGGACTATCTCAAAAAAATATATAATAACACATGAAAGAGAGTTCATATTGATAATTTTGATATAACTAGTGGCTTCCGAATTGGAGAAGAGAGTAAATTTTAATAATTGTTGAATCAATCTTATGTCTCATAGACAGGCGTGCCACCATCAACTAATGAGTAGCCAAATTGAGAGATTTTAACAAACCCAGAATAATTGAATTTAACTTCAAACTAAAGACCATTTACACAAAACATGTACATAAGCATATGAGTCTTGTTTCCAATATTTTGGCTCAATTTTGTTATGCAAGTAGTATAAATCCAAGAGGAATTTGAATTCAGTAAAATCAATGACCAATTCCCTATCTTTTAGAAAAGGGCACGATATATTTTATTAATTTAAAAAATAAGGTACAACTAGGCTATAACAAGTTGCAATATCTAACTTCCTCTATGCATACCTATATCCACAATGTTTGTATCTCTTTTTCTATTTCCCTTTTACAAGGCCTTGGTATTCTTTCTTATAGACCACAAAAGGATGCAAAATGTTTCATGACTATTCATCCTTACTAACTAAAATCTAACTGCAACTTGTGACAAATTAAATTTTTCTTTTTAAAGACAAAAGATATTTATAATTCTCTTATCATATCAAAAATTTCCTTCAAGCGTTCGGCCACCTTCTCATTAGAACTCCAATAAGAATGTTCAATGCTTCCCCTTTTTCCTCTTCCATCAAGATCTCATGGTAGTCACTCTGGTAAGGAGAATATATTGTCTGTAAATCCCATGCAACTGTATACATTTTGTTGATGACGGGTAAAAGTACAAAGTTGTGTCACCTTCCAGGTTGACTTATTAGAATGACTAAATTTGAGTATTTCTATCTAAAAATCAATTTTGTCCAAACATATGATCTAGATAAATTCATTCAAGCTAAGTTATATATGGTCTCACACTTTTCCAATTGAAAATGTCTATTAAATGCATGTTTTATACAAATTTGTGTCCAATTACTAAAGAAATACGATTATTTTAGAAAAAAGCAGTGTTTCAATAACTCTTATTATTTTTTATGAGATTTTTTTAATAACATATAAACACCATTTTATAAAGTTGAGAGTCAAGAATAATCTCATATAGATTTATAATTTTTTAATTAGATAAATTATATTATAATTTAAAAAATTCTACAAGTATGTATTTTAACACTTGAAAAGCTGTCAGTTTTGAGAAAGAAAAAAGTATTAAATAATATTAAAAAAAATTAAAAATTATATGATGTTCTAGAGGAGAGTATCCTCTTCTAGAATCTATAAATTTTCTCCATGTTAGAATATATTTGTTTTCAAAAATGTGGTGGGAGATGAAAAGTATCAATTTCAATTGAGTTGAAATTTGAATAGTTATAAAAGAGAAAATATATGTTGAAAGAATTTTTTTATTTTTAATTGTTCTAGCTATATATTTTAGGTCTATAACATAGTCCAAGATCAAAGGGAAATAAGTTTATTTCCATATAGTTTTGTGGTGGGAACTAGACCCCTAATTTTTAGCATTTTTCAACAGCTAAAAAATTATCTTAAAAAATTAAGAAAATATATCAATTATTATTCCAAATAATTACTAAAAATTATAATCATAAACTTTATCCATTTCTAGACATTTCATTAGTTTACTTCATTTTTAAATTCAAAATAATAATACCAATTTTATGTCATTGAAGGTGAATAGTTATACTTTTGTTAGCCTTTTCCTTTACAAAAGGGTGACACAAGTTTGTGCTTTTACCTTGACATCAAATTGGTCTTCTTCAGCTAGTGCCAAACAAGGTAACACGATTGAATGAGGTATTGCATCCTCATCGCATGATTGTACTGGCAAACCCATATCTTTTTCCCTGCAAAACAAACACATAAAATCACACAAGAATGTTTTTTCTATAAAAGAATAAACTTACCAAATGCCCTTATATCAATGATCAAGACGGTACACATTTAATGACCATATTTCCTTCAAATCCATAATACAATACATATTCTATTAATGTCATATTTGAAAGAAAAATAGATAAATGAAATAAATCCTTGACATAACCTCTTTTGACAAATAATTAATGAAAGAAATTATCATTTGTAATTATCAAAATTATAGAATTTCAAAGAATTGTTTGCATCAAAATTGCAAAATTAGAGACTAGAGACATCTTCCTTTTTGACTTCATGAAATTGGAGCACAAGTTAAAAGTTCAATTCTAAAATTTTGAAATCAGAGACTCACAAGAGGCTTAGCTATGAAATCACAAAATCAAAGTCTAAGAATTTCATAGATCTTGAAATCACAAAATTAGAAGGTTGTTTAGGGCTAGATCTCAATTTGTGAACCTTGGCAAAAAAAAGCACTCAAATTTTGAGTTTCCATCACATGGAATGACATAGGGATTAAGCGGTTAAATGTAGGGATAATCCACCCCATCATCATCACTAGAAGTATCTTCATCATTCTCCTCAATATATCTTTTCCTTCCTTTTTTAAGGTGGTTTTCTCCTTCCACAAGTAGTGGAATCTGAACTAATAGGGTGGTCATACTTGGCCTTGGGATCCTCTTGTATCTGCTTCTTATTCCTAAGGGACCACCTTCTCCAACCTCAACCTCTACATCAAAGTCCACAATTTGTATTTCATTCTCCATTTTAATTTTTTTGAGGATTTAAGGAGGAGAGGTCTTAGGGCATTTGATTTCCACAATAAACACAACCTTAGAAGATACTTGAGGGGTTGAGGTGAAAATAGTTGGGTTTGGAAACACAACCTAAATATTAATAAGTTGGGTAGGAAAAAGGTCTTTATGGAAGTTATAGTGTAAATATAAAAGCATGATGAAGGACATTATTAGGTTTAACCAAATTCATCTTTTTCCTAACATTAAGGGTATTATCCTCCATAGAATGCATAATCAAGTAAGGGAGAAAAATGTGATCACAATATCTAAAATGGTTCTAGGATAGGAAAATGGTAAGAGTAAATTTTTTGAAACCTACCGTCTAGAGTGATATAGCACATAATGGCATAACATACATCTTTCAAGGGATCTGATAGGGCCATTCTCATAAAACCACCATGGTCATGAACCGAGTTCTCATCAGGGTGGAAGAACTAGTTGAGGTTGGATTCATTTGAGACCCTAGTTTGCTTTCTCCACTTCTAGCCATCCAAGGATAGACCACCCACCTTAGCAATGACATCTTCATTAATTTCAAACAAGATCCCATTCTTAATAACCCTTCTGTTGTTCCAAGAATTGAGGAACTAAATAGACACAACCTTGTCATATCCTTCAATGTATTGCATAGAAGGAATAAAATCACCCTCTTTCAAGTAAGTGCAAGAAACTTCATTGTAATTTTTGATGATATCTAGGTCAATGTGCACATGATTCCTATAATGTCCCAACTATTAGGGTTAGTTAGGAATAATTAAGATTTGCAAAATAAATGTTAAAATTTAAAAGTTAACAAATATATATTATTCTACCCTTTTCTTTGGCCATTATCTCATTCTCATCTAGCCATTTATGCAGGGTTACTCATCTCTCACACTATCACTATAGCCATTTATACAAGGATCACACTTCTTGTACTGGCACTATGAGATTTTATTTATTACTCATCTTATCATTTATATGTTGAATGACCTCTCACACTGGCACCATAAGCCATTTATACTAGGGACCAAACCTCACGTAATGGCACTATTAGATTTCACCAATCCATCTTAACCATTATATAAAGGTGACTCCCAACGCTACACTAGCATGAAACCATTTATATAGAGATGATCAATATCTTTATACTGGAACTATAGATTCCTAAACATTTTGTAAGAAATATCTAGACCAAACAATTCTAAAATAACCTTCTAAAATTAATACAAGCACCTTATCAATATCTTCTTATATTATTATATACTAATTACTTAATATCATAATATAAAAGGGGATAATAATGTAGAGAAATATACATTGTATTAGTCGATACCATAGTATTTATAAGAAAATATACTTGATCTTTTTGTACCTACAACTTGATGTCCTTTATTATTATCAAATATCATGGCACGATTATTGTCTTATGTCTAGTAGGGTTCAATGCTCAATCAAATTTTATATTCATGGTCTTTAATAGACGCACATTCTTAACTACCTATCCTAAACTTGGTATCCAATGGCATTTTAATCTATGTCGCCCATTTTAGATATATTCTATTGACATTTCCTATAGTGTCTGATGTACTTACAATATATTTTCCTTCCAACATGGGTAATCTCCTAACTAGTGTGCTCAATTAGTCCTTCCAATGTATGATGCAGTGGGCACTAGCTACAGTGCAACTTATTTGCACCATAGAACTAGGTGTTGATTCTTGTCCTACCTAAATACCATGCGCATTGTCAGACGACCCATCTTGTCAGACAATACCTATCCTTTCCTAATGGCATTTTACTTTAGCTTGAATTTTGTAAGTGTTAAATTTATGGATGGTAAGTGTTTTCCTTTAACTTGAATTTTGTATGAGTTAGTTTTTTCTTTAATTTTAATTTTATATTACTCATAAAATAATTCACTAAGTATTAATAATTTTTTGTTTTTAATATTTAAAATACAAATACATTTTATTAATAAGTAGAAAACAATAACATTTTTAAAGTATAAATTGTTGATTTTTTATACTACATTGAAATAAAAATGTTGCCATTTAATTTGTTTCTTAACTAGAAATTGATTTAATGAAGAAAAAATGTGTCTCAATGTTGTCTTTTAATATCAACTTAGAAATTATAATTTTATAATATCGCTTTCAATTTTAGTGGATAAAATTTTGACATAATTTTTAATGTAATTTTTTTTGGCAATATTATAGTTAATTTTTATATTTTTTATTACAAGTATTTACAAGATTCTTTTATGAAAATCTATTGATTTTTTTTCATTTCTTGTTATATGTTATATAATTACATCTTTTATAAAATCATTCAATTAAATGCTAATAAATTTTTATTTTAATATTTAAAATTAATTATATTTTGTTAATAAATATTAAAAATTATAATGTACAATGAAATGAATATACGAGCTAAGAGTAGAGGAGCAACACATTCAAGCGACAAAGGGATGCAAAATTGAATCATATTATTCAATTATTAGTCAAGCACATCAAACACCATACAATCATTATAGTGATTTCTAGGGCAAGAATAATTGGTTTTGCCTAGATTATGCAATGAAATCTCTCAGAGAACTCCAAGCATCCTTCAAGAATCCATTGTTGAATCATCTGATGTAGCTCTCTTTCTCTATGAGACACAAATAGATGCTTTAGGAATCGTACGTCTTCTTTCTTCCCGACTTCCTCAAATAGCTTATCAACCTCCTCTTGCTACTTCTTCCTATGTTCTTCCTCCATCTTCCTATCATCATCCTCTAAGCACTTCCTGAAATCCTCCTCCATCTTCTTTACAAGACCCTCTACATATTTCATCTTTATTTTGTAGTTTCCCCTACATTGTTCATCCCAAGTAGCCTCTTGTTCTGTATTCCATTTCTCTAGGTTTTTCATCTCATCTTTTACACGTGTTTTCTCTAGGGTTTTTGCCTCCACTTCCACACTCCATTTCTTTAGGGTTTCTTCCTCCACTTCCATTTTCCTCTTCCTCAAGTGTCCCACCTATGGATTCATTTTTCTTTCTTATAATTAGTACTAGCTTTTTAATAACCAAAAAAAAGTTCTACTTTGAAAAATGGTGAGAATTATAGAAGTAGCAAATCAAGAAAATCAATTAATATTTCCCAAATTTGTAAATCATTCCTTTTCTAGATAATACTGACATCAAAAATTAGTGACAAATAAATTTCTCCCTAATATGGGTTTGGTTGTTTCTTAGTCAACATATAAGTAACAAGGAGATAGGTTGAAAGGAAAATAGGCGATCCCCTGTATTCCAATCAGCAATAGATTTGAAGCTTTAAACTATGACCATTCAAAGTTGAACATATTTAGTCCTCTAGTTAAATAGCATGAAGCTAGAGATAGGAAGATGATAAAGCCAAATAAAGATCCATGCAAAAGTAGCAATGGGTGGCAAGTTGTGATTTCAAACAGGAATCGAAGAAGAAATGCATTGCAACTAAAAAATAGGCCAATGATGGAGGAAAATAAAAATCATCAGAAACAATCTACCCAAATTATCAAACCTATAGAAGAAGAAAAATGGATGGCAAAATTGGTTACTTTTCTGGCAAAAGTGGACAAAAATTGTAAGAAAGCAATACATAAACCTGCTAAAATTTTAAAAACTAACTGTATTCTGATAGGGTAGAAACAACATCAAGTAGACTTAGAAAAAGTACTTAGGGTTTCTAAGAAAAATCATAATATCTATATACCACTACATAAAAGGGAGAAGGGTATTTTAGATAATGCAAAGCTGCCAACACATAAAAATAGTATGACAACTTCACCACTAGACAATGTAAAGGAAACTAATTGCTATAATTGTTCTGATATATTAATCATGAGTAACAAGTTCATAGAAGGAATGTGAAAGGAATGTTTAGAGCTAGGAGTATATGTTCACTAGAGTGGACCAAACAAACATTTATCAAAATTGACAAAGAAATTAGAGAAGATCTGCAAACAATAGGTAACTATTAGTAGTTCCTAAAAATCATCAATTTACCTTCATTGCAAAAATAAAGAGATTAAAAATAATATGCTTTCTATATCAAAATGCTATTATAAAGTGCATATAGTTAAATTTCAAACTTGGATACCTAATTGGAATGATGAAAAGGAGCATATGATACCAACTTGGTATGAATGTAGTAATCTTATAGTAGAAATTAAACATTTATATACATTATTCAGAATAGGTAAATCAATTGGTAAACTTATAGGTATAGACTCAGAGTATGACAAAACCAATAATGTTAAATTTCTAATAGATGAGGAAACAAATCAAAAAATTATTAGGAGAAAAAATATTATAACAAATAGATCCATTTATGAGATTGAATTTAAGAAATATAAAGCATAAATTAAAGGCAATATTAAAACAAATCTAGAAATTGATCATAATATTTCAACCATAGAGGAATCCTTCAGAAATAAATAAGAGGGAATAAAAGATTAAGGTAATTAATTAGGAAAAAATTAAGAAGATAAAAAAATTAGATGAAAGGAAAAACTTTGAGTAGAGGACACAAAGAGAAAATACACCTATCGTAAAAAAGAGTAAAGAACAAAGTCAACTAGAATGTTCAGAAGTACCAGAACAAAGAATTGAAGGTATACACAAGGAAATGACAATAGATCAACATTAAAAGAATGCAATATTTGTCACAAGGAGAATAATAATTTGAAAGAAATAGAAAGAAGCATTAAAGAATGGTATAAAATGACACATGGGATGAAATTATTATAGGAAGACATTGAAGATCAAGCTATGTTAGGAGAACAATTTCATTAGGAACATGAGGTAATACAACAACTTATAGATCAAAGAAAAGATAAGGAGTTAGAAATAGGGATCAATGTGGACAATAGGATGGTAAATAGATTAGATATAAACTATTTTGAGGAAGGCACTAGCCAAATACATTGGGATGGCATGAAGATATGACAATTAATAAGGACATGAACCAACAAGCTGACTTGGAAAAGGTAAACACAGACGAAGAAAGTTTAAAGCCAATAGAGTGTATAGAAGATTAGGAAGAAGAATATATAATTCCAACAATAGATTCAAAATAATGGAGTAATATAACAATTAGAAAAAAGTCAAAAAATAGAAGTTATAAATTTTGGCAAACACTAATAAATGGGAAAGATATCTTTGGAAGTAAATCTATAGAGGTGAAGGATAAAATAGAGGAATATAGTATCCCTCCATAAGTTGAAGCTTTCTTAAAGGAGTTTGGAAGGTATAATCAGGAATATTTTATCATAGAGATTGAACTTATTGAAGTGTCACAGTACTGTGAGGAATTTGGAATACTAAAAGATACCCCAAAAACATTAGAAAAGGAAAATCTATAAAAGCATATAGATACAGATGTAGAAGAAAATGAAATAACAAACATATATTAGAAGATATAATAAATGGGGAAGAAGATAAAGAAGGAGCTACAAACTTTAGACAAACAAAAAGTTTGGAATGATATATCTACCTTTATGGAGTTATATCCTAAGACAAACATGATCATAGGTGGTGACTTCAATGCCATATTTAACCTCAAAGAAAAATTTGGAGGTTCTTAGATTTTAACAAGAAGCATAGTAGAATTTAGAGAATGGGTCAGAGTTAATAAATTGGTAGAAATCCCAACTAGTAATGTAGTGTTCACATGGAATAATAAAAGAAAAGATTTTAGTTATATTTTAGAAAAATTGGACAAATTCTTTTTCAAAGGAGACCTAGTAGAATTGGATTTCAGAATCACAGCCTCCATTCAATCTATTGCAGGATCAAATCATTATCATGTCAAAATTGAGTTAACAAAACCTATAAAACCTAATAGGAATTTGGGATGAAGCCACATTTATAGGATCAAAGATGTATTGTTTCGTATCAAAACTTAAAATGTTCAAAGAAAACGTACAAAAATCAAATAAAATACATTTCAATAATATATTCAGAGTCAAACTAAATAATGAAGAAGATCTTAAAAAATAAAATAATGAAATCATAAAAAATGGTATGGACAATGAAAAAATCATTAATGAAAAAGAATTATTAATCATACAAGAAGACATTTTACCAAAAGAAGAAGTCTTTTGGAGACAAAAGTTGACAGTAAAATAGCTAGTAGAAGGAGACATACACACAAAATTCTTTCACAACAGTACTATTGATAATCTAATAGAAATTGCTCAAACCTTCATCACATACTATGAGAATCTACTAAAAAATTATGACTCATCCAAATTAATCAAACCAAAAATAATGTTTAATATGTTGGCATTAAGTTATTATTGCCATTAGTGACAACACTTATCTATATCAGTATAGCTATTGAGCTTAGCACTCAGTTTCCTACACTCACCGAGCTTCATAGTTTACACTAAGCATCTACATTGTATACCGAGCATTCAGTGGTTACCTTATAGGTTCATCACTTAAGTAGTTCATACTGAGCTTTGCAGTTCACACCAAGCATTCCAGTGTTCACCGAGCTTCACAGTATTTACCAAGTGATGGAAGTGCAATCTTTACCGAGTAATGAATGTGTAGTGTATACTGAGTGAAAGCAAGGTAAACAAAGGATTCAATTTTTATCGAATGACACTACATCTACCGAGTCACCTGCGGTTACTAAGTTCAGAACTACATCGAGTGATTAGTATGGACTGAGCCTTCACTTCTACCAAGTGCATGATGATGCCAAGTAATGTAGTGGATGTCGAGTATCAGAAGGTCACTGAGTCAGTTCAATGAACCCGAGTTATTTACTATTGGGCTGACTCAGTAATGTTTTGTTCACTTGTGTTATGGCCAACCTTGCAATTGTAATTATTGGAATGGTATATATGTAATGTATTATATCATTTCCAAGATGTATGGTGTATGGATGAGGGTATCAAGAGAGACATGTAATGTTTTGATAAGTGTAAAATGTTAATCAACAGAAGAGCAGAATATTCAGCAAGGTCTACAAGGAGCAGTAAAGATTCATCAGTCACAAGAGGTGATCCATACATCAAGGATCTAATCAGCAAATCAAGTTTGTAAGTAGATCCACTATTTCATCCTAACAAGTGAATCAGTTTTGTAAATCCTTTAACATGGTACACTTAATAGTCTTTGTATAAATCTCCTAATAGAGTGCATACTTCAGTGTATGTTTGTAAATCTTCTAACAAGGTGGACCTAGCAGTCCTTTGCGCTCCTAACAGGGAAGATCACCATAAGTGGTCAATGTAAGCCTTAACAGGCCAACTTCATACTGTAATAATGAAGTTTTGTGGGTATCATCCCCACCCCAGTTTGACTTTCTATTTGGAAGGTTTTTAGGTCACCAAATCACTGTGTACATGTGTGATAAATGTTTGTTCTCTCATATATGTAGTAGGTTAGATGAATGAATTGAGAATAGTATATATGGTTAAAGTGTTGAATTGATTTAAAGTTTTGATGTTACTGATTCACCCCTTCCCTCTCAATAACATATCATATCTTGAATATTTCCAACAATTGGTATTAGAGCATTTTGGTTCTTAGGACAAAGCTTGACAGCTTGAGCAAAGATCAAGGACAATGGAGATATCCAGACTTGACAAAGCTATTGAAAATGAAAAGCTAGATTTGGAAATGGCCATGGCTCAGCTCAAAGAAGCAAAGGAGCATCTTTCTCAATCCCTGAAGAGAAGGAAGGAACTTGCAAGACAAATGAATGATCATCAGTATGTTGAAGAAAAGATAGAAGACCTTTTACCATCAAGCAGTTCAGATGGAGCTAATGAGGCTATCAAGGAACTCCTAGCAAAGAATGGTTCTCTATAGGAAGAAGTAAGAAAGCTTAAAAGAGACAAGAAATCCAATCAATCAGGCTATGTGAAGATTTGGAACAGAGAGACAAGGCAAATGAAGACTTAGAGGAAAGAAATAATCAATCCCTTCAGCATGAAGATCTTGTAGATCAACTATCTAATGCAAATGAAGAAATTATGAATCTGAGATCTCAGAATGAAAGATTGAGGAATGATTTAATTACTAAAAGAAAAATCAATGAAAGCTTAAAAAGCGACTTAAGATCTAAAAGAAAAATCAATGAAAGTTTGGAAAATGACTTGATCACTAAAAAGAAAATCAATGGGAGAATGATGAAATTTCAAATAGACATGACTCAATTAAATCAACAAAGTGAGCAGAATCTTCATAGACAAAAAGGTAAAGCTAGACTTGGTTACAAGGAAGAAGGTGAAACCTCCAAACAAGGTGCCCAAAGGAATCAAAGACCTACTTGCAATCACTATGGTAAGCTAGGTCACACATCAAACAAGTGTTGGAGCAATGGAAAAGGTAAATTCAATGGTAAATGCTACAATTGCACTCAGAATGGTCATAAAGCTAATGAATGTAAGGAGAAACCAAAATTTGAAGGCAATTGTCACAAATGCAAGAAGCATGGTCACAAGGCATTCCAATGCAGATCCAAATCATTCAATCCAACTAAACAACTTGTTAAAGAAATATTTGGATGGGACTATAATACCTGGTGCAGATGTCATTATTGTGGAGAATATGGACATATTGGTAAAGACTGCTCAAGGCATCACTTGAGAAAAGGAGATACAAAAATAAGATATTATACATGTACAGAACTCAGTCATATAGCTAAAAATTTCATGACTATAGGAAGAGTTGAAGATGAAAAGAAAACTAAAGCTAAAAACATTCGGAAGCAAAGGAGGCAACAATGGATTCCAAAATCTACCGAGCAAGATAGTTCAAATGATGGCAATGTCACTCAAGAAGTGGGTGACTCCACCATTTCCAATTAGATTCATAAAGGAGGATATGGAACTACATCTTCTAGTGATATCTCAAGTAGTTCCAAAATAATAATAAAATCAAAATGATCAAATTAGTATTCCAGATACACAAAGATCAAAGAAAGCATATCTTTCACCAAGTTGCATCTACCAAGGATGGTCGGTTGAAGACCTTACCAAGCTAGGTCGAGAATAACTAAAAGTTTTGTTCGATCACTGGGTTGCAAGCTTCTACCAAGCAAGTCAATGATAGCCTGTCAAACACTATGTCATCTCAGCTACCTTTGTACCAAGCATTAATGAAACAAATTCATCAAAAGGGTAGAATTTGATTTCATTTTTCATCGTGATTTTAGAGCTAAGAAATTTTTAGGTGAAATTCAAGAAATTTCGAGAAATTCCAAGCGATTTTCTAGCAAAAGATTTGTTCAAAAAATTTCTATCTTTTACCGAGTATCAATGGTATCTGGGAGCAATAGTGGCACCAAGGCAAAACGAGGTTCAGAGATGCTGGTAAAGGGTACAAAATGGAAAGTGGGCAACTTCAAAATTGTTTCGATTGTTGTAGAATCACTTGACCCTAACGGTGCTCAATCTCAAATTCCATCAAAGGTACTCCTTATAAATGATATTCACACACATTTTAAATGTTCTATTCAAGAGATTGGAAACCTAGAGATGGAAAATGCCCTAGGAGAAATGAGTGTTGATGGCTCTTTGAAACCCAAGCATAAGGATCTTAAAACCAAAGGCTTGACTCATATCTTGCATATGCCAAGAAGCTTCCAAACCAAATGGATTAGGTATATTCTGAGTCGAGTGCACAATGGGAAACTATGGTTAGAGCAACTAGTGTTAATCACAAAGAAGATGATTCACAAAATCATGGGTCTCCCTATGCTCAACAAAGTGAAGGTTACCAAAACCCTAGGATGGGATGAGTTGCAGAAGATAACCTTAGCCGAGTGGGATGGTAGAGGTTTGAAGGTTAGCACTATATCTAATGTCGAACTAAGATTTGGCACTCATGTCATTGCCCACAAAATTGATAGCTCTAATTGACTAAATAGTGTACCCTGTGAGGCTATGGATTTGGCCTTTAAAATTGTAAAGAAGAACCTTGAGTTTGATGTATCTGAATTACTGTTGAAACAATTAAACAAGAACATGGATAGTATAAGGACTTCAAAGAATAATCCCTGTAAATTTGGTTCTCTATTGACTTTTTTATTCTTCTACATTCAAAAATTCTTTCCATCAAAAGGAACTATATTATGGAGAAAAGATATTCCCATTCTTTATCAGATAAATGAGTTTGTAGCATAAATGGGTGAAAATTTTGATAGCATCATGGATAATTATTTTGAAGATTTCAAGGAAAGAATGAATAATAGGTTCCAAATTCCTCCAAAATTGGTTGAAGACTACAAAGATGATGTATGCTTTATGGTTGATTGTGATAAGGTATATATTCAGGTGGTTAGACCCCGAGTTGCATGGGTGAAACCTCTTCCTTATGAGGTTAATATTGATGAGGCCAAGGACATTATTGAAGCACTGTGAATGAGCTAGTAGACCCAAAGCAACCAATCTTCAAAACATATGATGAGGCAAAGGTCAGAATTGAGCTTGAAATCAAGCTACCCTAAGCCATAAGACAACACAAGAGGAAGATAGCTAAGTTGAAAATTGCTACCGACCCTCTTATGCTTATAGAAGGAAAAGGTGAGGATGAAGAAGTTGATGAAGAAGAAGAAGGAGGTGAAGAAAAAGAAGAACATGAATCTAAAGAGGAACCGCCAAAGAAGAAAGGTAAGGCAATTATTACCAAACCTAAGAAGAAGCCTACTGCAGTATTCTCTAGAAGAACTAGAAAAGGAAAGTAGGAACCAAAACTGGTCAGACCTCCACTCGCATTTGAGGAAAGGCTTAAAAAATTGGAAGAGGGAGTTGGCATCACAAATTTCAAGGCATTGAAATTTGAAACAAGAACTGATGCTGAGAAAATGCAGATTGAGGAACTGGTACTCAATAAGATGGGTAAATGGAAATACTCCCTGGACCAGCTCGCCTCTCAAATCTCCAAAGAACTGTTGGAGAGATTGCAACCAAGATGGGAGTCAGCCACCCAAATGACCAAAGACATATATGAGAAATCCTTTAGGAATCTTCTACCGAGTCTTACTGGACCAGACATTAAGGAAGCTATGAAGAAACATGAAGGTAAAATGATGATTAGATTTCACACATGTTTGATTTTAATTAAAGACATAGAGCATGTTGTAAATGATGCAACAAACATGTGGAAGAACATCTATCATCTAAAAAATCCTAGTGAAGATCCAATTGAAATCAAGGATGATGATAGTAGTGATAGTGGTGATTTTGATAGCACTCCATCCATCACAGTTATTCCAAGAGAGCTGCATGCACTAATGGAAGAGAACGAGGAAGAAGACAAGGAGTAAGAAGCACATGAGGAAGGAAAAGATGAAGAGGATCCAGTCAAAATTGCAGCAGAACTGATTGCATCCCTTCCTCACTCTCCACCAAAGACTGTTACATCCACTATGGAGACAACTTCTACAAGCAAGATTGTGAGCACAACAATTACATCAATTGCTCAATCTTCACCAACCTCCTCCCAGCTTGAGGTATCTAAAAAAAAGGTGCCAAGCACTTCATCTATCGAGTTGTCTGTCACTTCTTTAGCCACCAAGTCAACCTCCTTCACTCCATCATTAGTGAGTGTAACAGTGAGTTCCACAAATTTGTTTTCATCAATTCTAGTAAGTTCTATAGTTTTGTTTCCATTAGCATCATCTGTATCCACTTCCACTCCAATCAGTTCTACTATGGGTACTCTACCAAGTATGATACCATTTTTTGGAAGTGTTTTTGATCCAGTTAATACCTCTATTGGCATTCAATCCTCAAGTCCTATCCCAGTTTTCACTGCTAGCCCTTCTATCTCCACTATTGTGTCTATTCCTAAGGTCAAACTAGTCATCACAGAAGTCAAACCAAAGCATCCATTAAAACTTCTAATCACTAGAAAGGAAATTGCAGAAGATATTGACTTAGACACAGAGATAGTGATTCCAAAAATTGATTATGACAATGCTACCATTAAAGAGATGAGGTTGGCCAGTCAACTCATAGAGATGAAAGCTATGTAGAAACAGTTAAGATTAGAAAGGGATAAGGAATATAGAATAATTGAAAATGCCAAGAATATAATTATAGATGCCATAGGTGTTGAAGTAGATTCTACTCAACACATTTTGATTCAGTTAGAAGAGGTTGTACAAAAATTTAATGAGGATTCTTCTAGTCAAGAAAAACTTATTGAGAAAGCTGAAAAGAAATTTGATAATAAGGTGCTAGAACATATTGCTCAAAAGATAGCAATAAAGCGAGTTGAATTGTCAACATTTTTGGGAAATTTTGAAAAATCTTTTAACAATGTAGCATCACTTTTTGCTAAACTTTGTGATGTTTCTAGTTTTACCAAAGAAATAAAGGATAAGTTAAATAAGATTGACATTGATATGCAATCAAGTGCATCCAAGTTGAAGGTGGACTCCTCCTCCACAACCTCCCATCACACCAAGATCATATATTTGGCAGATGTACAAGCAGAACTATTGAGAGAGGAAGCTAGGATCCGGTCTACACTCATAGACATCCAGAACATGATTCTTCCTATCATGGACATAATGCAAAAACATCTTGCTCATTGCAAAAAATTGGTCTAAGATCAAAACTTCTCACTTGTTGATCACTTGATCCAATTATCAGCAGAAGTTCAAATTGCTCTCTCCACCTGTCAAATATTGCAGTAGACTTGGGGTAGTACTTTTGCAACCATCCTTAAGGTACATCAAGAATTTTTATCTCACTTTGGTGTAGCCATATAAATTGTATATATGTAGCCCTTTGGCATTATTGTCAAAAAGAGGGAGAAATTTAGAGATTCAGAGATTCAACATAATAAATGAGGAAGAGTTATCACTATAAGTGATAGGGGGAGTTAGCACTCATTAAAGTTAGCATGTGTACATAAGTATATTTTTATATACATTATTAGTCATAAAGAAGGTATATAGAAATGTATATGCAGCAGTTCTACAAAGATCAATTTTGAAAAACAAAAATTCATTGAGTCTGGTAATGTACATATATTTGGCTTATAAGTGTTTTGTCACTAATGCCAAAGGGGGAGATTGTTGGCATTAAGTTATTATTGCCATTAGTGACAACACTTATCTATATCAGTAAAGCTACCAAGCTTAGCACTTAGTTTCCTACACTCACCGAGCTTCACAGTTTACACTGAGCATCTATAGTGTATACCAAGCATTCAGTGGTTACCTTATAGGTTCATCACTTAAGTAGTTCATACCGAGCTTCGCAGTTCACACCAATCATTCCAATGTTCACCGAGCTTCACAATATTTATCGATTGATGGAAGCACAATCTTTATCGAGTAATGAAAGTGTAGTGCTTACTGAGTGAAAGCAAGGTAAACAAAGGATTCAATTTTTACCGAGTGACACTACATCTACCGAGTCACCTATGGTTACCAAGTTCAGAACTACATCAAGTGATTAGTATGGACCGAGCCTTCACTTCTACCGAGTGCATGATGATACCGAGTAATGTAGTGGAAGTCGAGTATCAGAAGGTCACCGAGTCAGTTCAGTGAACCTGAGTTATTTACTATTGGACCGACTTAGTAATGTTTAGTTCACTTGTGTTATGGCCGACCTTGCAATTGTAATTATTGGAATGGTATATATGTAATGTATTATATCATTTCCAAGATGTATGGTGTATGGATGAGGGTATCAAGAGAGACATGTAATGTCTTGATAAGTGTAAAATGCAAATCAGCAGAAGAGCAGAATTTTTAGCAAGGTCTACAAGGAGTAGTAAAGATTCATCAGTCACAAGAGGTGATCTATACTACAAGGATCTAATCAGCAAATCAAGTTTGTAAGTAGATCCGCTATTTCATCCTAACAGGTGAATCAATTTTGTAAATCCTTTAACGGGGTAGACTTAACAGTCTTTGTATAAATCTCCTAACAGAGTGCATACTTTAGTGTATGTTTGTAAATCCCCTAACAAGGTGGACCTAGTAGTCCTTTGTTCTCCTAACAGGGCAGATCACTAGAAGTGGTCAATGTAAGCCTTAACGGGCCAACTTCATATTGCAGTAACAAAGTTTTGTGGGTATCATCCCCACCCTAGTTTTACTTTCTATTTGGAAGGTTTCTAGGTCACCAAATCACTATGTACATGTGTTATAAATGTTTGTTCTCTCATATATGTAGTAGATTAGCTGAATGAATTGAGAATAGTATATATGGTTAAAGTGCTGAATTGATTTAAAGTTTTGATGTTATTGATTCACCGCTCCCCTCTCAGTAACATATCATACCTTAAATATTTCCAACATAATAATATACCTAAAGTTATCATAGAATTTGACAATGTGGAGCTCAATAAACCTTTTATCAAAGAAGAAATCAAATTAGCCATTTTAAAACTTAGCCTAGATGAATCTCTTGGGCCTGATGGTTTCCAAGCTTTTTTCTTTAAAAAATGCTGGGAAATTTTAGGGGAAGAATTATGGAAAGCAATAGAGGTAGCTAGAAATGGGGGATCGATCTTAACTAAAATTAATCATACCTTTTTAGCATTAATACCAAAAAATGCTACAGTAGAGTCACCCTTAGATTTTCACCCCATAGCATCATGTAATATAATATATAAAATTTATTCTAAAGCAATAGCAAATAGGATTAAGACATTGCTTCTAAAAATTATCTCAGAAGAACAAACTAGTTGTGTGCTTCGTAGATCAATACTTGATGGAATATCCATCATTTAGGACATCATACATTCAGTAGTTAAAAATAGAGAAGCCTGTATTTTATGAAGTTAGATATACAAAAAACATATGATGCAGTAGATTGGAGGTTTTTATGTAAATGCCTAGAAAAGTTTGGATTTTCCAAAAAATGGATAAATATAATTCTTAACTGTATATCTACTCCAAAAACCTCACTACCTATTAATGGTACTTCTGAAGGTTTCTTCAAGATTTCAAGGGTTATCTGAGAAGGAGACCCTATGTCACCTTTTTTTTTATGATTATGGCAGAAGCATTCGGTAGAGCTATTCAAAAGTCACAAGATGTAGGATTAATTAAAGGAATTGTTATCACTAAGAATGTTCCAAACATCACCCATTAGCAGTTTGTTAATGATACCATTCTTCCAGGAAGTAGTACGAAGGAAGAAATCAAAGCTTTAAAAAAATATATATTGGATTATTTAGCAACATCAAGACAAAAGGTTAATGAAGAAAAATCAGAAATTTTCTTTTTAGACACACCAAGGAACATGGAGGAATATATATGCAATTATATGGGATATAAAAAGAGTAATTTTCCATGCAAATATATACCTAGATATACTTAGAAAAAAGATTTAGAAGTTTTTTAAAAAAATCTTAGAAAGAGTAGGAAAAAAAAATAGAATCATGGAAAGGAAAATGGTTAACTAAAGTTGGGAGAGTAACAAAAATTAAATTTGTTCTGTCAGCTATTCCTACTTATCCTCTATCTTGCCTTCTACTATCGAATAATGTAAATATATAACTTGAAGGAAAACTTAGAATATATTTTTGGAGTGGAATAGAAGAGAAAAAGAAACAAGCACTAATAGAATGGGATAATATATGTCATCATAAGAATAAAGGAAGATTGGGCATAAAAAATCTTAGTTGGCAAAATGAGGCACTAGGAGCAAAGCTAGTATGGCATTTATACAAGGAAAAAGATAAAAAATGGGCAAAAATACTTTATAATAAATATCATAATCCATTAGATCCTTCCTCTCTCTTTAGAATCAAAACTCCACCAAGTTCTTCAGAAAACTGAAATTTTATGATGAAGTGTAGGCCTTTGGTCAGCAAATATCTTACTTGGGATTTAGTTAGAAGTGATGAGGCATTATTCTGGGATGATTCATGAAATGGTTGATCCCTGATTATTAATTCTGAAATATCTAGAAACAAAATCAATGTCATTACTAATATTTGGGGACCCAAGGTTTCAGATGCTAAAATACTTATCAAGATTGATGAGACTGAGACTTGGGTATGGAAATCTTTGGATAATATTAATATTCTAATTATAGATAAAACTATCCTTAAAAATATCCTTAAGGATAGATTTGTGAATCACAATAATCGAGCAGATAAACTTATTTGGGGAGCATCTAATGATGGAATATGCAAATTTAAGCTAGGATATGATCTTATAATTAACTCACAAAGATGGGATAATATTGATAAACCCTTCGATCTGTGTTGGGATTCAACATCCCTACCTAACTCTAGTATCTTTCTTTGGACAACAATTCAAAATCAGATTCTTATAGGTAATAGATTCTCTAAAATGGGATTTGAAGGACCATCCAAATGCAGTCTATGCAAAAATGAATCTAAAAATATGGATCATATTTTGTTTAAGTGCCGCTTTGCACAATATTTTTGGTATTGGGTTAAGAATAAATTAAATTGGACATCCCCTATACCTCAAGATATCAAGGGATTAGTTAGGGATTGGCCAATAAAGAATAGGATTAGCGTCTATGAGAAATTATGGAATATTACATCTGCAATCATTAAGTGAGAAATATGGAAGGAAAGAAATAGATGAATATTTCAAAATTTAGAACTTATTAAGATCATTTTTTCAATAAAATTGAGGTAGCCATCATAGAAGTTATGAATTTCCATAAAGACACCATGTAAAGGCCCTAAGTTTTCCTATTTCTAGACAAAGGAGAAGCTTGAGTTACAACATGCAAACTAGGTATGAAGGTAGCAATAACCAGAAGAAAAGTGTTATGTCTAAGAGTTTGAATTGACAAAATGTTCCTAGGAGGGTACATAGCTCTATGGAATTTATACAATTCAAAAATTAAATCATGGTGAAGGATGTTGTTATATTTTCCTTTAGTCATGCATTTCATCACATATATAATAAAAGCTTCTAAACCCATTAACATGAAGAAAGGGAAATAAATTTCATCATGATAACAAAAGTGATTCAGCAAAGAGAAGTGGTAGTAATAACTTACTTTGTGTCTCCCTTTGAGTATGAGGTATTTCATTATCAAGAAGAAAACATCCCCCCATGGGCTCGATAATTTCTCTCTGTTGAAGCCACCATTAAGTTGAACCGACTCATCACCTTCTTTAAAGAGTCAATTCATTTGATCTCATCCACTATCTTAGTAACCTTTCTCCACTTATTTCCCTTCATGGATAACCTAGTAGCTCGAGATATGACTTCCTCATTAATCTAGAACATAATGCCACCAATGGTGACACATCAAACTCCGACCAAGTATGTACCAATTGCATAGAAACCATCTCGTCATGTCCTTCTATGGCCTCCATAAATGAAAGTAGGCTTCCCTTGATAATGTAAATCCAAAAACACACTATATCACCCCCACTCTTATTTAATGTTTCTAGGCTCAATTTTGTCCAAATTGTCGCTTATGTCAACCAAGACCTTTGGTTCTTTGAGATCTTCTAACTTGGAATTCTTAGAAATACCTATGTTAATGGTGGTGTTGGTTTTGTAAAATAAACTAGCCTTAGGAAATAAAGCATTATTGGGTTGATAGGCACATATCTTCTAGAAATTTCAGTTCAAAAAATTATGATTTTGATCATTGCACAAGGGAGACTGATAGTATGTTGGCACTTGGAAAAAAAAAAAAAAAAACCTTTAACATAAATGCATTAATTTTGGGAGTTGATATGATCATGCCATAGTAATATGGTAAGCTTGTCAATAAACTACCTTTCCACTTCTGTACTTAATGGTTTCATCCTAAATCTTTTTGTTTTCATTTTTGGAAAATTTTTATGAAGGCCTGTAGGTGATGTGATGTTTTCCCCTCATATTTATGAACCTATTTAATTCACACCCTCAAATGAATCTAAAAGGATTTTATACGCAAGCTATAGTAATAGATTTAAATCATGTTCTACTAATCATGACATGTCCTTCACTCTCCATGAGAGTGATGATGACAACAGGGATCGACGCCAGCTATCTCCAACACCTAAGACCTCTTATTTTGAATCCCAAACTAGCTAGCTTGTCTTCCACATAATTTCCCTCCCAAATGATGGATGATCTATTCACACTTGCATTCTATCATGGTACATACTAACATCTGATAAGGCACCTATTAGGGATCAACCCATCTTTGACTGCCAATTGTCAACTTCAACAATTAACTTAGAATCATCTTCTACAACTAGGTTGGTCCTTCCTAAGTGAGTCATAATTTTGATCCCCCATAGCTAGGCTAGGGCCTCTTCCCTATTAGAAAAGTTATTACCAAAATTTCCTGCATAAGCTAGAATCATATTTCCTCTTTAATTCCTAACACTAACACCCCTAGCTTTCATCCCCAACCCAACCATACCATCAAAGTTGAGCTTGATCCATCCACTCGAGGGATGCCATTTGGTATTATTTCTAGCCTTTCTTTTAGTATTATCAAAAACATTAGCCCCTTCAGTAAGGTGCGAATACTCTATCACCTTGGAAATCCCAGAGGGAGGGGGGACTATCAAGATTTCCTTGAGATACCACCTCAAATTTTTGTCTTATCTACTTAACTATCATAGTAGTAACACTTTCCACATTCAACTTAGTTTTCTTGAAGATCCTATTGGTCCTTTCCTCCCATATGTAGTAGCACATATGTGGGGCAATGAGTCTCTAGAGAAGGATACTCAAGAGATGTGTGGAGAGGGGAGCCAATCAATTAATTAATGTATTCCATCCCCCCAAACCCATGCGAGGTTAAAATTTTGCAAAATAGTTACCCATATCAATGTTGCAAAGATAAAAGGTGGTAGATATCTTCCTTCTCCCTCTTAAAATAGAAACACCTATTAGAAAATTGGAAGGCTCTTCTTTTGAGGGTATCAATATTTAAGATTCATTCATTAAGCTTAGCCCACTAGAAGAAGTTTGTAATTGGTGTTAACTGTTGAAAAAAAACCTTCTTCCATAAAAGTCTTTAGACCTCTATGCCAATCTACTAAAAGTAGGTTGATCTAATAGAGGACTAACTTGAACTATTTTTATCCTATATGATTATGTTATTATAGGGTGCTATAGGAATCCTAAAGGTGCTGATCAACTCAAGTAGTTCCCTATCACAACTAAGTACTAAGGTTTACCTCTCCAATTGCTCTTGAGAGTTCTACATTTCTAGGAAGGATTAATACAATCTTTGACATAGTGTCTAAAGGTTTTCTTTATTAAATTTTTAATATTGCAAAACTTGTTGAAAATTAGAGGTTTACTTCCTAACTAATTGTCTTCCCATAACTTGGTTTGGTTCCCTTTGTTTATTAACCATCTAAGCCCATCTTGGAGAGGTGTGCAAATTTTGAGTCTGTTGTTCCAAATTCTTGATCCATAATATTAAATAGGCACGAGGTAAAGGGTAAATTATCAAGATATTTATCCTTCACTATTCTAACACTCAGACCTCCCATGTCATTGGGTTTAAAAATAGTATCCTTGCCCACCAAGCTAATTCTAGTTTTTTCTTCCAATCAAGTCCATAGGAAATTTCTCTACATTTTTTCTTGCATAAGAGCCATAGTGCTCAAAATTTAAAAGATGGATAAAAAGTACTCCAAAATTATCTAAATGGAGACAATAAGGAACTGGAGATTTTTTGTAGTATTGAGAGCCTTTCCTTTCTAACCAACAAGCCTCCTTTGGAGTTTTTCAAGTATCATGCTCTACAACTAGTTGCTAACTTCAAGCACCATCAGAGGAAGGCCTAGATAAGTTTTTGAGAGGGAGGCTACTTGAAAACCCATAATAGAGTGATCCAATTTTGTAAAAGGACGTCTATACTAAAGAAGTCAGCTTTACTTTTGTGAAAATTGATATGTTGTCTTGAGGCCTAGGCATATTGGTCAAGAAAATTCTTCCAGTGCTAGGTCTCAATGATAGATGAGATACTAAACAATAATGTGTCATCAAAAAATTGTTGGATGACCTCTGGAGGGAGGAAAGTGACCGTTTTGATTCCTTGAAGAGAAACTTCCTCTGTTTTGGATATGAAATTTTTGCCAAGCACCTCCGCAACCATGATGAAGAAGTAGGGTGATAAGGAGTCTTCATGCCTTAGGTCCCTCCCTAAGGAGAAGAAACCCTAAGGAGTGCCATTGAAAATCATAGAGAACTAAACCATACTTATCATAACCTTAACAACCCCAACCGAGTCTTTTTATTTCATCACTCTAAGGAGGAAGCCCTAATTAACATGATCATAAAATTTTTATATGTCGAGCTTTAGAGCTATCTAAGGTTTCCTACTCTTCTCAATAGAATGAATTATCTAACAAGAGGAGATAGCTGCCTCAAGAATTTATCAACCATTAACAAATCCTTTCTAAGAAGGGCTTATAAATCTATTAAAAAGAAGTTTGATGTGGTTTGTTAGGATTTGAAAGAAAAATTTGTAGACCTTGTTACAAAAGCTTATTGGTTGTAAGTTCACAAGAGTTTAGGTTATTGAATTTTAAGAATCAAAACAATGAATGTCTTGTTTAAACTTTTTAGGAATTTTCCCTTTCTGAAAAAGCCCCTCACAACTGTGGTGAGGTCCCCTTCAATGAGATCCAAGAAAAATTGGAAGAAGGATGGGGGAAAACCATTTAGACTATGGAGTTTATACTTGATTTAATGGAGAACATTTCCACTCTCACCTCCTCTTCAGAGACAAGACTAAGGGGAAGCTCAGTGTTAGGATTATTTAAACAAGTAGGCAATGTACTAAGCATGTTGTCCCTGCCCTCACCAACAAAGTTCATATTATGAGAAGCCAACGTATCTTTAAAAAATTGGGCAGACCACACTCTGAGCTCTTCAAGTTTGGAGAGAAGGGTATTATCTCCATGAATCATGGTTGTTACAGTGTTTCTCTTATGGTGGGTTCAGATTTATTCTATTGAAGAGTGAGGTGTTTCTATATCCATTCGGAGTCAACCACTAAATTATGGAGCACTACTTCTAGTAAATTTCCTCCCGCTTAATGTTTTCCTTCCATCTTTTCCTCCATTTTTCTTCCTCCACATGATCATCAAAAGTATACCCCCCTCACTTCCATATTAACTTGAAGCCTTTCCAGGTTCCCTTCAACTACCACCTTCTTCTTGAAGATTTTGCCAAATGAGATTTCACTCCAAGAAATAACTTCCCTCCTAATGTTTTCCAATTTCTTAGTTATCTAGAACATAATCATGCCTTCCACTTCAATATTCCACCAGTCTCACTCCATGTCCTTGTTACTCCTATAATTAATTATAATCCCAAAGTGAAGGTGAACTTAGTAACTGAGTCACCATACTTCTTGAGCAATGAAGGAAGAAAAGGATAAGTGTATAGTTAATATTGAGCTAGTCTATACTCACCGAGCAAAAGACATCACAGAGTCCGAAAGAGGTCACCTAGTAGATACACTACTAAGAGTCAACATTTGGAACAAAGTATTGACTAAGTGGAACATAGGCTATATAAAAAGTTTGAATTGGCCCAAAATATGATGTGACATGATCATACTGAGTGGAAAAATGATTTACATAGTTCGAGGTAAAGATTTGCAAAGATTTCTTGAAGACCATGCATTGATTATTTTGTGATTTCAATGCAAAAAAAATACCAATGAAAATGAGGAAAGGGAAGGAATGAAATGATGGATTATTTTAGATTGTTGAATTCTATTCATGATGCATTCTAGAAAGTTTGTAAACCCTAATTAGGTTAGAGATCAAAGAAGAAAAAGGAAACTATAAAAGGACCTATATATATATTAGTTTAAAGTTATTTTTGAGAGGAGTATTGAAGCGAAAAAAGGAGAGTTAATGACATAGTAAACTATAGAGTATATCAAATTTCAGAGATTAGAGATTTAAGCAGAGTTGGGAGAAATTGTGGATCAAGCACATAAGGTGATATATTAGTGAGAAGAAGATGAATCTAATCAAGAAAAGTAAGTTACTGTTATAGAGATCATTTACTGCTACTTTCTAATCATTGTAGTAGTATAAATCATTGAAGAAGATAAACTTAACAGTCTTAATGTAAATCTCTTAACCAAGTACACACTTAGTAGAATGTCATAAAATACTTGAAGGAGGTCCTAATAGATCTAATTGTATACTCTTAAAAGAGTATGTCACTGGAAGTGACAAAAAAGTGTATCCCTAACAAGTCACCCTTTTACTATAGTATGGATGGATATATGGGTACCATTCCTAGCTAATTGATTACTACAGTATTATAATGATGACACAATGCATATTCAATGTCCATTAAAAGATCCCTAAATTCAATGAAAGATACTGCTCATTAATTTCTTTCTTTCTTCTAACATGACTTTCTGATCAACATATCATATTGAACAAGATTTTAGGTTCTTGTTTTTTAACTCTATATCACTTATTGGCAGGTAACATTACCGAGTGAATGTTTTCTTTTGTTGGAGATCTATTGTTTGTATTAAAATGATTCTTGCCTCATTCTTTGTAGTAAAACTTATTCTTCTTGGTCTTTTAGATCTTCAATATGAATAATGTGAACTAAGATATTTTCCTTCTTAGTATCTTACATCTTCCTCTTTAAGCTCTAGGCCTCTCATCTTTATATACATCCTCTCTCTCTCTCTCTCTCTCTCTCTCTCTCTCTCTCTCACCCACACACACACACACACACACACACACACACACAAGCACACCTTTCTTTCTTCCCTCCCTCTCCATCCCTCTTCCCTCCACTTTACCCTTGTCCTAGTAAGCTTCTCTCTTCTCCCCTCCCCATAAAACTTTCCTAGGTCTCAGACTCTTCCAACTTGTTCACTCAAACATATTTCTAAATCCTATACCATATAAAGGCTAGGAAGAGTTGGTGACCTCGACTAGGGAAGGAGGAAAGATAGAAGAGACAAAAGAGCAGGGAAACGGAGATAGAGAAGAGTCAGTAGGGATGGAAGGAGAGTAGCATAGGAGTGAGGGAGCTAGGAATGGATGAGATATATAAACTTGTTCTTTATAAAAATAAATAAAAAAATAAATAAAAACTTTAAAACAGATAATAAAAAAAAATCAAAATTGTCTTCCATTTATTGTTAGGATCAATTTACAAATTTTTAATTTAAACTTCAGAGGAGACATTTACAATCGCTTCGAAGCATTTATAAAATATATATATTTGGGTGAGACCAAACATGATAATTAGTCCGTTACAGACAGATCAGACAGACTATATGGAATGAATGTGTGTATGTTTTTAAATAATCTCTGTTAGGCCAAACAGCCTTTCAGATTAGTATGCAAGGCCAAATCTCTTTTTCCTTCTCCGTATTGATCAGAAATCAAGCTTTTTTGTCCTGGGTCTCTCATAACAACTCCATCGTTTTCTCTGTAATGTTGTAGCAGATATGAATGACAGGGGCTAATTGCCGACTCCGGGACTTGGAGTCGATTCAAGAACCCGTTGTTCGTGCACACGGCTCATTGCTCTTTCATTCCCCGATTTGGGTACTCTTGAAACCTGCATATGACCAACCGCTGGGCTTGGTTGTGACGTCGACAGCCCCTGCACTTTGAGCCCGCTAGAGAACTCATGCTCTACATCGCCCCCGGTTCGACTCTCCCTAATTCTCAACTCCAGAAGATTATTCGTCTCCTCTTCTGTGGAACTGTTTGCAGATACGATCCATGGCTCCGTCTCCCCTGCACATGCCACCTCAATTTGAACGGTATGCATCTCTTTACTCTCTGGAAGCAGTCTTGCTGCGCTACAGGCGTTCAACCCGAGCAGAACCAGAGAAAAGAGATGTAGCCACATTTTCATATTTCTAGCACTGGTTATACAAAGAAATAAAAGCCTCTTTTTGTTCTCCTTCTCTCTATTTCAGAGGGGGAGAAATTGGGTGAGAATTTGATGAGCTTCATGGTCCTCGGATGCGCTATTTAATACTTTTCAGCGGAAGGCAGCCGCCGATTTCCAATTGCAAGTGGGAATTTTCGTGGTAGTTTCTTATGAGGTGGAATTTATTCCAACACCGAAATCAAATGGTCAAATATGGAAAACCAAGGGGTTCACTGTAGAGGCAATCTCATTGCTTACGTCACAGATTTCCGGGAGCGTCGTGGTATCTTCCCTCTAATTTTTAAAGGCCCATATTGTTTTTGCGGTTTCCTATTAATTAATTATTCGTCTCTGGCGAGCCGCCATTGCGGAAACAGGGTTTCCTGGATACCTTGAACACTAACTGTCAATCATGTCAAAAAATACACAATATTGTGTGTAACCTCATAAAAATTTAAATTTCCAAATCAATGGATTGACACTGTGGAACTAGAACTAAAATAATGAACAAAAAATCAAAACCAATTGAGCATCCGTGAACAAAAATCTAAGCAAACATCCATTTCGTCCAACTCAAACGATGCAGAAAATAAAAATTGTTCTGCACAAGGTAATATCAGTAACAAAATACAATAAGACATTCAATGAAAGCACGCAAGTATTGTGTTTTTCCTTAAATTGTGTGTTAGTATTCTCCCCTGAC
Source organism: Cupressus sempervirens (assembly GCA_028749045.1). Taxonomy (NCBI): domain Eukaryota; kingdom Viridiplantae; phylum Streptophyta; class Pinopsida; order Cupressales; family Cupressaceae; genus Cupressus; species Cupressus sempervirens. The sequence goes on along the minus strand of CM053785.1, from coordinate 400,920,436 downwards.
AAAGACAACTTTCAAATCTGCAAAGTTGTTGCTGCAAAAATTTCTCTTTCCCTCAAAATTTGCAGAGCATTCATAGTTAGATTTAGGATATGAAAATATTAGGACTATACAAGTCCTAATTGCCCTGCTGTGCAATGTGCCACATTGAGACAAGTTTGGGAAATGTTGTAGAGGCATATGGATCGTAAATGAAAGCCATCCGATACTCGAAACACCCACAGAGATGTAGTCTTGCATCAGTACACCGAGTGCGTATGTAGTTATTTGCTTTAAATAGTATTAGAAATTTACCATGTCACTAATCTGATGTAGATTTATTATTATTTTTATTGTAAAATTAGAATCTTACATTAAAGTCTCTAGTTATAATTTATCATTTTATTTAAAATAGTTGTAGAATTATTATTATTATTATATATTAATATAAGTTTATATTTGAAATAATATTTAAATTATATAGTATTCTATTAATAGTTAAATATAATTCTAATAGATAAGGTCATATCATAAATTGAAAATTCAATAAATTTGTTATTCTAGGTACTCTATGAAAGGCTCAATAAAGCACGTCATTCAAAAAAAAGTTAGGAGGTGTTCATCGTGTAAGACTATTGACTGTTCTTTGTGTAACTAATTGATCATTCTACCAAATTTCTAAACTAGTTAAATTCTCAATGATTATCATAATCTTTTTTCCTATTTATGTTGAAATAGATGGTTGGTGATTAAATTGAACCTCATGTGTAGCATCAATGCCATTGCATTGACACATAGAAGAATGTACACCCAATTTTTTAACTTTGGTAATGTCTAGGCCATCTTTGTGTTCCTATTTAAATTATTTATTTTTTAGTTATATTGTTCAATTTGGATTCAATAGGGACTAGCCTTCATATATGACAGTTTGCCATTGAGCCCTTAAAAATATGGGTTGCTTGAATTAAATATCTAGATAAATACCAAATGTCTCTCTCTAGACTTATTGTTTTCTTATTTTTAATAACAATTTAGTATTTGTGTGTTATCTACAAAAATGAAAGGTTTTCTTGTGACATTTTTCAGCTAATAGCTTCCGATTTAGCTTTGGGATTGCAACACAAACTCTAAATTGTTCATGGTATTCCATTCTCTTTTTATCACATGGTAGCTATTGAAAAGCATTTAATATGGTTGGAAGATTTGGGATTTAATTTCTTTCAAGTAACGTGTTAATCTTAACCTATAATCTATTAGGAAGAGCAGAAAATTATTTGATCTTCTGGACAATTTCTTTTTTAAGACTAACTAAATATTTATGCATATTCATTGTACTAGATGATAATTTAGTATCCTCAATTTAGTTTGAATTTTTGAAAAATATTTGTATGGTCAACTATGTAGAAATTTTAGGTTTGCATTATGAATACATCATCTATGCAATTCATTCTCGTGTAGGTTAGTAATTAAGTCTATTGTGAACTTAGCAACAAATTTTCAATTTGGAAATTTTGTCAACTTAATATATGTTATATGTTAAGATTATTTGGATTAACTATTCTTTAGAAATAGTATTTACAAACAAAAAAGAAGAGTATATAATGATGTATGATCCTTGAATGTTGGAAGTAATTTTTTACCTTGCTTTTATTTTCTAAAAAAATGTCTCAATATAGCTTGCTACTAGAAGTTGTCCATACATGGATAGGAGAATGAATTGAGTATTGACCTGTTGACCTTTTCTTATGATTTTTGATCTATGGCTCCAAAGAGGTTTGTATCACTGACTAAGTGTTTCTTTGGTTTCTATTTATGGATTATTTTTCCATCATTGGTGGAAATAAGAACTTAGTTCCTTTCATTATCTCACCACCATAATGTTGAAAACCATAGGGATATACTTAATTTATATTTTGACAATCCCCTTGATAACTTTGATTGTTTTAGCATAAATTATCATTGGTTTCAAATTCTTGTTATGTAGATATACTTTTTTTGAAGTTTATTAGAGTGCTACATTCATTTCATGTCTTTGAAGGTTATTATTTTTGTGAAAAAGTAATAAGGAAATAGAGAATCTCAACTGATATTTAAAATAATCCAATTCATTGACACTTATAATCGATCCTTGTATTGATATGCGACTCATTTGAATTTAGATTAGTGGTTAAGTCTTTTAAAGATTACATAACAAATTATCAATTTAAATTTTTATCAACTTAATATAAATTATATCCTAAGAATAGTTGGGTTAACTAGAATTAATGTTATAGTATTTAAAAACAAAAATTAAAGTATATAAATATGCATGATTTTTGAATGTTGGGGACATATCTATCCCTTTCTTTTATTTTCTTAGAAATTGTGTCAATATATATGTTAACTATTGTTACCCTATTCAATCCATCATAGATAACCAATATGAGAAAACTTCAATGTGCTAGATTATTTACAATGGGTTAACATGTTAGATGCATGGTTAAATTTTTTTTTAATCTATATTTCATTATTTTACAAAAGTAATCTTTGGCTGCTTGCGAAATGACAATTTTTATTGTTGTTTCTTCTACCATTCATTGGGAAATGTGTCAACTACTAGATTTTAAAGTTTATTCATCAACACATGTATTTTAATCATTCATTGGGGAGATGATTGCAACATCTGGGTCATCCATTTCAAATGAAGGATATTCATTAATGGTTTCCCCATTTTTGTTGTGGATCTAATATTTTCCATGCGGGTCAACTTTACAAGTGTATGTGGGTGGGTTAACACTTTGTGTTATCCATTCTTGCATTTTTTGACAACAACGAGTTTTGATTTGTTGTGGCCATGAAATGTTTCCAAGGCTAGTTCCTTGAGCATGATTGATTTTTTCAGCCTTGTATGCACGACACTAGAACACTCTACACTAATTTAATGTTTGCATGAATTTTATTCTATTAGAATGATTCTTCTACTAGTTGAATGCATTTATTTTGGATTTCCCTGAGTGGGTTGCTAAAAGGATTAGATTTTCTTCTTGTATTAATTTTTTGTTCTTTCTGTACAACTTAAGCTTCACCATAGTTGAGGTTTGAACAAAATGTAAAATTTCAATTAAGCCTAAACCCTATAAAGGAAAAGTTTCTAAACAATTTTGGGGATTCTTCTTTAGTTCTTTTGTAATAGCATTATGCTCTGTGATTGTAAGTTTCCTGTTTTGCCTTTCATTAATAGAAACCAATTTTTTCCTATTCTTACCATTTAACAATGTTGTGTGTGTATTTTTGCCCTGTGTTGAATTTTTTGATTTTATTTGCTAAATCTATATGTTGTGTTTAATCTGCCGATGGGTGTTGCAATATGAATACCTCTTTCCTTTATTTTTTTTAGTTTGTTGTAACTTGCATATGGGTCCTTGAAGGATAAATTAGAGTTAATATCTATGTATTTTGGGGCATTTTCTTAATTTCAAGTGCATCTACAAGAAAAGATCAACCAAATTTTCAATCAGATGCATTACTACTTTACCTTTTAGTAATTTAATTTCATGCCTTCTATCTTTTCCCTCGAAGTTTTAGCTTAGATGAATCCTGATTGTAAGGAAGTTGTCCATCTTTGGAGATTCAACCTCAAAGTGAAAGTCCCACACTTGGAGGTTGCTTCAATATTTCAGTAGATTTTTGAAAGTTTATTTCAACAAAAGGGATCAATCTAAGTGATAATAATTTTGGTAGGCATGGTGGGATGATTTGAACTAGATAAGTTTACTAGTAGCTAATTTAATCTCTATTCATTAAGAATTTGGGTATTTTTCTAAGTGAAATCAGCCTTTGGAGGCATTTATCTAGCACCATGGTGAATCTATGTGTCTATTGGTTTCAAAAGACCAAGTGCTAGCATGCGTATAGATATTTTGGTCTTTAATGATTCTTTAGGCTCTCTATGAAGTTTTTATCATAATTCTTTGACATGGATCCCCTTCATAGAGATGCCTCTCACTTTTTCCCATATCATGAAGAGGCTATCCTTTAACCCTCCTACCCCCATCTCACCTACAAGTTGGTTATGATCAACATGATTATCCAAATCACTAGTAGGATGATTATTCGACATTCCATCATGTTTTTTTATGGCCCTAAATATATTCAAATTTTCCTCATCAAGTTTGTTACAACCCAAGAGTTCCAAGATTTTTGCTAGGAGCAACAAGAGAGGAAGATCAAATTAGACCTCTAGTCAAAGATGAGAGAATTCATTGATCATTGGAATAGTTTGGAATTTTGGTTTGTTGACCTTGGAAAGGTTTTTAATTAATTATGTTGAAAATAGATACCCAAAAGTAGATTTTGGGGAATTATTTTTATTATACACGTTATGTATTCTTGGCTTAAGGAGTTGCATGATGATAATGAAATGTGGAAACATAACCCATATGTTTGTATCATGATATCTAAGACAATAGAAATTTTCTATCAGGGTTGCCAAGCCCTTCTCAAGCTATAACAACAAGAAGAATTCAAGTAGAGGCAACTTGAGGAGAAACGTTCTAATGAGGCCGTAGACAAGGAGGAGTAAATGAGGGTTTTAATGGCATGGGTACACGAGACTGAAGCTCAAGTAGCTATCCCAAGCCAACCTACAATGCAAGAGGTTTCAAGGCCTAAGATTCCAAGTTTCTTGAGTTATAATCCTCCAATAGATTTGAAACAACCTTTGCACAATAATAAGATTGAGCATAGTCATCCAAAAGAAGAAAAGCACAATACAACCCCTAATGAGAAGCTAATCCATCCACCTACATTTATTCATCAAAAAATGGAACTTGTTCTTCAAGAGATACTACCATATGAAAAACTTATTTTATTAAAATGAGTCATCCCTTGTCATTTCAATGTAGCATGTGAAGGAGGAAAAGAATAATGAGATTCTTATCGATGAGGAAATTTATTTGTCTTTCAAGCCTATGGTGGAACTTGATGGCCTACTACAAAAAGAAGAAAATCTAGATGAAGTGTTGTAACAAGAGGTCTCCCATGATATGATAGAGAAAGCAACATTGTTGAGGCTTCCCCAAGTACAAGAGGTACAAGTTGTTGCTAATGAGCCAATACATACTCTAGAGGGACAAACATTGTTGCAGTACCTAGAGGCACAATGGAGTTAGTTTTAGGTAGATCTTTCAAAAAGGTTGGAGATCCAAAACCAAGAGTATGAGGCAATCCTTGCAAGGGAATTGGTTGTACAAAAGGAAATATGTGAGAAAGAACAATGAGTGAAGCTAGTGACTATGTTGTCAATTACAAAAAAGACATCAAAAGAGACAAAAGTAACTCTTTCTTCTTTATCATAGGATCCTACAAAAGTTCAAGAGGTGCAACCCCTTTTTTGCATGGATTCATATGGGGTGGAAGATGTTTCACAGAAGTAACAAGTGGAGACACACTTTACCCATTATACCATCAGAGGTATCTCTTTTGTACCAGCATAATACATAGGTTATAAAACATAATAGTGTGGTCAAGATTGATTGTTTTGACCCAAAACCATCAAGGGGATGACTGATAAGGCATGTAGCTCTGCAGGAAATCAACATGTTATGCCCAATCATGCTTACTTTTGAGCATGTGGATGAGTTTCAAAAGGGGGAACAAGTGTCTTGCTCAAAATCAAGATGTCTCACCACTGAAGTACTTCTTTGTTCTTAGAATTGGGAAGCTGTTCCAAACTGTAACAACATTCTTGTCATGCTTGTTGATCTATTTAGTTTCCCACATGCCTAGAAGAAAAAACCATCTTGTAAGGAAGGGAAGCTACTTCAACTAGCTAATCAACGACATTGTTTGATTATTTTGTTTGTAAATACTTGTACGTAATAGAGTAGATCTTTTTTATCTTTCCAAGAAGTGCATGTGCACATTTTTATTTTCTTTTTACCAGAGCTTCCCATTTCTCCTTAGAGTTCTTGAAGCTACTTCTTTTTGTTGGTTGTAGTTTATTGTGAGGTTGTACATGGGCTAATGTGTCATTCTATATTGGTGACACCATGCCCAATGGATTGTTGAGTCAGTAAAAAGGTTGACTATTTGAACCCCATTTAGTGTATCATAGATAATTGATCTAAGAAAACTTCAATGGGTTGGATTCTTTCCAATGGCTTAACATATCAGGTGCATGGTTAACATTTAATTTTATATGTGTTTCACTATTTTGTAAAGGTCCATTTTGGCTTCCTACAAAATAGAAAATGTATTTTATATATATTCCATCATTCATTTGGGAAATGTGCCAACTGTTAAATTTTAAATTTTATTCATCAACAATTGTGTTTTAATCATTCATTGGGAGATGTTTCTAGCATCTAGGCCATCCATTTCAAATGAAGGATATTCATCAATGGTTCCCCCATTTTTATGGTAGATCTGATCTTTTCCATTCGGGTCAACTTTATAGGTGTACACAAGTGGGTTAACACTTTGTGTTATCCCTTCCCACATTTTTTGAAAGAAACATGATTTGATTTGTTGCATCCATGAAATGTTTCCAAGGTTAATTCATTAAGGATGGGAGACTATTTTGGCCTTGTATACATGACACCAATGTACTCCATGCTGATTTATTGTTTGTAGGGATTTCATTCTTTTAGATTTATTCTTCTTCCAGCTGAATGCATTCATTTTGGGTTTTTTTGAGTGGGTTACTAGAAGGATCAAATTTTCTTCTAGTGTTTATTTATTATTCTTTTCCATGAATTTAGATTCACGATATTTGGGCTTTGAACTGAATGTAAAATCTAGGTTATGTGTGAACCCTATATAAATAAAGTTTGTAGATAATATGGGGGTCCTTCTCTAGTTCTTTTGCAACAAAATTATCCTCTATGATTATAAATTTCTTTTTTTATATTGCATTAATAAAAATCCATGTTTTCCTTTTCTTACCATTTAACTATCTTGTGCATGTATTTTTTCCTTGTGTTGAATGTTTTGATTTTATCTTTTAAATCTATGTTGTGTTTAATCCACCAATTAGTGTTGCAATGTGAATACCTCTTTCCTTGCAATATTTCATTTGTTCTAACCTACATATGATTCCTTGAATGATAAATTAGAGTTAAGACGTGTGTGGTTTGAGACCTTTTATTAATGTCATGTTCATCTATAGGCAGAAATCAACCCAAGTTTCAATCTAGTGCATCATCCCTCTCTCATTTCAACATTTACATTTAGCATATATTGTCATTACATCCAAATTCTTTTCATATAAGTTTATTTCAGCACAAGTGTGCAATCTAAGTGACAACAGTAACTTGCTTCTTAAAATTTTCTAAATATGAATAGGAAAGTACTCTTAGTATTGGGTTGTGGAACTTCTATTATGATCATCAATTTATAGCTCCTATGAAATTTACACCATTGATCAAGGTTTTTTGTTTTTCCATTTGTCTGTTGTTTTCCATCATTGTGTGAAAATAGAAATGTAGTTCCTTTCATTATCTCACCACCATAATGGGGAAAATAATAGATTTTTTCATCATTTATCTTTTGATAATCTTTGTAAGCACATAGTTATTTTAGCATATATTGTCATTACTTCCAAATTATTCTTATATAGATATAGCTTGTTACTTTTTAATAGACTTTGAATTTGATTAGGTTGATATCTCATCATTTATAGAATTTTGATATCAATTATGAACCTTCAAAATATAACTACCAATGTTTAAAGTCTCTCTTAGTAATAAGATATTTTATATTGAACCCACAATAAACTCTTTTAAACAATATTAACCTTATGCATAAATAAGTAAACTAAAGTTATTTAACATATCTATTCTTTTATCAAGAACAATATATATCTTTCATGATCATCTCCCCCATGATGTTTTTCATGTCGTACTTCTCCCCCATTGACATCAATGTCAAAGGTTTCAACAACCATTAAACTCTGCAATGACTGATTCTTACTAGCTCAAGTGTCCAAAGACATTGTTCAAAACAACATCCAATAAGAGTCCTAGATGACTCTATCCATCACAGATACTCCCCCATATAGGAAGCATCAATATGCAATCTAGACAAACAATGGTGTTGTATTACACTAGATTGATGCACTCTTGCATTATCTACTCTGATGTAGAAAGAGACATAACCCCTATCATACCTCGCAAATACTCAAAAGTCTCTTTGGGAAGAGGCTTAGTGAATATATCTACAATCTCCTCTTTAGTGCTCACATACTCTAATCAAATTTCCTTTTTTGCAACTTTCTCTCTCAATATGTGAAATTTAATAGAAATGTGCTTAGTCTTTGAATGCATCACTAGATTCTTAGACATATTTATTGTGGTTGTGTTGTCACAATGTATGACAATAAGTTTACTAAATTTTATCCTTATATCATTCAGCATCTACTTTATCCAAACAACTTGATTGCAATTGTTTGCTACTAAAACGTATTTTGCTTCTACTGTACTTTCTAATGTACAATCCTACTTCTTCCTTAGCCAAGAAACCAATCTTCCTCCAAGAATGAAGGCTCCACCACTTGTGCTCTTTCTATCATCCATGTTGCTTCCTCAATCAGCATTAGTATAAGCACTTAGAGTAAAATGATTGGATTTATCATACCACAATCTAAACTCTGGAGTTCCTTTTAGATATATAAATATCCTTTTGACTGCTACATAATGTGCTCCTCTAGGATTAGCTTGGAATCTTGCAATAATTCCAACTACATTTTCTATATCAAGCCTTGTGTGAGTTAGATATTACAAACCTCCAATCATACATCTATACTTCTTTTTCTCAACCGTAGGAGTCTCATCCTTCGTAGATAACTTGTGTCTAGTTACCATAGGTGTTGCAATGAGTTTAAATGTTTTCAAACCAAAAATTTTCAATAAATCCTTCAAATACTTAGTCTGAGAAATAAAGATTCCTTCTTTATTCTATACAATTTGTAATCCTAGAAAATATTTCATTTCTCTTACCATACTCATTTCAAAACCTTTCTTCATCTCTTTAGCAATTTTGTCACTTTCATCATCATTTCCTCCAAATATGATATCATCAAAAAATATTACCAAAATCATCAAACCATCATCAATTTATTTCCAATATAGATTACTATATGTCATACCTTTTCTATATCCAACCTTTATCAAATGTTTGTCCAATCTTGCATACCAGGTTTTGTTGTTAGAAAAAATAGTCCACCGAGATAACTAAGAGATGGGGGGGGGGGGGGGGGGGGGGGGGTGCAGGGTTGAATCAATTATCCAACTATTAAAATATTTATCTTCCTTAATATACTTAACCATTCAACCAAAGTAGATGAAAAGCATAATAAGATGCACATAGACATTTACACCAAATATGTTAACTAGGGAAACCCTTGATTAGAGGGAAAACCCCATTGGAAATGATGCCCACAAGATGAGGTACTAATATAAATATTCCTTATTAAAGGATGGACCTTGTTAGTAGTTTATTACAACATTTAGTACAAGGGTAAAAGTACAAAGTTGTGTCACCTTTTAGGCTAACTAATTAGAAGAACTCAATTTGAGTATTTCTATCTAAAAATCAATTTTTTTTTCAAAGATATGATCTAGTTAAATTCATTCTAGCTAAGTTATATATGGTATCACACTTTTCCAATTGGAAATATCTATTAAATTAATGTTTTATACTAGTTTGTATCTAATTACTAAAGAAATATAATTATTTTTTAGAAAATTGATCTTTTAATAACTCGTACAATTTTTTATGAGATTTTTTTGATAACTTATAAACACCATTTTATAGAGGCCAAAGTCAAGAATATTCTCATATGGAGTTTATAGTGTTTTAATTGGATATAGTATATTATAATTAAAAAATTCTACAAGCATGTATTTTAACACTTGAAAAGATATAAATTTTGAGAAAGAAAAAAAATGGTAAATCATATCGTAAAAATTTAAAACTTATATGATGTTCTAGAGGAGAGAGTCCTCTTCTAGAATGTATAAATTTTATTCTAGTTAGAAGAGATTTATTCTAAAAAATGTGGTGGGAGATAAAAACTATCAATTTCAGGTGAGTTGAACTTTGAATGATTATAAAAGTGAAAATATAAGTCTAAAGAATTTTTTTATTTTTGAATGTTCTAGATATATATGATATCTATAACATAGTTTGAGATCAAAGTGAAATAAGTTTATTTCCATATAGTTTTGCGGTGGGAACTAGACCCCTAATTTTCAGTGTTTTCCAACAACTAAACAATTATCTATAAAAATTATGAAAATACAACAATTCTTAATCCAAATAATTGTTAGTAATTATAATCCTAAACTTGATCAATTTCTACACATTTCATTAGTTTACTTCATTTTCAAATTCTAAATAATAATACTAGTTTTATATCATTGAAGGTGAACAATTGTACTTTTGTTAGCTTTTTCCTTCACAAAAGGGTGACACAAGTTTGTGCTTTGACCCACATATGAGTCCTTGTTAAGAGATTCTAACCCTATTAGGAGTTGTGCCAACCTAGTTGAGATTTGTTGTACAATGTATGCAAGAAGAGCCCATTGCCCAAACATCCAATTTCAACTACAAGAAGAGCTCACTGCTCAAACATGCAATTTACCCTTATGTTCCTCTTTCCTCTATTTTGTCAATCTAACCAATCATTGTTAGACCTTGTAGACCAGGTCAAAAACCTCATATACAAATACCAAGTCATAGATCACACAATAGAAGCTTGGCAATGAGGTTTTGTTCATTTCTGCTCTACTCTACTCGATTTCGCATTCCACTCTCTCTACTGCTTACAATCACTTCTGATTGATACCATTCCATATCATATGATAAAGGAAAATTTCCTCCCTTTATACCGAGTCCATAAAATAATTCCTTGAGTCAAATGTTGAAAATTCTCAATTAATCAAATGTTATAGGACCACATTAACAACACGTTACGCTTAGCAATAACATTAATCTTTTGCCTTGCAACTTGAATATCTTCTTGTACAAATAATATTATGACAAGTGAACTTAACCACGTCATCACCAACATGTCTTCTTCATATCCTTAACCTTGGTTATTACAATAACAAATCCACTAAGAGATATAACAAATTTACCAAAATATGCCTCTGTAAACTCTATCTCAAAATAGACTTCACCAAAACTTACATAGCTTCTTCTACATTTATCATTTCTTCATTTGGGATAAAATGTATATACTAGATACTCAGAAGTATCTCCCATAACCTCAAATAATGAGAATACTCAACTAGCCACCCATACTGACTTGATCTTTCCGCTATTCTTTTGTCAGATACTGTAGAGGGCTACTATGTTGACATCAATGAAAAACTCACTCATGAATGTAACATATCATCATAATAACATATCCACAATACTCCCCCATAGGAATATCATCAACATTCATGTTTCCAACAATCCTCCCCCTTTGACATTGATGGCAACATAGATAAAAAACATCTAGTTCCAAGAATACCAAAAAAATAATGTTAACCTTTCTTTTCAAATCCTCTTCATCAATAATTCTTCCTCATTGATATACCTGAATGTGCTTTCCATCAAACTATCCTTCCATGCTATACTTCTTTCGAATATGTTGTACACTTCTTCTTACTTGTCTTTTCTTTCTCCCCATCATCTTCTTCCTCATGATCTTCTCCCCCATGATGTTTTCCATGTCATATTTCTCCCCCATTGACATCAATGTCAAAGGTTTCTACAACCATAAAACTCTACAACAACTAATTCTTATTAGCTCAAGTGTCCCAAGAAACTATTCAAAACAATATCACACAAGAGTCTTAGATGACTCTGTCCATCATAGATACTCCCCATACAGGAACATCAACATTCAATCCAGAAAAAACAATGGTGTTCTATTACACTAGATTGATGCACTCTTGCATCATCTACTCTAATGTAGGAAGGAGCATAACCCCTAGCATACCTCACAAATACTCAAAAGTCTCTTTGGGAAGAGGCTTAGTGAATATATCTACAATATTCTCTTTAGTGCTCACATACTCCAATCTAATTTCCTTTTCTGCAAATTTCTCTCTCAAGATGTGTTATTTAATAGAAATGTGCTTAGTATTCAAATGCAATACTGGATTCTTAGACATATTTACTGTGTTTGTGTTGTCAGATAAAAGTACAAAGCTATGTCATCTTTCAGGTTGACTTATCAGAACAACTGAATTTGATTATTTCTATCTAAAAATCAATTTTGTTCAAATAGATGATCTAGATAAATTCATTCTAGCTAAGTTATATATGGTATCACACTTTTCCAATTGGAAATGTCTATTAATTGCATATTTTATACTAGTTTGTATCCCAATACTAAAGAAATATAATTATTTTAGAAAATTGACGTTTCAATAACTCTTACTATTTTTATGATATATTTTTAATAACTTATAAACACCATTTTATAGAGATCAAAGTTACGAATAATCTCATATAGAGTTTATAGTATTTTAATTAGATATAGTGCATTATAATTAAAAATTTCTAAAAGCACGTATTTTAACACTTCAAAAGATGTCAATTTTGAGAAACAAAAAATATTAAATCATAAAAAATAAATAAAACTTATATGATGTTCTAGACGAGAGAGTCCTCTTCAAGAATGTATGATTTTTATTCTAGTTAGAATAAATTTGTTTTGAAAAATGTGGTGGAAGATGAAAACTATCGATTTTAGGTGAGTTCAACTTTGAATAATTATAAAAGTGAAAATATAAGTATAGAGCCAATTTTTATTTTTGAATATTCTAGATGTGTATGGTATCTATAACATACTCTGACACTAAAGGGAAATACGTTTGTTTTCATATAGTTTTGTGGTGGGAACTAGACCACTAATTTTTAGCGTTTTTCAACAACTAAAAAATTATCTACTAAAATTATGAAAATATATCAATTCTTATTCCAAAATTTTAAAAAAAATTATAATCCTAAACTTGATCAATTTCTACACATTTCATTAGTTTATTTCATTTTCAAATTCTAAATAACAATACCACTTTCATATCATTGAAGGTGAATAGCTATACTTTTTTTAGCCTTTTCCTTTACAAAAGGTGGCATAGGTTTGTGCTTTGACCCTGTCACAATGTATGACAACAGGTTCACTGATTTCTATCCTTGTATCCTTCAGCATCTACTTCATCCAAATAACTTGATTGCAATTGTTTTCTCATGCAAAATATTTTGCTTTTGTTGTACTATGTGATGTATAATCCTGCTTCTTGCTTAGCCAAGAAACCAATCTTCCTCCAAGAAGGAAGGCTCCACCACTAGTGCTCATTCTATCATCCATACTACCTGCCTAATCAACATCAATATAAGCACTTAGAGTAAACTCATTAGATTCGTCATACCACAATCTAAACTCTAGTGTTGCTTTTAGATATCTAAATATCCTTTTGACTGCTACATAATGTGCTTCTTTATGATTAGCTTGGAATCTTGTAACAATTTCAACTACATTTTCTATATCTGGCCTTGTGTGAGTTAGATATTGCAAACCTCTAATCATAGATCTGTACTTCTTCTGCTCAATAGTAGGAGTCTCATCCCTTATAGATAACTTGTGTCTAGTTACTGTAGGCATTCCAATGGGTTTACATGTTTCCAAACCAAATCTTTTTAGTAAATCCTTCAAATACTTAGTCTGAGAAATAAAGATTCCTTCATTAGTCTATAAAATCTGTAATCCTAGAAAATAGTTCATTTCTCCTATCATACTCATTTCAAATTCTTTCTTCATCTCTTCAACAAATTTATCACTTTCATCATCATTTCCTCCATATATGGTATCATCGACAAATATTACCAAAATCATCAAACCATCATCAATTTCTTTACAATATAGATTACTATTTGTCATACCTTTTCTATATCCAAGCTTTGTCAAATGCTTGTCCAATCTTGTATACCAGGTTTTGTTGTTAGAAATAATAGTCCACTAAGATAACTGGGGGGTGGGGTGAATTAGTTATTGAACAATTAAAACATTATATTCTTTAAATAAACTTAACCATTCAACAAAAGAAAATAACAAGCATGATAAGAGGCACATAAACAATTACACCAGATATATTAACTAGGGAAACCCTTGATTAGAGGGAAAACCCTAGTGGAAATAATGCCCACAAGATGATGTACTAATATAAATATTCCTTGTTAGAGTATGGACCCTATTAGGAGTCTATTACAACATTTAGTACATATGAGTCCTTGTTAGGAGACTTTGAATCCCTTTTAGGAGATTCCAACCCTATTAGGAATCACAATACAATGTATGCAAGAAGAGCCTACTCCCCAAACATGCAATTTCAACTACAAGAAGAGTTTATTGCTCAAATATGCAATTTTCTATTATGTTCCTCTTTTCTCTATTTTTTCAATTGAATTAGTTACTCCCAAATCTTGTAGACTAGGTCACAAACCTTGCATCTAAATGCCAAACCTTAGATCACACAATAGAACCTCAGTAATGAAGTTTCCTTCACTTCTACTCGGCTTTTCTCAACTTCACATTCCACTCTCTCTGTTGTATACAATCTCTTGTAATGGATACCATTCCATATCATATGATAAAGTAAAATGTACTTCCTTTGTACTGAGTCCATTAAACAATTCCCTGAGTCAACTATTAGACCTTCTCAAATAAATCATTATAGGACCACATTAAGAACATGTTACACTTAGTGATAACATTAATCTTCTATCTTGCAACTTGAATATCTTTGCACACACATAATATTATGATGAGCAAGCTTAACCACATCATTACCAACATGTCTTCTTCATATCCTCAACCTTGATTCTTAGAATAACAAATTTGCTAAGAGCTATAAGAAGTTTACTAAAACATGCATCTATGAACTCTATCTCAAAAAAAAAATCACCAAAACCTATGTAACTTCATCTAGACTTACCATTTATTCATCATAAATTAACTACATATACTAGACACTTAGAAGTATCTCCCATAACCTCATATATTAAGAATACTCAACTAGCCATCTATATGAACTTGATCTTTCTATTGTTCTTCTGTCAAAAACCATAGAAAATTGCTATGTTGACATCAATGAGAAACCCAGTCATGAATGTAGTATATCATCATAGTAACATATCTATAATACTCCCCCATAGGAATATCATCAACATCCATGTTTTCAATAGATATGCCACAAAATTTTTTTGTCTTATCTTCTTAACTATCATAGTAGTAACATTTTCCACATTCAACTCAGTTTTCCTAAAGATCCCATTGTTCCTTTCCATTTAGATGCACCAACATACATGTGGGATGGTGAGTCTCCAAAGAAGGAGAATGTGGGGATGTGTGGGGAGGGGAGCCATTCCATAAATGTGTGTTTTCCATCCCCTCATAGACATGAAGGTTAAAATTTTGCAAAATAGCTGCCTATATCTGTGTTGCAAATGGGAAATAGACAAAAATGTGGTAGAGATCTTCCTCCTCACTCTTACAAAGGCAACATCTATTAGGAAATTGGAAGTCTCTTCTTATTGGGTTATCAATAGTTAAGATTCATTCATGAAGTGTAGCCCCTCAAAAGAATTTTATCATAGGTCTTAACTATTGAAACCAAACCTTCTTCCATCAAAGTCTTCAAAACTCTATGTCAATCTGCTAAAGGTAGGTAGATGTAACATAGGAATCACTGAAACTATTTTCTATCCCATATTATTTTGTTATTAGAGTGAACTAAAAGAATGTTGAAGGTGTTGATCAACCCATGTAGTTCCCTATCAGAGCTAAGTAATGAGGGTTAACTCTCCAATTGCTAAGTTAAGAGTTCTACATTTTTGGAAGGATAATTGTAGTCTTTGACATAGTGTCCAAAGGTTTTCTCTATTACATTATTAACATTGCAGAACTTCTTCAAGATTAGAGGTTCACCCCCTAACCAATTTTATTTCAAGAATCTGGTTTGGTTCCCTTTGTTGATGAACTATCTAAGCCCTCTTTAGAGAGAGGTGCAATTTTTTATTATGTTGTTCCAAATACTCAAGCCATAAGGGAGATCCATATTAAATAGACATGAGGTAAAGGATAAATTATCAAGATATTTAGCCTTATTTATTTTCTACCAACACAATTCTTTTGAATTTTTTCAAGTATCATGTTCTATAACTCGTTTCTAACTTTATGTACCATGCAGGGAATGTGTAGATAAGTTTCTGAGAGGGAGGCTAATTGACAACCTAGAATAGAGATGATTTAGTTTTGTAGAAGGACCTCTATACTGAAAAAGTAGACCTCAATGAAAGATGAGATATTGAACAATAAGGTTTCATCAACAAATTGTTGGATGACCTCTAGAGGGAGGAAAGTGGCTACCAAGAACCTCCACAACCATGATGAAGAGGTATGGTGATAAGTGGTCTCCTTTCCTTAGACCCCTCATTGAGAAGAAGGAACTCCAAGGAGTGGCATTGAAAACCATAGAGAATTGAACCATACTTATCATAACCTTGAAAAGCTTAATGACCATCATGTTAACCCATTATTTTCCATCACTCTAAGGAGGAAGTCCTAATTAAAATGATCATAAGCTTTTGATATGTTGAGCTTTAGAGTCATCCCAAGTTTCCTAATATTCTCCATAAAATGAATTATCTAATGAGAGGAAATAGTTGCATCCAAAATTTATCGACCATGAACAAATCCTTTCTGAGAAGGGCTTATAAATCTATTAATCAGAGGTTTGATTTGGTTGGTTAGGATTTTACAAAAAAAATTGTAGACCTTGTTACACAAGATTATCAGTCATAAGTCCATAAGAGTCTTAGGTTCTAGAATTTTAGGAACCAAAAAAATGAATTTCTTTTTATTTATAGGAACTTTCCAATTCTGACAAAGTCCCTTGCAACTTTGGCAAGGTCCCATTCAATGAGATCCCAAAAAAATTGGAAGAAGGATGGGGGAAAGCCATCTAGACATGGGACATTATAATGTTTAATGGAGAACACTTCCACTCTCACCTCCTCTTCAAAGATGAGGCTAAGGGGAAGCCCATTGTTATCATTATTTAAACAAGTAGGCAAGGTATTGAGCAAGTTGTCACTACCCTCACCAAAAAAGCTCATATTCTAAGAAGCCAAAGAATCTTTAAAGAATTGGGTAGATCACATTCTGAGATATTTGAGTTTGGAGAGGAGAGTATTATCTCCATGAATCAAGGTGTGTAGGTATTTCTCTTATGGTGGGCCAAAAGTGATCTATGAAAGAGTGAGTTGTTTCTATATCGCTCCATTAACCACTAAATTCTGGAATGCTGCTTCTAGTAAATTTCCTCCTGCTTAATGATTTCCTTCCATCTTTTTCTCCATTCTTCTTCCTATACATGATCATCAACTATAGAACCCCCTCCCCCACTTCCATATTAAGCTAAATCCTATTCACTTTCACTTTATTTGCCACCTTCTTGAAGATTTGGCCAAATGAGGTTTCACTCCAAGAAATAACCTCCCTCATAATGCTTTCTAATTTATTAGTTATTTGGAAGTGATGCAGGAGCATCTTGGGTTCGCTTGCAATATTGAATGTTTGAGAGGGATTTTGGTTAATGGTCTAGGATCTCGACATGGTTTTGGGAGCTTGTCATGGTCTTGGTTACTCGGCATGGTCTTTTGCTGCTTGGCATGATCTGGAAATTTGGTGCCCATTGCAAGTCATGTAACTAATTTTCTATAATGAGTTAGAGGATGAAAATTTTAGGAATTGAAAAGAGCCTAGACTTCTATCTATGGTATGAAGTTTGAGTTATAATTCAATTGGAGCTAGGAGATATCACTATTTTACCAAGACATAAATTTTGGGAATTTAATTGTTGTAGGAGGCCGACTTTGGCATTTAATTTGTGTTCTGGGCTGACCTGTGGCTTAGATTGGTATAAGTAGGAGTTGTGGGAAAGTCTTTAGGCATTATTCATCTATGAAGGAGAGGTAGAGGAGCTTCGAAGAGTGAATTTTGAGAAGGGCTAGTAGCTGGGGCTTGGAAAAACAAGGAGATTGCTTGGTGGGCTTGCAAGCACAAGTTGAGATCTTCCTTGGAGGTTTCTACTAGAGTGTGGATCTAGACTAGCTAGGGTGTGGGATTGGATCTTGAGGTATCTTGCAGAATTATTACTTGCTTTGTATTTGGCCATAACTGGGAAGGCCTTACAGCCTAGCACATTGCATGTAATCAGTTATATTTTATGAATATATTATTATGATTTGGTATCGGATCTTGCATTATTGTTTCTTGTTATTATGTTTCTGCTACATGGTTTTATAGCAGGGGGCTAAGACATCTCCTTTAGGGATTCTCCTTCCTTGCACTGCATCAGGTGGTATCAGAGTGAAGGTTGTTCTTGAGTGTGTGGACAGATCGACGAAGTTGAGGCAGTTTGGACCAGGACTTGGGTTGAAGAGGTAGATTTTGGTCGTGGATTTGTTGCTTAGGGTTTTCTAATAATTTGGAAGATGCCTCCAAAAAGATCAGACCCTAAGGAGATTGATGATGCTATGGAAGAAAGGCTCTTAGAGAAGATTAAAGAATATTTTAGATTTGAAATAGAGGAGGTTAGGGCAGAGTTTAGATCTCAGATAAAATTGATGAAGAGTGACATGGTTGCTGAAATTGTGAGTGCTTTAGGTGGTGTACCTAGACATGTGGGTACTGAAGGCAATTATGAGAAAGTTGTAGAGGACTTTGAAGTTGCTAGATCTAGTGGTGAGGATAGAACTGATCATGTGGAGAGACCTATTGGAACTAGGGTTGGTCAGTTTGCTAGACCTAGATCTCAATTGAAGCTAAAGCATAAGATGGAGGTTTCTAATTTCTCAGGTACTTTGAATCCTGAAGACTTGATTGATTGGATTGGTGAATTAGAAGACTACTTTGAGCCTGAGGATATTGAGGATCCACTCAGAGTGAGGTTGGCACAAACAAAGTTGAAGGGACATGCTAGTCTTTGGTGGAAGGAACTACAAAGATAAAGAGAAGAGGAAGGTGAAATGAAGATCACTAGATGGAGGTTAATGGTGACTAAGTTGAAGGCTAAGTTCATTCTTGCTAATTATGAACTTGAGTTGTTTAAAAGATTATAGAATCTAAAGCAGAAAGATATGTTTGTGAAAGATTATACAGAGGAGTTCTATAAGTTGACTATTCGGTCTGGTCATAGAGAATTGTCAAAAGAGAAGGTAGCTCGGTACATTAATGGTTTGATATTCAATATTCAAGATGAGGTTGGTATGCTAAATATTTCTTCAGTTGAGGATACTTATTAGTATGCTTTGAGAGTAGAGGAGAAGCTAAAGAGGAAGAATCAAGGTGGTTTCCAAGGGAAGGAGAAGCAAGATAGTTCAACACAAGCTAAACCAAAAGCAGAAGGTGAACCAAAACCTGTTGAACAGAAAAGAAGGGCAAGTGGAGCTGGATTCGGAGGTAATTGTTTTAAGTGTGGTCAAGAAGGGCATAGATCTTTTGAATATCCAATTGGTATGACAACTACTATTGTGAATGAGGTTGAAGTTTAGGAGAGTCAACCTGAGCAAGGAGAGAGTTTGTTGGCTCGATGAGTATTGGTTGGTGAGAGGACATTAGATTCTTGTTAGAGGACTAGTTTGTTCAAAACTCATTGTAAGTCTAGTGGTAAAGTCTGCAAAGTGATTGTCGATGGTGGTAGTACTGATAACCTTGTTGCTAAAGAGATGGTTCAAAAACTTGGTTTGAAGAGAATGAGGCATCCTTATCCTTATAGGATTGGCTGGTTGCAGGGTGAGCATGCTTTGGAAGTGAGGGAGCAATGCCTTGTTGATTTCCAAATTGGGCAGTATAAGGATCAAGTGTTGTGTGATATTGTGGATATGAACAGTTGTCATGTGTTTCTTGGTAGACCTTGGAAGTATGATTGTAGGGCTGTGCATGATTGTGTCAAAAATGTGTTTACAATTGAAAAAGGTGGTAGGAAGTTTTCCCTGATTCCTTTGCAGAATGAAGACCTTAGTAGGAGGAACCTGAGTATTGGTAGTTGAGTTGAATTGGAAAATTCTGAGAAAGTTAGGGATTAGCATGGAAATCAGACTTGTGGAACAACTATGGTGGATGTGCAGAAGAAAAACCAGGGAAAGAGTGTACAAGTTAAAGACTCAGAGGATATGTATGTGAAGAACAAGTTTGGGATTTATGTGTTGAATCTTAGAAGATGTTCTTCCAGTTACTAGAACATCTTTTCGAACCTGGGGTGTCTGATGTAGGAGAATCCTCAATTTTCTTTCAATCTTGCATGTTTGAGAGGGATTTTGGTTAATGGTCTAGGAGCTCGGTATGGTCTTGGGAGCTTGGCATGGTCTTGGTTACTTGACATGGTCTTTTGCTACTCGGCATGGTTTGGAAATTTGGTGCCTGTTAAAAGTTGTGTAACTAATTTTTTATAATGAGTTAGAGGATGAAAATTTTAGGAATTGAAGAGAGCCTAGACTTATATCTATGGTTTGAAGTTTGAGTTCTACTTCATTTGGATCTAGGAGATATGGCTATTTTACCAAGACATCAATTTTGGGAATTTAATTATTGTAGGAGGCCGACTTTGGCATTTAGTTTATGTATTTGTATTTAATTTGTGTTCTGGGCTGACCTGTGGCTTAAAATTCGTATAATTAGGAGTTGTGGGAAAGTCTTTAGGCATTATTCATCTATGAAGGAGAGGTAGAGGAGCTTGGAAGAGAGCATTTTGAGAAGGGCTAGTAGCTGCAGCTTGGAAAAACAAAGAGACTGCTTGGTGGGCTTGCGAGCACAAGTTGAGATCTTCCTTGGAGATTTCTACCAGAGTGTGGATCTGGACTAGCTAGGGTGTGGGATTATATCTTGAGGGATCTTGCAGAACTATTACTTGCTTTGTATTTGGCCGTAACCAGGAAGGCCTTATAGCCTAGCACATTGCATGTAATTAGTTATATTTTATGAATATATTATTATGATTTGGTATCAAATCTTGCATTGTTGCTTCTTGTTATTATGTTTCTGTTGCATGGTTTTATAGCAGGAGGCTAGGACATCTCCTTTGCAGATTCTCCTACCTTGCACTGCATCAGGAAGATAGTCATTCCTTCCACTTTAATGTTCCATTATTCTAACATCATGTCCTTGTTACTCCTATAATTAATTATATTCCCAATTAGTGTCAAAATTCTAAGTGAAGGTGAACATAGTAACCAAGTCATGATGCTACCTAAGCAATGAAGGAAGAAAAGGATAAATGTACAATTAATATTGAGCTCACTACTCACCAAGCAAAAGACATCACTAAGTTTGAAAGAGGTCACCGAGTAGAAACACTACCAAGAGTCAGCATATGGAACAAATTATTTACCAATTTGAACATAGGCTATATAAAACATTGACTTTGCTCAAAATCTGATGTGACACCATCATACCAATGGAAAAATGTTTTACATAGTTCAAGTTAAAGGTTTACAAAGATTTCTTGAAGATTGTGCATTGATTGCTTTTTCAAGGCAAAAAAGACCAATAAAAATGATGAAAGGGGAGGAATGAAATGATGTATTATTTTAGATCATTGGTTTTGATTAATGATGCATTCTAGAAAGTTTGTAAACACTAATAAGGTCAAATATGAAAGAAGAAAAAGGAAACTATAAAAGGAATTATATAGAACAGTTTAATGTTTTTTCCTGAGAAAAGTATTGAAGCGAAAAAAGGACAATTGATGATAGAGTAAACTATAGAATATATCAGAGTTCAGAGATTAGAGACTCAAGCAGAGTTGAGAGGAGTTTTGGATCAATCATAGAAATATTAGTGAGAAGAAGAGGGATCTAATCAGAAAAGTATGTTACTATTATAGAGATAATTTTTATCTACTTTCTAATCATTTTAGTAGTCAAAATCCTTAAAGAAGTTAGACTTAATAGTCTTTATGTAATTTTCTTAACTGAGTACACACTTAGCGTAGTGTCATAAAATGCTTGAAGAAGGTAGATACTAGTAGATATAACTACATACTCTTAACAGAGTAACTCACTAGAAGTGACAAACACATTGTATCTCTAACAAGGTGCCCTCTCATTGTAGTATTAATGGATTTGTGGGTACCATCCCCATTTCATGAATTACTACAATATTATAGTGTTGACACAATGCATATGTGATGTCCATTAAAAGATCCCTAAATTCAATTAATGATACTACTCATTAATTTCTTTCTTTCTTCTAACATGACTTTCTAATCAACATATTATAATGAACAAGATTTTTAGGCTATTTCTTTTTAACTCTATGTCCCTTATTGGCCAATTAGCATTATCGAGAGAATGTTTTTATTTGTCAAAGTTCTATTTTTTGTATTAAAATAATTCTTGCCTCATTTTGCATAGTAAAATTTATTCTTCTTGGTCTTTTAGATCTTCAATATGATTAATGTGAATTAAGATTTTTCCCTTCTTAGTCTCTTACCCCTTCCACTTTAATCTCTATGTTAGGATCAACCATGGATAGAAATAAGAATTACATGAAAATATAACCAATATTAGAAAATAAATTGCACAAAAGAGAACAAAAGACACAATGATTTAACATGGTTCACCCAATCCATGGGCTATGTCCACCAACAAATCCAATATTATTATTATCCAGTGATTACAATTTGCAATCTCTTACAACTCAATAGCGTTGCTAGAAGCTACAATATCATTATACATTATGCAATCCCTAACCCTAAACCATTTTATACAAGCTTTTGTTGCTTAAAAATTTAGGGCTAGAATAAGTCATCCAATAGAAAAATAACAACCAGTGCCTTCTACAATAGTGAGACACTTTTGGTTTTGGGGGCATTTCCCCTAAAAACCCTCACAAGGGCATTGCCTATTGACCCCACCCTGTACTATGACAAAGAGTGCACATGGGTCCCTGCCCCTTGACCCCTTCTTGAGGGCATTGCCCCCAAACCCCCATAGAAATAAGCAGAGGGAAACAATGCCAAATAAACCTTTTAGTTTGATTAGGATCCACATCACAACACTCTAGGCCTCTCAACTTTATATATAGGTAAAAGCACAAACTTGTGTCTCCTTTTATAAAGGAAAAGGACATCAAAACCTAAATTGTCCAGCTTTAATGACATAAAAGTGGTCTTTGTGTTTAGAATTTGAAGATGATGTAAATTAATGAAATGTGTAAAATTGGATGAAGTTTAGTCTATAATTTTTTAAAACAAAATTGAGAAAGATTATTTTCAATTTTAATTTTTAAAGTCTATTTTTAAATTTGTTCAAAATGCTAAAAATATAGAGTTTCCTTCCCGCCAAACAATTATATACAAATGATCATATTTTTCTCTGATTTCATAATATGTTATAGTTGAGATGCATATCTAGTGGACAAAAAAAGAAATCTTGATTTTTGATGTATATTTTGAAAGTTTGAGTGTTCAAAGTCAAACTTATAAAAAGATGAATTTTTTTTTCCTGCCAAACTTTTCTTATCAAACCTACATATTTTTGAAAACAATTTACATATTCTTGAAGATGATTCTCTCCTCTTGAGGTACATATAATGTGCTAATTTTTTGAACATGATTTACTATTTTTTTTCTTTTTTTGAAGTGACACCTTCTTGAATCTTAAAATACTTGTCATATTCTAAAAGTATAACATATTATAGCTACTAAAAACACTATAAAATTTATATGAGCATAATCTTGACCCCATAGTCTACAAAAGGCTATTTTTAGTTTTTGAATAAACTTCATTTTAATGGAGAATATAGCCTTAGAAGTGAGAAGTTTAAAAAATTCTATTTTTTTCTTGAGTGGTTGCCATATAGGATGACACATAGATAGGTTCGCCCTAAAGGGTTTCGGCTGAAACCCATGGTTACTTTTTATGCCCACTTACGTGACCTCATATAAGAGGAACACTATTCTTTATTAATTTTTAAATAACTATTTTGGTCAAAAGTGTTATGATGGAAATCATTTCAATCGTAACCATTTTGCCATCTTCATGCCACATCGATGCCACTTGGGAGCACATGGGTTTGACCCTAACGCTTTTGGCCATAACACTTTTATTCGTAACCCTCCAAGATATCACAAATGGTGACACAGGTTTGTGCTTTTACATATACATCCCCTCTTTATTTCTTTCCTCCCTCTCTTCCCTACACCCTACCTTTGTCCTACTCTCTCTCTCTCTCTCTCACTCACACACACACACACCCCTACCTTTCTTTCTCCACCCCTCTTTCCTCTACTTTCCCCTTGTCCTAGTAAGCTTCTCCCTCTTCTCCCCTCCCCACAAAACTTCCCTAGGTCTTAGATTCTTCCATCTTGTTCCCTAAAATGTATTTCCAGATCCTATACCATGTAAAGTCTAGGAAGAGTTGACGACCTCAATTGGGAAGGGAGGATGTATAGATGAGACAAAATGACAGAGAGAGGGAGATAGAGAGAGGAGTAAATAGGAATGAAAGGAGAGTAACATAGGAGTGAGGGAGCTAGGAAATGATGACATATATAATTTTTTTTTTATATATAAATAAAAAAAAAACTAAACTTTAAAACGGATAATAAAAAACATCAAAAGTGTCTTCCACTTATTGTTAGGATCAATTTACAATATTTTGATTCACTAAACTTAGAGCAAGACATTTACAATCACTTTGAAAAATTAAAAATTAAAAACTATTTAAATGACTATTTGGGTAGCAGTAGTGTCTTCGCCCATGAATATGGTATAATTTTCCCTTCCGAGTGGGACCAAACATGATAATTAGTCCATTACTGACAGATCAGACAAACTATATATAATGAACCAGTGTTCTATTAGCCCAAACAGCCTATCAGATAATAAGTATGCAAGGCCAGATCTTTTTTTCCTTCTTCGTATTGAATCTTCTGCCTGTTGATAAGAAATCGAGCTTTTTCGTTTAGAGTCTCTCCTTCAGACGTGTTATAAGAAATCCATCGCTTCCTCTGTAATGTTGTAGCAGATATGAGTGAGAGAGGCTAATTCTCGACTCTGAGACTTGGTGTCGATTCAAGAACTCGTTGTTCGTGCACAGGGCTCTGTTAATTATTGTTAGTTGGATAGCTATTATTTTTGATCCGGAAATAGCAACGCTATTTATGGGTAGCTTGGACAGCTGTTCGTCCTTATCTATGAATAGCGGTTGTATTTATGGGTGGTTTGGACAGCTATTTGTCCACTTGCCAAAAATTAGTAAATGGTTATTATTTACTAATTTTAGTGATTCCTTTTGGACACTTTGCAACCAATTCTATTATTGGCTGTCGAGTTGTCTTAATCTCAGCCGTTGGTTAGATTTAATCTTGGTCGTTGGTTTACCAACAGGAGTAGTATAGAAAGGGGTCATTGGGTCATTTGGATGTGGTGAAGCTTTGGTGAAGCAGTTTGCAGTGTTAGCAAACAGTCTTGCAGTGTTAGCAAGGGCACAGGTAGAAGCTTTTGTGAAGCAGTTTGCAGTGTTAGCAAACAGTCTTGCAGTGTTGGCAAGGGCACAGGAAGAAGCGTTTTGGAGAAGCAGTTTGCAGTGTTAGCAAACAGTCTTGTAGTGTTAGCAAGGGCACATGAAGAAGCTTTTGTGAAGCAGTTTGCAGTGTTAGCAAACAGTCTTGTAGTGTTAGCAAGGGCGCAGTGTTAGCGTGGGGATAGCAGTGGGGAATATCAGCGGGAGAAATTAGGAGGTTGTCGGAGTTCTACCAGTGAGAGGCAAGGAATTTTGTATCTCTTGATTTGCTGAAGTTTAATATAATTCCTCATCTATAGAACTAGTTTTCCCTTAGGGGTTTTTCCAGGGATAATTTGTCCGAAAATATTGTGTTGATTGTGTTGCGCATTTCTTTCCGTATTTTATAAGTGAAGTTGCAGTTGTGTTATTTTTTGATATTAGCTGAGAATTTGTTTTCAGCAGTTTAATAATCATTTATGATAGGAGATTAATAATCAGTGACTGCAATAGTTTGATTTTTCACATGGTATCAGAGCATTGTTAAGGGTAGAAGAGTTTTGCCCTAGGAAAGAAATTTTGATCTCTTTAGATTTATTATTGCTTTAAACCCTTGAGATGGCTTTAGCTGGTTTGAGAGATCAGGATAGATTGGATGGTGCCTCAAATTTTGGTGTCTGGAAGGCCAGAATTTCTTTATTGTTGGAAGAGAATGGTATCAAGGATTATGCTACCAGTGGTGTACCTGTACCAATGGATGCAACACAGCTTGCAACATATAGGAAGGACGATGCCAAAGTGAGGAGGATTATCCTTGATGGTGTCAAGAATCATATTGTTCCACATATCTCGGAGCTAGATACAACAAAGAAGATGTGGGACGCCATTCTAAATCTGTACCAGAATGCTACCACTAACAGGAAGTTGATTCTCAGAGAGAAGCTAAAGAATACCCGGATGAATCAGGGAGAAGACGTCACAAGTTACCTCACCAGGCTCAGACTTGTCAAGGATGAGTTAGCAACTGTTGGAGATAGCCCTAGTGATGATGAGCTAGTGAGAATAGCCCTAAATGGGTTTACTAAACAATGGAGTGTCTTTGTTCAAGTTGTCAGTGGACGAGATACTTTACCGAGTTGGGATCGACTATGGACTGATTTCACTCAGGAGGAGTTTAGACTAAGTCTTGTCAATGGGGCCAACAAGAGTCAGAAAAATGAGGTGGAACAAGAGAACGTTGCCCTAGCGGGTAAAGGGAAAGCAAAGAAGGGATCTAGCAAAGGATCAAATTCACAAAGTGAAAACAAGAAGAAGGACCTTTCTAAGGTCAAGTGCTTTGGATGTCACGAGTTTGGCCACTATGTCAGTGATTACCTAGAGAGGAAAATGGGTAAGAAGCAGGTGGCAGCTTCAGCAAGTGCAAAAGAACTCTCCAGCAGAATGGAAGATGAGTTTGCACTCATAGCTTGTATGGTTAGCTCAACCTCACAGTGTGTTTGGTATATAGATAGTGGGGCGTCATTTCATATGACAGGAGTTAGAGAGTACTTCTCCAGTTACAAGGAGGAGGACACCAACATCTAGATTTCTATGGGAAACTTGTCCAAACTCAACCCTGTTGGGAAAGGGACTATTCAATTTCAGAGGGAAAATGGAAAGATAATTCCTCTTCATGATGTGTTATATGTGTCGGGCTTAGGTATGAATTTGATTTCTGTATCTGTTCTTCAGGATAGGGGGTATAATGTACTCTTTAGAGGGACACATGTGTTGATTAAGCACAAGGATTGGAAATCACCCATAACTATTGGAGTTAGGAGTGGTCGCCTTTATAGATTGTAGTTTGATACTCCTAAGGCACTTATGAGCAACAATAATCCTAGAGATCTTGGAGAGCTATGGCATAGGAGGATGGGGCATATTCATCATGGAGCACTTAGATTGCTTCGTGAGACAGTGACAAGTGTTTCGGAGGTGAGCACAGAGCATGACGATGTATCTAAGGAGAAGGATGTAGATCCCACTTTATATAGACAGGTGATTGGTTCGCTTATGTATTTGGTCAACACTAGGCCAGATATAGCATTTGCAGTAAACTCTCTTAGTCAGTTCATGGTTGAACCAAAGAGAATGCATTGGAGAGCGGCTAAGCATGTGCTACGTTACTTGTGTGGTACAGTCGAGTATGGGATCAGATATGTTCGAGGTGAAGGTATCAGGTTGATAGGCTATACTGACGCAGATTGGGCAGGAAGTACAACAGACAAAAGGAGCACTTTAGGGTGTTGTTTCAGCTTGGGATCAGGAGTTGTATCTTGGTTCAGCAGGAAGCAGAAGTCTGTGGCTCTAAGTTTAGCAGAAGCAGAATACATAGCAGCTAGCATGGTGACATGTGAAGCTATATGGCTTCGGAAGTTGTTAGTAGCCTTGTTTGGTTAGAAGGTTGAGACTACTGTGATACATTATGACAATCAGAGTTGCATCAAGTTGTCTAAAAATCCAGTGTTTCATGATAGGTCTAAACATATAGATATCAGATATCACTTCATCAGAGATTGTGTACAAAGGGGAGTTGTTCGACTACAATACATACCTACAGATGAGCAGGTAGCAGACATTCTGACGAAGGCTTTGGGAAAGGCCAAATTTATCTTCTTCAGAGATAAGATGGTTGTCATGCAGAATAGCTTCCTCGCTAAGAGGGAGTGTTAATTATTCTTAGTTGGACAACTGTTATTTCTGACCCGAAAATAGCAGCGCTATTTATGGGTAGCTTGGACAGCTGTTCGTCCTTATCTATGAATAGCGGTTGTATTTATGGGTGGTTTGGACAGCTGTTTGTCCACTTGCCAAAAATTAGTAAATGGTTATTATTTACTAATTTTAGTGATTCCTTTTGGACACTTTGCAACCAATTCTATTATTGGCTGTCGAGTTGTCTTAATCTCAGCCGTTGGTTAGATTTAATCTCGGTCGTTGGTTTACCAACAGGAGTAGTATAAAAAGGGGTCATTGGGTCATTTGGATGTGGTGAAGCTTTGGTGAAGCAGTTTGTAGTGTTAGCAAACAGTCTTGCAGTGTTAACAAACAGTCTTGCAGTGTTAGCAAGGGCACAGGTAGAAGCTTTTGTGAAGCAGTTTGCAGTGTTAGCAAACAATCTTGCAGTGTTAGCAAGGGCACAAGAAGAAGCATTTTGGAGAAGCAGTTTGCAGTGTTAGCAAACAGTCTTGCAGTGTTAGCAAGGGCACATGAAGAAGCTTTTGTGAAGCAGTTTGCAGTGTTAGCAAACAATCTTGCAGTGTTAGCAAGGGCGCAGTGTTAGCGTGGGGATAGCAGTGGGGAATATCAGCGGGAGAAATTAGGAGGTTGTCGAAGTTCTGCCAGTGAGAGGCAAGGAATTTTGTATCTCTTGATTTGCTGAAGTTTAATATAATTCCTCATCTGTAGAACTGGTTTTCCCTTAGGGGTTTTTCCAGGGACAATTTGTCCGAAAATATTGTGTTGATTGTGTTGCGCATTTCTTTTCGTATTTTATAAGTGAAGTTGCAGTTGTGTTATTTTTCGATATTAGCTGGAAATTTGTTTTCAGCAGTTTAATAATCATTTATGATAGGAGATTAATAATCAGTGACTGCAATAGTTTGATTTTTCACAGGCTCCTTGCCTCTTTTTCCCCGGGTTTGGGTTCTCTTGAAACTTGCATATGACCAATCGTCGGGCTTGGTTGTGATGTCGACAGCCCCTGCACTTTGAGCCCGCTAGAGAACTCATGCTCTGCATTACCCCCGGTTAGACTCTCCCTAATTCTCAACTCCAGAAGATCACTGGCGGTCTCCTCTTCTGTGGAATTGCTTGCAGATGTGGTCCATGGCTCCGTCTCCCCTGCACATGCCACCTCAATTTGAACGGGATGCATCTCTTTATTCTCTGGTAGCAGTCTTGCTGCGCTACAGGCGTTCAATCCGAGTAGAACCAGAGAAAAGAGATGTACCCACATTTTCATATTTCTAACACTGGTTATACAAGGAAATAAAAGCCTCTTCTTTGTTCTCCTTCTCTCTATTTTTGAGGAGGAGAAATTGGGTGAGAATTTGATGAGCTTCATGGTCCTTGGATGTGCTATTTAGTACTTTTCAGCGGAGGGCAGCCACCGATTTTCAATTGCAAATAGAGGCAATCAAATGGTCAAATATGGAAAACCAAGGGGTTTGCTGTAGAGGCAATCTCATTGCTTACGTCATAGAATTCTGGGAGCGTCGTGGTATCTTCCTTATAATTTTTAAAGGCCCATATTTTTTTGTGGTTTCGTATTAAGTCTTCGACTTCGGCGAGCCGCCATTGCGGAAACACTGTTTTCAATTCCTATTTGTTGAATAGGAACAAAAACTCCACGTGAAATCAATGATGTTGTCAGCAGAGGACGGAAACAGGGAGGATACAGGGCATCAAGTGTCAAGGATTTCTGCAAATGGTGAAAGGGATTTACCCCCAAATTGATGGTTTTCAAGGAACAGGATTCGAGTCACGGCATTAGGCAACTTGATGAGCGGCTCAATGAGGCCTTGAAGTAATATTCATCCATGTTTGGTTGATTCAAGTATGTTCCGACACAACACTACATTGTTTGGGCTGCAGCAGGTGAGCATGTGAATAGGCATGAGAAATTGGAGCTATGCTACTATTATTCATTATTCATGCTCAGGGATTGTTCCATACATGTGATACCTAATTTGTGCTCTCATATATGATCTTAAGATAACTTTATAACAAAATTAAAAGTTTGATGCCTTTATAAACATTTGAGTGACAATAATCCTCCTTCTCAATCTCAAAATCATAACCCTGAAAATTATGGTTCTATCACAGACTATCAACCGGAGTTTTGCTCTTGATATTACCGATATTGACTAGTACAATATGAAAGATTGGAGGTGGCAGATTTTACGACGCTTTTTTATGAGTATGAATTGGATGTAATAAAAACAGTTATAGGATAATCAATTCAAATGAGTCGGTAATTGGAAACCCTTTCAGTAAATAGTTCACAACGTTGGCGGAGTAATTTCTCCCACCTACCCGCCATCCACAACAACAGACAAACAGCCAAAAGTAGCCAAAAGTAGCAGACAAGCAACTGTCATTAGCAGTCCTCAGCTGTCCAAGCACTGGCTAACACATCAGCCTCACCGTCTAGCATTAATTGTATTGTGATATTGCTATCAGGATTTAATTGTGTGATTTTGAGTCAAACTCATTGATCCATGTTTCATGAGTAGTGATTCAACATGAATCCATCTCTCATGAGAATAAATGGAACACTTAGAACTCATTGGATCTATGTGATGCTCATAGGGGTGGAAGTTAAATCCTGATAGCAATATCACAATTTGATTTGCTGTGGAAATTATCTCCTACTTATCAATTGATGAGCTTAAGGGGCTTTCTATTGAATGGTTCATAAGGCACAACACTTGGTGAAGGTTTTGCAAATGGGGTTGCAAGCTTTGGGTTTAACCATGGAGGAAACTCTATAGTTAAGCGTGCTTAGGCTAGAGTAGTATTGGGATGGGGGACCTCCTAGGAAGTCCTGGTGCTTCACCCCTGTGAGCATCACATAGATCCAATGAGTGCTAAGTGTTCCATTTATTCTCATGAGAGATGGATTCATGTTGAATCACTACTCATGAAACATGGGTCAATGAGTTTGACTCAAAATCACACAGTTAAATCTTGATAGCAATATCACACTTTGACTTGCTGTGGAAATTATCTTCTACTTATCAATTAATTGTATTGCCAACTCTTTGCTACAACATTTAATATGCATTTTCTTATAAATATAATGGATTGGGCCTATGATCAGTAGAGCCCATTTTGGGTTTCTCATTGTAGATCATGAGTGGATAGAATGTTGTAGTATTCTAAGGACTTGTAATAGATTTTATTTATGCATGAAGTGTTGTAACACATTGTGATAAGTCTTTGTATTTTACATATTGAACTGAATGCTTATCTTTTAGTTGGTGTTTGTCTTTGGTCCACTCTATCTACCTCTTTCAAGTGGCATCAGAGCTAATGGAAGATGATCTTGGAGATCATGGAGAGGTCGACGAGTTTAGAATTGGTGAAGAGTGTTATGGTATTGTAGCCCAATAGGCAATGTGATGCAGGAACATCTTGCATGGGAAAAATATTTATTCACAAAAAAAAAAAAAAAAAAAAAAGGTTCCAAGTCTCACAGTTCCACTATCAGTGTGTTTGAAAATCCTGAAAAAATAGGAGCATGCAATTTGGCCACCATTTTGGTGACCTAGAAGGTGTGAATTGGCCAGATGAATGTAATTGTGATTTAGAGCATTCCAGAAAAAAAATCAGGTCAATAGGCCCCATGGTTTGAAAGTTATTGCAGTTTTTCGAGTTTTGGAGACCTCCTAAGAATGTTTCAAAGTTAGGTTAGGGGCATTAAATGATCTCAAAAAGGGCCAAAATATGGGAGACGAGAAAAGCTGGTCCATAGGGCTATAGAGCGCTTCGAGAGCTTTTCGAAAATGTAAACGGTTCATCAATCGGAGCTACGGTTCAAAAGTTATGCTTCCCGAAAGTTCGGTTACCATTTCTGGATTCTTCTAGATTTGCGCCGACTTCTAAAGCAGCTTTTGAAACCTTTTATTTGGTCGGTGGGTGCCTACTAGCACTTTCTAGAATGTACTCCTAGTCCTTAACCCTCCGGGCTCTATTTAAGGAGATTTCTGGCATTGTAAAAGGCAGTTCGGAGTGGAGTTTGAGAGGAGGTACTAAAAGGAGAAATTATCTCCAGATTAATGATATTGTGAGCCCTTAGGGCATGTTTTGAAGTTTATTTTCTCTGTACTATTTGTACTAGCTTATTTTCTCAGTTAATATATTTTTCCCTTTTTTGTTGTGTCCATTCTATTCTTGGGTTGTGTCCCCATCAAGTGGTATCATAGCAGGTTTTTCTGAGTGTGTAGACAGAGTGCCGACTGTGAGGCAGTTTGCACCAGGACTGTTTGGTTGTGGGATCGAGTTAGAAGATGCCTCCACGAAGAGAGCGTGGCGGAAGGGCCAGAGCTATTAATCCTGAGGAGGTTAGAGCCCTCCAAAGGCAGGTGTAGGCATTGCAAGAGGAGCTCCGTAGAGGAGCAAATGTTGCCACAGGTGATGATAGTGAGGATGACAATGAAGAAGAAGTAATGGAGCGAGAAGGGGAATTTGATGGGGAATTTTTGAATCATGCAAGGGAAAGGATTTTTAGGGCCATTACTAAGTTTGGGAAAAGACCTAAAATTGAAGTGGGTGTATTTTCAGGAAATCTGAAACCAGATGAGTTGATTGATTGGATCAATGAACTGGAAGAATACTTTGAGTATGAGGATATCAGGGACCCAGATAGGGTTAAGTTTGCAAAGGCCAAACTGAAAGGCCATGCCAAAATCTGGTGGCAAGAGGTTCAATTGGAAAGAAACAGAAGAGGAAATGAGAATATCACAAGATGGGATCGCATGGTGGACAAATTGAAGAAGCAGTTCATTCCTGTGGACTACGAGCTTGATTTGTGTAAGAAGATGATGGGTTAAAGCAAGCAGGAAGATCAATCCAAGAATATACAGAGGAATTTTACCGGCTCTTGATTAGAGCGGGGCATGCAGAAGCAAACAAGGAGAAGGTTGCTCATTATATTAGTGGGTTGCGACCTAGCATCCAAGAGGAATTAAGTCTGGTAAGAATGACCAGCGTTGAAGAGGCATACCAATTTTCCCTATGAGTTGAAGAGAAGCTAAATAAAAGGTTTGAAGGAAGACAAAGAGGGCGCGGTCAAGGAGGAAGGGGAAGCGGTAGATCATCTAGAGGCCACAATGAAACCCAAAAGAAAAATGAAGATGTGGGTACTAGCAGGAACCAGAGGAATGAGGGTTTCAACCACTTCCATGATCAAGACTTTGAAAATCAGAGAGGAAGAGGTAGAGGATGTGGACAAGGAAGAGGAGGCTTCCGTGGTACCTGTTTCCATTACAATGAAGAAGGCCATCGTGCCTTTGAATTCCCTCAACGACAAGGAAGGAAAGATAGGAGAGCTGAGGGCCAAGCTAGGGTTGCTCATGTGGATGAGGATGCACAATCATCACATTCAGAGGATGCAAAAAGAGGAGAGACCTTGGTAAATGAAAGAGTCATACTAAGTGGTGAGATTGAACTAGGACAACGGAGGAGTTTGTTCCATACCAGATGCAAGTGTGAGGATAAATGTTGTGACGTGATCATTGATGGTGGTAGCACTGATAACTTGGTATCAGAAGAGATGGTCTCTAAGCTAAAGCTCAAGAGGGAGAAACATCCCCAACCCTATCAGATTGCTTGGGTAAAAGATGATCATAAGGTCCTGGTAAGTGAACAATGTTTAGTGAAATTCAAAATTGGGAGTTACCATGATGAAGTTCTCTGTGATGTTATTTCAATAGATGTTTGCCATCTATTGTTGGGTAGACCATGGTAGTTTGATAGACATGTAGTGCATGATGGACATGCAAACACATACTCTCTAACAAAGGATGGAGTTTGCCACAAATTGAAGCCCATGAAAAAGGAAGGTGAAAAGGTATGTAGCAGTGCTAGGATTTGTCTTGTTGATGGAAGGAAGTTTTTAGATGGCATGAAACATCAGCATATGTGCTATGCTTTGATTCCTAGGAAAGATAAAGAAGGTAGTAGTGAAATACCACTTGAAGTTTCAGATTTACTAGGGGAGTTTGGAGATATTATCTCTGATAATGTTCCAGATGGATTGCCACTAATAAGGCAAATCAGTCATCAGATAGATCTAATTCCAGGAGCTAGTTTTCCTAACAAGGCTGCTTACAGGATGACTCCTATTGAAACAGAGGAGCTAAATAGATAGGTTCAGGAGCTGTTGAGGAAGGGCTTGATTCGAGAGAGCCTGAGTCCATGTGCAGTACCTACAGTACTTGCACCAAAGAAGGATGGAGAATGGAGGATGTGTATAGATTCTCGAGCTATAAATAGGATCACCATCAAGTACCGATTTCCTTTGGCAAGGATGGATGATCTTATGGACTGCTTGAGTGGAGCTCAGTACTTCACAAAGATAGATCTGAAGAGTGGTTATCACTAGATACGGATTCGAGAAGGAGATGAGTGGAAAATAGCCTTCAAGACCAAGGAGGGTCTTTATGAGTGGTTAGTCATGCCCTTTGGATTGACGAACGCCCCAAGCACCTTCATGCGGCTCATGAATGAGGTACTTAAGAAGTTCTTGAGAAAATTTGTTATTGTCTATTTGGATGATATTTTAATTTTCAGCAAGATTTTGGAAGAACATTTACTGCATATTCGTAGTGTCCTTGAAAGGCTAAGGGAAGAGAAACTGTTAATTAATCTGAAGAAGTGTATCTTTGCAAAAAGGGAGTTAGTCTATTTGGGGTTTGTTATATCACCTGAAGGTCTCAAAATGGATCCAGAGAAGGTAAAAGCCATTTTGGAATGGCCTACTCCAAGGTTTGCTACTAAGGTAAGATCATTTCATGGTCTGGTTAGTTTTTAAAAAGAATTTTATTAAGAATTTTAGTGGCATATGTGCACCCCTAACTGATACAATAAGAGGGGATAGAAAAGAGTTCAAATGGACTGCAACAACTGCGAGAAGTTTTGAATTGCTAAGGAAGAAGGTGACAAAACAGCCTGTGTTGCCACTTCCAGATTTTAGAAAAGTGGTCCAGGTGGATTGTGATGCTAGCGGCAATGCTATTGGGGCTGTATTAAGCCAAGAAGGTAAGCCTATTGCATATTTTAGTGAAAAATTGAATGATGCAAAGAAGAAGTATTCTGTTTATGATCAAGAGTTCTATGCAATAGTTTAGGCCTTAAAGAAATGGAGGCATTATTTATTGCCAAAGGAATTTGTTTTGTATACTAATCATTAGGCATTACAGTACCTAAATAGCCAAGGTAAATTGAATCAAAGGCATACCTTTGTGTTGAAGCATAGAAGTGGAAAATCTAATAGGGTTGCAAATGCGCTAAGTAGGAGACAGTTGTTGCTTATAGTAATGCAGGTTGAAGTAGTTGGGTTTGATGAACTCAAGAATTTGTACACTAAGGATCCTGATTTTGCTGAAGCATGGAAAGCTTGTAAAGAACTTGTTGCTGTAGATAGAACTAAGTGGTTAGACTATTTGATTTAGGATGGCATGTTGTTCAAGGGTAGTCAATTGTGCATTCCAAGGAGTTCCATGAGAGAAAATTTGATTAAGGAGAAACATAGTGGAGGGATGGTAGGACATTTTGGTCCAGATAAGACCATTTCCATTCTTAGAGAATATTATTTTTGGCCTCAAATTTCACAGGATGTGAAGAAGTTTGTACAGAGTTGCCAGGTTTGTCAAGTTGCCAAGGGGTTTAGTCACAATACTGGCCTATATCAGCCATTTCCTATTCCATCGAGGCCATGGGAGGACATAAGTATGGATTTTGTTCTTGGATTGCCAAGGACACAAAGGGGTAATGACTCAGTATTCGTGGTGGTTGATAGGTTCTCCAAAATGGCACATTTCATTCCATGCCACAAAACTCATGATGCTGTCCATATTGCAGAGTTGTTTTTCAAAGAGGTGGTAAGACTACATGGTCTTCCAAGGAGTATAGTTTCTGACAGAGATACTAAATTTGTTGGGTATTTCTGGAGGACATTGTGGAAGAAGTTAAGAATGGACCTAAAATTTAGTTCCACACATCACCCACAAACTAATGGCCAAACAAAAGTGGTAAATAGAAGTCTAGGCAATTTGTTGAGATGTTTAGTTGGGGATAAGCCCAAGGGATGGGATTTGATTCTACCACAAGCAGAGTTTTCTTATAATAACTCTGTAAATAGGAGTACTGGAAAATCACCATTCCAAATTGTATATGGGAGTAGCCCAAGGACTGCACCAGAGCTGAGGAAGATAGAGCTAGGGGAGAGGACAAGTGTTGAAGCTGAGGAATTTGCTAAACATATCAAGTGTCTACATGAGGAGGTTCAGGCACACATTACCAAGATGAATCAAGAGTATAAAGCTAGGGCTGATCAAAGGAGAAGACATAAGGAATTCCAAGTAGGGGACGAGCCACAATGGAGGAGCATCTTGCATGGGAAAATTAAATTATTCTTTAATTTTTCATGCAGGAGTGAAAAAGCCCTATGGAAGATGCTCTACATCACATTGTTTTTGTGTCCCCACTTGATGGGGACACAACCCAAGAATAGAATGGACACAACAAAAAAGGAAAAAATATATTAACTAAGAAAATAAGCTAGTACAAACAGTACAGAGAAAATAATTAAATTGCCTAGACTTCAAAAAATTAAATAATAAAAATAATACAAGATGTCATTTCATTAATCGAGGTGTGTAGGTGGCATCTTAGAAGTTTGTGAAAAGTTCTTTGAATCATGTATTTAATATTTGTTTAAATTAATTTTTCATGCTTTTCCACTTTTGTTTGGCCGTCAATCTGTGGGTGATGTGTGGAACTGAATTTTAGGTCTGTTCTCAACTTCTTCCACAATGTCCTCCAGAAATACCCCACAAATTTAGTATCTTTGTCAGAAACTATACTCCTTGGAAGACCATGTAGTCTTACTACCTCTTTGAAAAACAAGTCTGCAATATGGACAGCATCATGAGTTTTGTGGCATGGAATGAAATGTGCCATTTTGGAGAAC
The DNA here is from genome assembly GCA_028749045.1 of Cupressus sempervirens. NCBI lineage: Eukaryota > Viridiplantae > Streptophyta > Pinopsida > Cupressales > Cupressaceae > Cupressus > Cupressus sempervirens. The sequence continues at coordinate 400,883,180 of CM053785.1, read as the reverse complement.
CTATCAACCACCACAAATACTGAGTCATTACCCCTTTGTGTCCTTGGAAATCCAAGAACAAAATCCATACTTATGTCCTCCCATGGCCTTGATGGAACAGGCAATGGTTGATATAGGCCAGTATTGTGACTAAACCCCTTGGCAACTTGACAAACCTGGCAACTCTATACAAACTTCTTCACATCCTGTGAAATTTGAGGCCAAAAATAATGTTCTCTAAGAATGGCAATGGTCTTATCTCGACCAAAATGTCCTGCCATCCCTCCACTATGTTTCTCCTTAATTAGATTTTCCCTCATGGAACTTCTTGGAATGCATAATTGACTACCCTTGAACAACATGCCATCCTGAATCAAATAGTCTAACCACTTGGTTCTATCTATAGCAACAGGTTCTTTACAAGCTTTCCATGCTTCAACAAAATCAAGATCCTCGGGGTACAAATTCTTGAGTTCATCAAACCCAACTACTTCAACCTGCATTATTGTAAGCAACAATTGTCTCCTACTTAGCGCATCTGCAACCCTGTTAGATTTTCCACTTCTATGCTTCAACACAAAGGTATAACTCTGCAAGAACTCTACTCACTTCATATGCCTCTGATTCAATTTACCTTGGCTATTTAGGTACTGTACTGCCTGATGATCAGTATACAAAACAAATTCCTTTGGCAATAAATAATGCCTCCATTTCTTTAAGGCCTGAACTATTGCATAGAACTCTTGATCATAAACAAAATACTTCTTCTTTGCATCATTCAATTTTTCACTAAAATATGCAATAGGCTTACCTTCTTGGCTTAATACAGCCCCAATAGCACTGCCACTAGCATCTAAGAGTTCGGAGTGGAGTTTGAGAGGAGTGTCCCCATCAAGACAAGTGGTATCAGTGGTAGGGCTGATGAAGGTGATTGGAAGACTAAAACAATGGAGGAAGAGTATAGTGCCTTAGTTGGAGATCAAGCAAGTGGAGTAGTTACATGCATTGTTGACGACATAAAAGAGGCAAGCGAAGATGAAGATGTCAAACAGGTAAATTCTTATGAATCATGGGATGTTGTCTTTGATATGAGTTTGAAAGATATTGATGATGGTTTGCATGAGGATCTTGTTAGTCATGTATGGTATGTAAAGAAAGATTGGTATGGTGTTGGTGGGTTTATTACATGTGTGATTAATTCAACAAGATTGAATGAGGATGAGAGTTATACTTGGATGGAGTTCATCGCAACAGAGAAATTTCAGCAACAGACACTTGTTCCAGCTAGGTGTTGGAAAAGAAGAAAGAAGGAAATATATTGGCATCGGATACTTGTTCCAGCTATGTGTTGGAGGAAGAGGAAAATTTTTTTGTCAATAGTAGCTACTTCATTTTGTGAATCCATATTCACAAAATTTTTCCTACCATGGGAGTCGGATGCAGGAGCATCATGCATCAGCAAAAAAAAAATGTGGAAGATTTGCATGTTGGTTTTTCTTGTCCCTATTGAGGTGGAAGCTTGTGGTGAAGATGAAGATGGTTCTATATCTTTCTTTTGACATCAAAGTGTGGGACACACTTTTCTATCTACCAAGGGAGTCTGATGTAGGAGCATCTTGCATGGGAAAAATATTTATTCACAAAAAAAAAAAAAAAGAAGGAAAAAAAAAAAAATGGTGGAGGAGAGAGAAAGTGATGAAAATGGAAAGAAAATAATAAAAAATAGAAAAATATGAAAAAAGGAGAAAAGAGAAATTTCTATTTTCAAGGTGCATGGGTGGCATAAATAGAAAATAATATAAATAGTTGTCATTCCATTAATCGAGGTGTGTAGGTGGCATCTTAGAAGTTTGTGGAAAGATCCTTAAATCATGTATTTAATATTTGTTGGGTGCCTAGTTGTATTTGGGTGAGAATTTAATATTTATTTAAAGGTAGTTGTATTTACCTTTTATCTCACATTGGTTGTGTTTGTAATGTCTTGGGTTAGAAGTGCCTATTTAAGCAAGGCTTATTATCATTTGTAATCAAGTTGGAGAAATAGAAGCTCTTCAAGTAGAAGCTCTTCTAATGTAATCTCTTGTAAGGAAGTTGGAGAAATAGAAGCTCTTCAAGTGAAGCTCTTCAAGTAGAAGCTCTTTAGATGTAATTTCTTGTAGAAGCTCTTAGAGAGAAAATATCTCTTATATTGTAAGAGTTTGGAGTCCTTTCATTTGGAGGATATTGTAATGAATTTCAAGTATTAATGGATTCTTTATGAAGCTTTTTGTCATCTCTCTATCTCCATATTATAACATTTGTGGTTGTGAGTTGCCACGGGTGGTGTGGCCCATCATCACAATGATATTTGAAGTTATCTTATGCAAGAATAAAGAGAAGAACAAATCAAGAGATTTCTATGAGAAACAAAGAAGCCATGAAAAGAAGGAAGTCAAAGTTGAAGTGTGTTTGAGTTAGTGTTATGTGATGTTGTCATTCATAGATTAGAAGCATGTGGAACATCTCTATGCAAGCAGGAGTGCCAAATAATGCATACACATGGTATGGATGATATTGATCATGAAAATGTTTATTACAACTTTGTGTTTGAAGTATGTGCGTTTGATGTTATAGAATAAAAAGTGAAAGTAGTTTGGATTGGTTGTGAGTTGGTTGTCATGATTCAAAGGTCTATGTGCATGTTGAATGGATAAAAGTGTTGGGATTGGAAGTGAGAATTTGTTTGTCTAATTGTGAAGGATATGATGTTCTTGATAGTGGTCATGTAATAGAAGTTGGTTGCATTGATATCCCCCAACCAAGTGATGAAAATTGAATTAGTGATGATTCTTAATAGGCTATGTCAATGTATGGGGTGCATTATCCATTGTGCCTGACACCCTAAAGGTCTTTTGGTTTGACATATTGATGAACCATGTATCTGAAAAGAATTCCTATAAAACTGGTGAGTACATCGGCTAGGTATCCATGTATCTTGGTAGATGGATTTCTTTTTATATGAACTCAATAACTAGTTTAATGTAGGTCAAGAAGGAGAAAAGCCGAATTGATGATAGTTTTCTCATCATGTGAGTTAGTGGTAATTTGAAACCATTTTTGTGATGTTTGGTGGTCAATTGTAATGACTATTTTGTGAGGTTTGTGGTTAGCTGAAACCATTCAAATGTAAATTTTTTGGTTAGCTAGAAACCATTTGTATTCCATTTGTAAGGGTTAAGTTGTAAAACCCAAAGTGATTATAATGAGGGAAAAAAATATAAATGTAGTAGCATTAGTGGGTGAAATTAAGGGGAGGTGTTGGCGGAGTAATTTCTCCCACCTACCTATTGTCCACAACCACAGACAAACAACCAAAACTAGCAGACAAGCAGCCATCATTAGCAGTCCTCAGCCATCCAAGCACCGACCAACACACCAACCTCATCCTCCAACATTAATTATATTGCCAACTCTTTTCTATGGCATTTAATATGCATTTGCTTATAAATATAATGGATTGGGCCTGTGATCAGCAGAGCCCATTTTGGGTTTCTCATTGTGGATCATGAGTGGATAGAATTTTGTAGCATTCTAAGGACTTGTAACAGATTTAATTTATGCATGAAGTGTTGTAGCACATTGTGATAAGTCTTTGTATTTTACATATTGAATTGAATACTTATCTTTTAGTTGGTGTTTGTCTTTGATCCACTCTATCCACCTCTTTCACACAAGCATTATTGTTCCCCTCCACCTCCATGACAATAAAAGGTGATATGAATCCTGGTTTGAATGACCATCTATGTGACTGATACAATAAAACACTACTTAAATATGAAAACAAGGGAAAGAAGAAACTATACATGGCATATTGAAGACATCATTGCTCAACATCCAATGAAAGATGGGAAATAATGTCTGAATTCGTGGAAGGATTTTCAGATGCTACCCAAAATAAATCAACATAGGTATTGCATAGTCCACCTCACAACACATAACACTTTCTATACTACACATCTCACAATTCTTTCTCTTCTACCCTATCACCATTGAAATAGGGTCACCTAGATACCTAAACACTAGCTGTCAGCTATGCAAAAAAAAAACACAATATTGTGTAACCTCAACAAAGATAAATTGAATTGAAATAAGGTTTCCCGAATCCTAGTTGTCAATCACGTTAAAAAATGTACAATATTGTGTGTAACCTCAACAAAAGAAAATTTAATTGAAATAGGGTTTCATGGATACCCTGACCACTAGCCGTCAATCATGCTATAAAATGCACAATATTGTGTGTAATGTCAACAAAAGAAAATTGAATTGAAATAGGGTTTCGTGGATGCCCTAAACACTAGCCATCAATCATGCAAAAAATTCACAATATTGTGTGTAATCTCAACAAAAGCACATTGAATTGAAATAGGGTTTTCAGGATACCCTAAACACTAGCCATTAATCATCCTAAAATATGCACAATATTGTGTGTAACCTCAACAAAAGAAAATTGAATTGAAATAAGGTTTCCTTGATACCTTGAACACTAGTCCTCAATCATGTTAAAAGTTGAACAATATTGTGTGTAGCCTCAAAAAAAGAAAAATGATTTGAAATAGGGTTTCCTAGATAACCTGAATACTAGTCATCAATCATGCTAAAAGATGCATAATATTGTGTGTGACCTCAACAAAAGTAAATTGAATTGAAATAGGGTTTCCTCAATACCTTGAACACTAGCTACCAATCATGTTAAAATATGCACAATATTTTGTGTGACCTCAACAAAAGAAAATTGAATTGACATAAGGTTTCATTGATACCCTGAACACTAGTTTTCAATCATGCTAAAAAATGAACAATATTGTGTGTGACCTAAACAAAAGCAAATTGAATCGAAATGGGGTTTCTAGGATACCCTAAACAGCACCTGCCAACCATGCTAAAAATTACCCAATAATGTATGTGACCTCAACAAAAGTAAATTGAATTGAAATAGGGGTTTTTGGATAACTTGAACACTACCTATAAATCATGCTAAAAAATACACAATATTATGTGTGACCTCAACAAAAAGAAAAATGAATTGAAATAGGGTTTCTCGGATATCCTAAACAATAGCTATCAATCATGGTAAAAAATGTACAATATTGTGTGTGACTTCAACAAAAGAAAAATTAATTGAAATAGGGTTTCCTAGATACCCTGAACACTAGCCATCAATCATTCTTAAAAATGCTCAATATTGTGTGTGACCTCAACAAAAACAAAATTGAATTGAAATAGTGTTTCCTCAATACCTTGAGCATTAGCTGACAATCATGCTAAAAAATGCACAATATTGTGTGTGAACTCAACAAAAGAAAGTTGAATTGAAATAGGATTTCCTAGATACCATGAACACTAGCCATCAATCATGCTAAAAAATATAGACTATTGTGTGTGACCTCAACAAAATCAATTTGAATTGAAATAGGGTTTCCTAGATACCCTGAATCCTAGTCGTAAATCATACTAAAAGATACACAATATTATGTGTGATGTCAACAAATGAAAATTGAATTGAAATAGGATTTCCTAGGTACCTTGAACACTAGTCGTCAATCATGCTAAAGAATGCATAATATTGCATGTGACCTCAACAAAGAAAATTGAATTGAAATAGGGTTCCTGGATACCCTAAACACTAAATATCAATTACGCTAAAAAATGCACAATATTGCCTGTGACCTCAACAAAAGAAAATTTCTAAAACTAAAATAATGAACAAAAAATCAAAACCAATTGAGCATCCATGAACAAATATCTAAGAAAAAATTCATTTCGTCAAACTCAACAGATGTGGAGAACAAAGTTTTTTCTTCCCAAGTTAATATCACTAACAAAACACAATCAAACATTATATGAAACAATGTAAATATTATTTTTTTCCTTAAACTGGGTGTTAGTATTCTCCCCTAACAAAGAAAACTTTCAAAACTACAAAGTTGTTACTGCAAAAATTAATCTTTCCCTCAAAATTTGCAGAGCATTCGTAGTTAGATTTAGGATATGAAAATATCAATGAGAAGCTTCAAGGACCTTACAGGTACTTATTTTCATGCTGTGCAATGTCCTACATTGAAAAAAGTTTGGAAATGTCATAAAGGCATATGGATCGTACAAATGAAAGCCATTTAATACTCAAAACACCCACAAAGATTTAGTCTTGCATTAGTATGCTGAGTGCATATGTAGTAATTTTCTTTAGATAGTATTCAAAATCGACCATGTCACTAGTCTGATGTAAATTTATTATTATTTTTAAAGTAAAATTAGAATCTTATATTAGAGTATTTAGTTATAATTTGTAATTTTATTTAAAATAATAGTTGTAGAATTATTATTATTGTATATTAAAATAAGTTTATATTAAAAATAGTATTTAAACTATACAGTATTATATTAATAGTTAAATATAATTATGACAGATAAGGTCATATCATAAATTGAAAATTCAATAAATTTGTTATTCCATGTGCACTATTAGAGGCTCAATACTACATTTCACTCACAGAAAGGTAGGAGGTGTTCATTGTGTAACTAACTAGTGCATTCTACCAAAATTTTAAACTAGTTAAATTCTCAGTGATTATTATAATCCTTTTTTCCTATTTATATTGAAATGGACAGTAGGCAATTATTGGTAACTTTGAGTGTAACATCAATGCCACTTCATTAACAATTAGAGGAATGTACACCTAGATTTTTAACTTGGGTAACCTCCATGCAATCTTTGTGTTCCTATTTAAATTTTTGATTTTGCAGTTATACTTTTTAGTTTGGAGTTGACAGAAAGTAGCCTTCATATATGACAGTTTGCTATCAAGCCTTTGAAAATATGGGTTGCTTGCATAAAAAAATCTAGAGATATCCCAAAAGGGTCCCTCTAGATTTATTGTTTTCTTATTTTTTAATAAAGATTAATAATTTGGGAGTTATCTAAAAAATTGAAATCTTTTCTTGTCATATTTTTAAGTTAACGACTTCTTGTTTAACTTTGGGATTATAGCATAATCTCTAAAATGTTCATTGTATTCCATTCTCTTTTCATCACATGGTAGTTCTTGAAAAACATTTAATATGGTTGCAAGATTTCGGATTTAATTTCTTTCAAGAAACTTTTTCTTCCTAACCTATTATTTGTTAGGAAGAGTAGGAAATTATTTGATCTTATAGATGTTTTCCTTTTTAAGAACAACTAAATATTTGTGCATATTCAATCTACTAAATGACAATTTAGTATCCTTAATTTGGCCTGAATTATTGAAATATATTTGTAGAAATTTTGGGTTTGAATTGCAAACACATCATCTATGAAATTCATTCTCATGTAGATTAGTAGTTAAGTCTATTGTGAATTAAGCAACAAATTTTCAATTAGGGATTTTCATCAACTTAATATATTTTATATGCTAAGACTATTTGGATGAACTATTCTTTAGGTTATAGTATTTACAAACAAACTTGAAGAGTATATATGATGAATGATTCTTGAATGCTGGAAATAAATTTGTCCCTTTTTTTCATTTTCTAAAAAGATGTCTCAATATATATTGCTACTAGAAGTTTTCCACATATAGATAGAAGAAAAATTTGAGTATTAACATGTTGACTTTTGTTTTATGATTTTTGATCTATGGCTCCAAATAAATTTGTGTCACTGCCCAACTATTTTTTCTTTGCTATATATGGCTTATTTTACCATCATTGGTGGAAATAAGAATTTAGATCCTTTCATTATCTCACCACCATAATGTGGAAAACCATAGGGGAATACATCATTTCTATTTTGACAATTTCTCTAAGCACTTCATTTTTTTAGCATAAATTATTATTGGTTTCAAATTCTTGTTATGTAGATATAGTTTTTTTGAAGTTAATTAGAGTGCTACATTCATTTCATGTCTTTGAAGGTGATTATTTTTATAAAAATAATGAAATAGAGAATCTTAGGTGATATGTAATATAATCCAATTCATTTGATACTTCTAATTGAGCCTTTTATTGATATGTGACTCATTTATATGGGTGATCCCACAATAATGGGTTCCACTTTTTGACCAATTTTTACATTGAAATCAATATTTTTGCAACAAATGTCATGTTCAACTAACTATATCTCAAAAACTATAAATAATTTCAAGATGACATAAACTAATGATTTTGAGTACTGTGTTCCTACTTTGTAACCATATTTTTTAATTTGAAAAAATAAATTGTTTAGGTCAATTTTTTCATCTCCTTCGAAAAGTGGTACATAATAAAATTCAATATTTTAAAAGAGTGACAGTCCATTTGACACACATAACTTTTTTTTCTAGAAATGATAATGACATAATTCTTTCGGTGTTAGATTCATAACATCAATATCCAAAGGATGCATTTGGTTTGATTCATTTTGGTTGAATATTGTATAGTTTATGAAGTTTTGAAGTGACACAAATTATAATTCAGAAATACATTCCATTTGCCACAGATGATTTGAAGTTAATTTATCAGAAACCTTTGTTTTTTTTGAATAGAATGATATCTCAATAAGATAGTTCCTACATATTTTTCAAAAAAAAATTGACCTAATTTACTAATTTTCCTGAGGTGTCGAAGTCGATTGATGCTGAATCGGTAATGAACCTATAATGAGTTAAACTCGTATTTGAAAGTCTTAATGAATATAATATGTATTACAATTATAGTTGTTAGAAAGCTTTCTTCGAGTAGCACAAATTGGCAATTTTTATTTTATAGTAGGAGATCATTCAATCTCAATTTTAGTGGTCAAAAGAGCCAATTTCATTTTTTCTCCAAAAAGCAATACCAAAAATTTGTAATTTGAGATGTTCACACGAACACTATGCTCATGTGAACTTATCTAATATGTTCGTGCAAACACATGTTCGCACAAATGTATGAGAAAAATAATTTGGCTGTCAAAAATTTAATTTAACGTGTTCACTCAAACATTTATAATAATTTTTGTTCGCATGAACATACAAAAAAGGCATATTGATCAAGATCTCAAATGGAAAAGTGGAATTTTAATCACAAAATCGTCATTTCATATATGTTTGCATGAACATATTAACAAGGTATGTTCGTGCGAACATACCTTATTTAAACTCAATATGTTCATGCAAACATATGATTATTTTATGTTCATGCGAACATAGTTAGCATGTTTAGGCGAACATACATAAAATTCTATATGCAAATTTTTCATCATTTCGTGATTTCCTTCGTCCCCCAAAAGTGGTACCTATTATTGTGGGTTCACCCATATTTAGATTAGTGGTTAAGTCTATAAAAGATTACATAAAAAATTATTAGATTCAAATTTTTATCAACTTAATATATATTGTATCCTAAGATTAATTTGGGTTAACTAGAATTAAGGTTAGAGTATTTAAAAACAAAATTTCAAGCATATAAATATGAATGGTTCTTAAATGATGGGAATATATTTATCCCTTTCTTTTATTTTCTTAGAAATTGTGTCAATATAGATGTTGAATATTTGTACCCCATTGAACCCATTATAGATAGCTGAACTGAGAAAACTTCAATGGGAGGGGTTATGTACAGTGGGTTAACATGTCAAGTGCATGGTTAAAATTTTGTATTATTTATGTTTTGTTATTTCAAAAAAGGTCATTTTTGGCTACTTGTGAAATAGCAAATTTTTTTGTTGTTTCCTCCACTGTTTATTGGGAAATGTGTCAATTGTTAGATTTTAAAGTTTATTCATCAACAATTGTGTTTTAATCATTCAATGGGAGATGTTTGTAGTATTTGGGCCATCCATTTCAAATGAAGGATGTTCATCGATGGTCTCCCCATTTTTGTGGTAGATTTGATCTTTTCCACACGGGTAAACTTTACAGGTGTATGTGGTTGGGTTTATGATTTGTGTTATCCATTCATGTATTTTTTGACAGTAATGCATTTTGATTTTTTGCATCCATGAAATTTTTCCAAGGTAGATTCCTTAAGGATTAGCAACTTTTTCAACCATGTATGCACAACACCAATGCACTCCACATTGATTTATTGTTTGCACGAATTTTACTCTCATATTTAATCTTCTACTAATTGAATGCATTCATTCTGGATTTCCTTGAGTGAGTTGCTAAAAGGATTAAATTTTCTTCTAGCATTCATTTATTGCCCTTTTCTACAACTTTGGCTCCATCATAGTTGGCCTTTAAACTATATGTAAAATCTGGGTTAAGCCAAAACCCTATAAAGATAAATTTTGCAAAAAAATTTGGGGGTTCTTCTCTGGTTCTTTGACAATAGAATGATGCTCTATAATTGTAAATTTCTTGTTTTTCCTTGCATTAACAGAAACCTATATTTTCTTCTTCTTACCATTTAACTATCTTGTGCATGTATTTTTTCTTTATGTTGAATGTTTCTATTTTATTTGTTAAATTTGTATGTTGTGTTTAATATTTCCATGGGTGTTGCAATGTGAATATCTCTTTCCTTGCAAAATTTCATTTTTTCTATCCTGCATATTGGTCCTTCAAAGAAAATTTTGAGGGAATATCTATGAATTTTAGGGCCTTTTATATTATCATGTGCATCTACAAGAAGAGATCAACCAAAGTTTCAATTGGTGCATCACCATTTTACCTTTCAGTAAGTTAATTTCATGCATTACTTCTCTCTTCTCCCTCAAGGTTCAGTTTAGATACTTCTTGATTGTAAGGAAGTTGCTCTTCTCTAGACATTCAACCTCAAAGAACAAGTCTCACACTTGGAGGTTGTTTCAATATTTCACTAGATTTCTAAAAGTTTATTTCAACACAAGGGTGCAATCTAAGTGACAATAGCTTTTGGAATGCCTGCTAGGACAATTTTAGGTACACAAGTTCACTGATAACCAATTCAATATCCACCCATTGAGAATTTGGGTGTTATTGTGTTATAATTTCAATAATGTCTATGTGACCCAAGAACACATTGAATTCGTGGATCACATTCTACTAGATTAAAGTGGAATCAAATGTAGTCATCTTCAACATCTTCTACAAATATATATTTGATAAAACCTTCTAAGAAATCATGTTCTCCTCTTATAATCTTGAACATAAAATAAATAAGATCGGTTAATTTCCTTATTGCCAACACTAGGACTAGTAGTCAATTGAAGAACTCATTCCTCATGCATGTTGTTTACTGCTTGCTTTTTCCTTGATTTGAGTACTATTGAAACCTACATGTTTTCCACACCTAGGTTAGGTTTTGATGTTGAGAGGTGTTGCACTATGATCCCAAGAGACTTATCTTCTACATAAGGATTCTCTCTAAACTTGAAGAGTAGACTTGGGAAGAATAGTTACAATCTTCCAACAATAGTCTCACATATTTATTTTACTTTTGTCTTTATTTTCTTTAGTTTTTTTTTTATAAAGTAACTAAACTAATTATCATCTTTATTTTTACTTGTTGATGGATGGTTAAGATGTTTTGACTTGATGTTCCTTTTATGTCAGGGTTGGGTTGTAGTCTAATCCAACTTTATCTCATTAGAACTTAAATCCCAAATATATAATTTTACAAAAATATAACTATGAATCGACATGACTCAATAAAATTATAAGTTATCATATATATTCAAAAATAAAAAATTTAATGACTAAGCTTGACATCTAGTTGGCAAGAAAGTCTAGAATTAAGATGAGTCTTTTGGACCACCCATTCAAATTCATATACTACATTTTTTTAAAATTAATTTTTCATTTTCAAAATTGAATTTTAGTTATGTTTGAGAGGTTAGAGTAACAATGAGAAACTAAAAGTCTAATGACACAATATTGTTCTTATTCTTATTTCTCTTAAAAGCTCAAGTTTTTGTCCCGTGGTCTTGTAGAATTGTTCTTAACTATTATTTTAATGTAGAAGAAGTAGAAGTAGTAGAAGGAGGAGACATTAAAAAATAATAGATAGAAAAGAAAAACAAGGAGAAGAACAAAATGAAAAGGAGGATGGGACAAGAAGAAGGGAGAGACAAAAGATAGGAAAAAAAGAAAGAAAAAAAGGCAAAGAAGAGCGTAAATGACATCTTGAATCTTATTATTAGTGTAATCATTGCACCTCTTTAAAATACAACAACTAATTAATCTTAATTTTAAAATGTGACAAATATTTTGGAGCATTAAAAATAAAATATTTGATTAAATAATATTTGTATTGTGTTATAATTTCAATGTTTTCTATGTGATCCAGGAGCATGTTGAAGCTATGGATCAAACCTCACTAGATTGAAGTGGAATCAAATGTCTAGTCATATTCAACATCTTCTACAAATATATACTTAGTAGTAAAACCTTCTAAGAAATTAATCTTCTCCTCATGTAATATTGAACATGAAATGAATAAGATGGGTTAATTGCCTAATTGGCAACACCAAGAATAGTAGTTGATTCAAGAACTCATTCCTCATGCATATTGTTTGCTACTCCCCTTTTCTCTAATTTGGGTACTAATGAAACCTACATGTTTCCTACACCTAGCATAGGTTCTGATGAGAGGTATTTCACTTTGGGCCCAAGAGACTCATATTCTACATAAGGATTCTCCTCAAACTTGAAGAATAGAGTTGGCTAGAATAGTTACAATCTTCCAATATGGTGAAACAATATTAACCTTATGCATAAATAATTAAAATAAATAGTAGCAACAAGATTCCAACACATTTATTTTACTTTTTTCTTTATGGTCTTTAATTTTTTACCAAAAGTAATTAAACTAATTATGGTTTTTATTTTTACTGCTTTTTGGATGGTTACATGTTTTGACTTGATTTTCCTTTTATGTCAAGATTGGGTTGTCTAAACCCACTTTATCTAATTAGAACTTATACTACCAAATATATAATTTTACAAAAATATAACTTGTCAATCCAAATAACTCAATACAATTTTAAGTTGTCATATATATTCCAAATTTTAAAAAATAACCATTTTAATGATTAAACTTGAGGCCTAGATGGTTAAAAAATATAGAATCAAGATGAGTCTTTGGACTAGCCATTCAAATCCATATACTACACATTTTTATATTACTGTTTTATTTGCAACTTAGATTTTTAGTTATTTTCAAAAGGTTAGAGTAACAAAAAGAAACTAAATGTCTAATGACATAATATTATTCTTATTCTTATTTGTCTTAAAAGTTCAATTTTTTGACTTATGGTCTTGTAGAATTGTTCTTAACTATTTCTTTCTAATGTAGAAGAAGTAGACACAATAGAAGGAGGAGACAGAGGAAAAAATAGATAGAAAAGGAAAATAAGGAGAGGAATAAAATGAAAAGGAGGAGGGTAGAATAAGAAGGGGGGGTTAAAAATTAGGGGAAAAAAAGAAGAAGACACAGAAGAATGTAAATAACACCTTCTATCTTATTTGTAACACCTTGTTCGAGAGTCCAAGAGAAATAAACCTATCATCTTACAATGTTTACTAAACTAGTTTCTCTTTTAGGTTTAAAAATCATCAAAGTAATAGTCTAGAAGCAATATACACATACACAACATTTACACAAATGCAATTACAATACATATTTCATTCCTGAAGGGTTCCTTCATATTGAGTCAGGTTTAAGAAAGTTTATAATACTTAGTTTAAGTCTCAAGTACAAAGTCTCCTGATCATAAAGAAATTAAAAATACATCATCTCATAAGTAAAATCATAAATACAACTAATACAATGAAATATATGTAATGGATAGAATCCATTGCACATGTCACAAGGTATGTGAGAATAGATATAAGTACATCCAAATATAAGATACATGTAAACATATTTACATCAACTAAATAGAAGTCTCCAAGATATGAATAAGAATGATAAAGGATACAACTACACTAATGAACATCCAATAGCTATCAATGTAAGGGGGACCCAAATGGTAAGAAGATACTACCTCTTGACCGCATGGTCACCTAATCAAGCTCCCACTCCCACTATGCATGAGATATAATGTACAATCCACACATAGATAATCAAAATCCAAAGGACACTCATTCTAATGCCAACACCACATACCAAATCAATATACAAATACCAAGTACAAAACAAATATCAAAATCAAAAGGATACAACCACCTCTAAATCAATGTGAAGCACAACAAGCACAATAACCAATAGATAACAATTTTCATCAATAAAAGTAAACCACCAATCAATACTCCAACAATAAAAACACCACCAATGAATAAATAGTAATTCATTAATAAAATTCAACTGTCAATAATAAATGACATCCAATCAATGAGTAACAACTCAGAATAAATACACCATCAAAAGTAATATCCCACAAGTACACCACTAGTGGAAAATATTTAAAAAACCATGAAGAAGACTCGGGCTACATGTACTATGGAGTGTCATCACATGATCCAACTCTAAGGTTACCCTATTAGTCTCTCAGAACCCCACCCCCCTAGTGACTCTATGTGGAACTAGAATACCCTCTTGTGAAGATGAGGAAACTAGTCACACCTCTCAAGTATCATCTCATTCTCATCCTTAGTCTATATAAGCACTCAAGGTATGGACAAGGAAAAATTTCTAACTTATCTTTTTAATTTATCTCATGGTAGAGGGAGGGAAGGGAAGTATTTTAATTACTATGTTATCACTTGTTACACAACTTACAATGAGTTACCTTGGTAGCCTCCTTGGGCCCTTGCCCCCATTGCAAGACACTCCCATAGACATGCACCTAGACTATCTTCCCAAAACTCACAAACCACAATTGTGTCCCATACCACAAAAGTAATATTGAACAAATTCAATTCCTTAATAGGAAACCCAAAAATAACATTGATTCTCAAAACCCAAGTTCTCATAAATGCTCAATAGTATAAAACTCATAAAACATAAATCTCAATTCAAATCATAAAGTTCATCATGACATCCAATCAATCATAAAAGAAATCTAAAGATGCCTATAGTTCACATCCTAACTTGGCCAACTAAACAACCCACAAAGGAAAACTACCACAAAATTAAACGTCACAAGACTATAAATAGAAAATAAGAAAACACATAGTTTTCAACCACATTATTTAATTCCATCAATTTCTTTTGTTTATTTTGGGTTATAAGGATGTGTTTAAAAATAAAGTAAGAAAATACACGTTAATATAAACTATTACGCTAATATAAACTATTACGCTAATATACTTATTTAAATCAATAAGTATTTAAATGTTAAATCTCTTTGTGAATATAAAATATTATGCAATATTATCATGTTATTAATTTAAATAATCTTCAATCATAAATGATTTAATTAATAAAATAAAAATATTATTGGATTAAATATTAATATCAATTTCATTTCTAAAATATTAATATGACTTATATTTAAGTCCAATATTAATATTTATGTTCCCTTTAATTCATGATGTAACTACAGATAAAATTATAAATTTAATTGAATTATTTACAATTTCTCTTATAAAGTCAAATATTTATTAACTAGATGATTATAAACTGAACTCTACCACAACTTCTCTTAAAATATATTAAAATTATAAATATTTATTTATTAACTTCTCACTTGCATTAATAAATATAAAATCATTTATATGAAACTAAGAGTTAAACTAAACTTAAAGATTCTTTAATACAAACACCCACTTTATAACTAAATGAGTAGTATTAATTTATTTTTTGAAATTAATAAATAGTAATACATATTTTTTAATTAATTAATTTTTTAAAAGAAAAATTAATAAATAATTCCATTTTTTTTTATAGAATTTCTTAGTAATAAATCTGAAAGTTGACTTTTTGAAATTGATAAATAATCATTATTATTTTTTATTTTTAATCTTTTTTAAATGTTAAAATAAATCCAAAAATTGAATTATATTTTTATAAAATAAAAAATAAACATACAATCACTATTTCACATTCCTTTGATCTCTCAAATCATGCAACAATAATAGACTTAGTTTTCTATTTTTAGTATATTTGTTTTCACATGTATGTATAAGTTTAGCTATAACATGCTTTCCTCTCTATTAATCTTTTGTTTTATTTCAATAATTTGCAACCAAACTATTTTAGATTTAAGAAGAATGTTTATCTATATTTATAAAAAATCACATGATTCTAATGAAAAATTTAAAGTTGAAACCCTAACTATTTAATTTATTTTTTTCTTCCTATTATCTATAATTGAATTTTCCTATATCAGAAAGGGTTTTAGAAAAATACAGTCATAATAATTTTCTACAGATTTTTCGTAGTCAAGTTTTCTTGATTAATAAGATTTTCTTTTCAAAATCTACATCATAATTCTTTATCCAAAAATCAATACAGTAAATTAATAAGCATTATGCAAGCACTCAAGAAGACACAAAGTAGATAGATATTTCAATAAAATTCTACAATGGGATTTCAAACCCTACCTTAAAACCACAACTAAAATGTGAGACAATCTATGAATGCATGCAAATCCAAACCCCAATACTTTCAAGAATTCTTTTAATCCAATTCTGAATGTTGCTCTCCAAAACTTGTGTGTGTAGAAATGAACTTGAATCTCCTAATAAATTATTTAACTCTACCTAGGGTTTCCAGTTTTCAAATATGCAAATGCCTCTCCTTAAAATAAACTTTTATTATTTAATCCTTTCATGCACACTTAAAGAACTTTTAAATTAAAATATTCCTTTATATTTCTTTTCCTCCACATTATTAATTAGTACAAGCACTATTTGAAGCCTAGTCTATTATTTAAATTAATAATAATAATTAAAGCTCATTATTTAAATGCATCTCTAATTTAATTATTATTAATTAAATAATTATAATAAAATAATATTTAATATTTAATCTTTTAATTCTCTTTTTATCCAATTTCTTAAATTAAAATTTTAAATTAAATCTTTTAAAATTAATTTATAATCAATTAAATATCATCACATTCTAATTTCTCTTTAACCAATTTTCTAAATTTAGACTTCTAAATTAAGACTTTTAATTAAAGCACATATTTAATTAGTTTTTTATTCACTTAAATATTCTCATACTTTAATATTTTCTTTTTAATCAAATAATATTTAATAATTCTCAATATTATATGATTAACCCAAATATTATAATTAAATCATTTACCAAATAAATCACATAGTCAAATCCACACAAAAGCAGCATTACCAAAATTGACCAAAACTCAAAAGTAAACAATACAAACAAAGATAACCATGTCCTCCTTCTCAGCATAAGCAACTATGCTATGGCTAGGATTGGACCTGAACATTATCTCCCCATTCTTGCCATTGAGTTATTGCAATAGGGCACACTCATCCTAGAAATTTAGGGAAGTTGCTGCCCGGTTCTTGCAATCCTACATAAAATCTGAACATGTACATATGCATATATATCTAAATTAAATTGGCAATGGTAGGGAGTTACATTGTGTTGATCCTGACTAGCAGGTGACTATGATTCGCTCCCTTAACTACATCAGATAGAAAAGTAAAATACACACACACACACACACCATACACATGCAAGTATGGAGTAAGTACCATAATTAATCATGAGTACAAGGAATATCATATTTCTATATAAATATTCATATTCATGAATACACAATCATCCTGAGAGAAATTATATTTCTAACCAAATATCATTAAAGTATCATCATTATGAAAGTGTTCAATCTAGACATAAATCAAGTCATGGAATAATGTCATAATTATAAATCCAATATCCTTGAAACTAACACATGCATGAAATAGACATAAAAGAGTTTGGTAAATACAATGAAAAAGAAAAATATGGGTAGGCATTACATTATTGTTAGTGTAATCATTGAACCTCTTTAAAAAACAAGTACTAATTAATTTTAATTTAATGACCCTGGAAAATATTTTAGAGTATTAGAAATAAAATAATCAATAAAATAATATTTTTATTGTGTTATAATTTTAGTGTTTTCTATGCAACCCAAGAACATGTTGAAGCTATGGATTACATTCTAGTAGATTGAAGTGGAATAAAATGCAGTCATCTTCAACATCTTCTACAAATATATAATTGATAAAAAATCCTAAGAAATTTGATTTCTCCTTATATAATATTGAACATAAAATGAATACGATGGGTTAATTGCCTAATTGCCGACACCAAGACTAGTAGTCGATTCAAGAATTCATTCCTCAAGCATGTTGTTTATTGCCCTCCTTTTCCATGATCTAGGTACTCTTGCAACTTGCATGTTTCCCACCCCTAGACTAGTTTTTTCTATTGAGATGTGTTGCACGCTGAGCACAAGAGACTCATCTTGTACACAAGCATTCTCCCTAAATCCAAAGAGTAGATTTTGCCAAAATAGTTACAATCTTCCAACAGGTATGACCGTTGGCCACATCAATTTGAATCCATCATCCTTATATAAAATTATATTCCACAATTGAAATTTTAGTGCAATGAATGATGTTAAGTGTTATCATCACTAACATCAAGAATATTTTTTTTTGGTATCTTTTGATGGTTTTAAAAGAAAGGAGAGATTTTGTTACAAAAGGCAACATCTTCAAGTAGATTGTGAATGACTTTCTTTCAAAAGTAAAGAGAGATAAAAAAAATGAACAAGATTCTTCTATGAATAATCCTCTATCTTCTTCATTGATTACACCTAGAACACCATCTCGAAACATCCCTTCTTTACTTACATCACCATCTCAAAACTACTCTCTTAGGTACTAAAAAAATACAACCATCATCTCATAATTTTCCATTTCATCAATCCCTCAAAAAAAATTTAGAGCCAAAATTTGACCCATCTCCATCTCACCCTATAAACCAAGTCATAGCTAAACCCTAGTCCTCAATCAGACACAGCTCTACTTGAATCCCATGAAAGAGTAGAGATGTGGAAGAGCTATTTTAACATAGAAATATTTGAAAGTCATGTTTTAAATTGAGATGCTCAACCATAGTAACTATAAAGATGAGAACATACACTTTTCAAATTAAAAGTATGTTAAATTTAATAAAATAATAAAGCCTTATATAATTAAATTCTATTTTAAGAATTTTTTGATTATTTCATCTACACCCAAAATATTAATTGGTAGTATTGAACCCATAGAAACAATTAGACACACATACAAACCAATGAAACATAACAAAATACAACATGAAACACATCAACTAACTCATAAAAGGTGGTTAATTTTTTTCACGTGACAATTGGAAGGTGTTTATGTTATAGGGGGGAAATTTCCCTCCAAAAGAAAGATTGACAACTTTGTCTTAGTAGAAGATTGGCCTCATGATTACTGTCAAAGATTAAGACACTCAAACCTACACCTTAGCCAAAAATGCCATCTAGTACTTTTACATATTGGTACAATAGACAAAGAATACACATACAAATGATAAGCAATAGTAGGTAATAAAGATAAAATAAGGCATCATGTATATCTTAGAAGATAGTGGCTATGACTATGACTTTTTTATACTTCATACAAGCACATCATGGAAACATAATCATGAGAATGTTGCAAAAGTATGAAAATAATCCAAAACACCCTCAATATGACCACAAAATCATAGTCACTCAAAATTCATGAATCTCTTTAATAATTATTTATATATTAGAAGTAATATACATTTAAACTATATGTAAACCATGATTAATCATGAATTGAATTATTAATTATGGCATCCTCATTTAAGTCATATCATTGAACATGAAGTACATCCCATGAACATAATTGTGTGGGTAGAAATATGATTCAAAGATATAAGACCTAAGTTCATCACATTACCCCATACATATGCATAATAGAGGAAGGGAAGTAAAGGAGATGAGTTCTTTTGATCCCAATTCTAAAGAACTAGGCCTAGAGAGATTAGTCCTAACCAAATAAGTAAGGACCACTAATTCAAACTAGGTCTAGGAAGAATGGAAGAAAAGATATTCAAGTCCTTGAAAACCCTAGATGACGTGAGAAGCGAGAGCTAGATATAATAAATATGATGAAAAGAAAAAGAAGATAGAAAAAACACCTTTAGAATGTATTTTTATGCTTGATGTATTGATCAAAATGAAAGGAGATCATCATATCTAGGCTTGAAATTTCACAGTGGAAGAAACCCATAAACCCTTAATTGATTTGTTAAGGACGAACTTGATGATCAAGGGAAAAATGGATGACCAGGAGAGCACTACAACCTTGATTGATTGTATGTAAAACTTACTCTAATTTTATAGTTCTAAAGAAAATCAACAAGGGTACTCAGATCTAAAACCTATTAGTCAATTTGATATCAACATCCTGCAATAAAAAAAGGGTTTTTATTATTGATGAAAAATTATCCTCAGTCAAACCCTAGTCTAGGAATTAACCTTAAATTGAAATAGTATGTTCATGTGAAGTAAATGTATGAATACACCTTACAATAGTTAGATCTCTCAAATCAAATGCAATGTGCTTATTTCACTTTTTGATTTGGATCAAGAAGATGAAGATGAATGAATGTACAAGACTCAACAAAGGATCTTGAATAGATTGAAGATAAACTCCTTCAACTATGTGAGTGCTTGAATCCTTGATATTGAATGAAGGAATTCTTGAAGACTTGAAGGCTTGAAAACTTGAATGCTCAAGTGCTAGAATGCTTGATCTTGTGGATTCTTGATCATAGAATGCTTGTGATGATAAATGAGAAATGGATCAAATGGAAGGATTTATATAAAGCTCAGAATTGACTAACTCTCGTAGACTAACCTTCCTAGGAATTTAGACCCTAGAGGTACTCGGATATATGACTCATAGAGGAGACACAAAATAGGACCCGATCAAGTGTACACTACAACCTTCATTAGCCCATCGAGGGTGAATTGTGCCCCAGATTGGTTAGGTTCCTAGTGCACCCTTGAAAACTAGGTCACAAAATCTCCAGGATTCCTTGAGAATCCTAAAATAGGTTTAAGATCTTTGAAACAAGGTACGTAATATGAGATACAATCATTATGGTGAGGAGCAAATTCAAAGTGGATAGATGAAGGAAAGAAATGACCTAGAAGGATAGATCCTATTAGGTTTTATCCCATAAAAATAAAATCTTTAAAGAGGATCTATTGGGTTTTCTCCCAATTTCACCTAGGAGAAACAACAAAAAATGGAAGAAAGAAGGAAAGGTGCAAGGAGATAAATGATCTCATAGTAAGTAGGTGTTAAACCTTCATTAAATAGGAGTGTGTTCAAGTTAAGATGGTACAATAATATAATTCATACAATATAACTAATAAAATGTAATAAGGACCATTAACATAATAGCCTAATCAGCTATAAACTACTAGCAATATCAAAGGAAAAAAATATCTATAAAATAAATGAGTCTAGACATCATTGTATTAAATCTTGGTGCATATACATAGAGTCATCATGTATACATGATCATATTTGAAATCAAATTATAAATACTAACCATATCAATAGCGATACATAGGCATGCCCAAAGAGAATAACTATAATTGGTGCATCCTATAAATACAAAAACAAAAGAATAGTGTATGAACAAGAAAAGGTGAAAAGTGATAGAGTTCAACTTGGATCAAAATAAATAGTGAACAAATGTAACCAAAAGAGACACTACAAATAGTGTATTAACATGCACAAAACAGAATGCACTAGGTTAGTTCATGGTTTAGTTTATTTCACCTTTATTTGTATTATTCTTTTCACAAATTTACCACTTATTTATCCCCCTTTAACACCTAATAGAATCATATTTGTTGCATTTTCTCCCACCTTAGAGATCACTAACTTGTCCTTGTACATCATTTTATGTGACCCAAAATTTACCTAGGTCAATCTGAAATAACACATTCATTATTATTGAACTATAAATATTTCAACTTTAATACAGTCTTCCCTACCTCCTTCACTAATCTTTGTGAGAAATCAACCTATTAGATGTTTTATTCAATGTTTTATTAGAGTAATCAAGACAAACTATTTACATTATCATATAGGAAATTTGCATGCTTGCAAATTTTTTATTAATATTTTACTTCAACATGATTCAATCCACTAGAGGGTTTGAATTGTAAGAATTTGTATGCCTACTAAATTTGCATGCTCATGAATGTTGCATGTAGCCACCACTTGAGGATAGGTTTCATAAATCTAGAAAACCAAGGTAAATAAATTATTAGATTAAATTTACTTGAAATTAATCCTATACTATAGTATAGAATTACACAACTTTCAAGACTTGGGATAGATTTGAAATTTTTTTTATGATAGTTTTGTGATTTTCATATTAATTCAATAAAAAAAATTCATATTGGTAAATAATATTAGAATAATACTAACATTGTTTAAATCTATTATTGTACTTGCCGTAGGCTAGTACTATTGCATTCAGTTTGCACAAGTATTGTACTGGTTTATCATCTATCATCCAATCACAAGTACTTATTTTTGAATAATTCAAATACTTATAAAGTTTTGTTATTTGTTTATAATTTTTATATTTTATACAAAATATATGATTCACTAAATTGGTTTTGTGTTACAGAAGCCCTTCTTTCAGAGGTTCTCCATATTGCAATCTTTTTCACGAATTTCCCATAGTTACATAGCACTTGTACTGATGAAATTATGTAAGAGGGAAAATAAACACATTACTATGTATATAAATAAAATATAAAAGAAAAGCTTGATTTAAAAATATATATATATATATATATAACAAAAGTGATAAAATTAAACTACCCTTATATTTATTTAGTAAAATGCAATAAAGTAAAGTTACTTAGGTTTCTAGGTATATGTAGATTATTGCGATGAAAAAATGTTGGAATATTTTTATTAATTAGGAAAATTGTGTTATCTTTGGCTTTTTTGGGAAGAAGGAAGTGGACGTTCATTAAAAAAGTAAATTTAAATTTAATATAAAAATATAAAATTATATTGAAGTGTATATAATATATTTTAAAAAGATTAACTATAAATAAACTATAAGAAATAGACATTAAGAACATATATTAATTTTAATATTGATTACATTGTAGATTCATGCTAAAAAGATTCGCCTACATTAAAATTAATGCAATTTATTTTCATTTTTTCAACAATTCAACTATACACCAAAATTTATTAATTATGAATTATTTTTCACTTTCAACACAATTTTTCTAACTATAATATAAGTCTTTTAAAAGAACATTTGAATTAGATTAAATTAATTTTATTTAAAATATGAAAAATAACAATTTATATTCTATAAACTTATTACAAATACAATTAAATTATAAGGCAAGTACATACCACTACGTGGCATTTGTTTTTCCTAGACTACACTTAATTTTATAATTTAA
Source organism: Cupressus sempervirens (assembly GCA_028749045.1). Lineage (NCBI taxonomy): Eukaryota > Viridiplantae > Streptophyta > Pinopsida > Cupressales > Cupressaceae > Cupressus > Cupressus sempervirens. The sequence goes on along the minus strand of CM053785.1, from coordinate 400,859,818 downwards.
TTTATATATATTTATTTTAATACAACATAATTAATTGAAACTTATTATTATTTTAATAGTCCATATAAGTCATATAGACTAATTCATTCATTTTATACTTTTCGTAAATATAGATTTTTCAAACATAGATTTTAATAACCTTCATTACAATCATATATTTAGTTTTTGTCATTGATTATCTCGTCTGCTCATCCTCAGGAATATATACATATAAACATGCACATGCATACTTGTAACTTTCACAAATTACTTTTGTAGGATACGTATCCAATAGTCATCGATTCTAGTTACGCCGAAGGCGTACTATACTGAGGAAAACAATTTCATATTATAATCAAGTGTTGAAATTGAAATTATATTAGACGCCTTGCAAGACGATTGAATTGCCTTGGTCCGTTGATCTGTCTGTTATTATTTTTATCCTTATGTTATTATTTTGGTTAAAGACATAACCCACATTTAATATTTGTTCCTCTTTTGTCGTTGTCGTGGTGCCAACAAGCACTGTAGATATAAGTGAAGCATTGAATCTGTACGCTATCTGGTTTACTTCAATTAAGCTCCACTCGCATGTTCTCATGTGTTGAAATTTTCAGAGCTGTGTGCGGCCATCTGATAGTGTTGTAGCTCATTTAATATGAGCTATTCGCCCCTTGCAAAATGATTCTGTCAAATTGAAAATGTCTAACTTGGAAGTTTTTCTCTACCTCGCAAAATCTCGTCAAAGTCATTCATCTTCATCTCTTTTATGTTCTTCAAGTGTAAGTCAAGCCCGCTGTGATGTGGGTCTTTGAATATTTGTGATATTGGAGCTAGTCCTAGCTCCTATTAGCTGCAACAGATTCTCTTGTTAAAACCAATGCTAGTGCCTCATTTCAAGAGTTGCCACATGCAGCGACGGTGGCTCTATTTTCTGCTATAGCTTCCCTTGACATGGAGGATGCAGATGATGAATCATGAAGAGACCTAGATCTATTCCTCTAAGGACAGACTGATCTAATAAATGGAAAAATCCTAGATACAGATGATGGCGATAGGGTTAGATGCAGATTATGATTTGAACTGAGCCTGAAAGAGCCATATAAGGACATTTTAGGAGAAACCCATTGGAATCCTTCTCCTCCTCCAAAAGATTTTTGTTCAAAAGAATGACTTCCAGTCTCTCTTTCAGCCAACATCCGTCTCCTAGATCCCAGGTGGTATTGTTTCAATTGCTTAGAATAGTTAACTTTCTGTGTCTGTGGCTTGAAAGGGCTCTAGCAATGGTAATTTGCTCCTTCTCTTCATTGCCATCTCCCTCAGCTGATGAAAATCCACTTTGATGTGGCACTGAAAAGAAAATCATAATGGTCAGAAAAACTTCAAAGCCTTCAATCAGCCACATCAAGTAATGTCTTGTGCACAAGGATTCAATGTGTAAGATTTTCAGCTAAGTCTGAAGATAAAAAAACAGAATCTTGATAGAAGAAAGAAGACAAATTGCACAGATAAAAGAAAACAGAGCTTGTAATATTGAACACAGCAGAAATCAAAAGTTACAACTCCTTTCATTTACAGCAGTTACATAATTATAGAAACTGAAAGCAAAATTCCTTCACCTTCATACGCAGCAGTCAAAGATGCATGACAATCTGAACTGGGAGTAAAGCCAGTGCTGGCAGTTTGAAAATAGTGAATCAGCATTTTGGTTTGGCTAGTTCTTTCTACCACTGGAGCTGGAGTTGTCTATTCTACCACTGGAGTTCTATTCTACCGCTGGAGCTGGAGTTGGAATTAATTACCAATACCCCCCCTTAATTCTAAGGAGAAAAGAAAAATCTAAGAAGAGGAAAGAGGGAAAACCCAGTAGGAATAAACCCCCCCTCAAAATAGATGCTAATAAAGCAATAAAACTACCATACTACAATCTCTTTGACCTCAAGAAGATCTCCAAGAAAGTGAAATGGAAGAGACGATAGATTCCTCCATGGTGTGTAGTGAATGGTAGATGCTCGACACTGTGTGTAGAAGGTGGTCCATGATCTTCGAACAACATTCTTCCCTTTATGAAGAAACATAACTGAAGATGTATGAATGAAGTCTCCCCAATCCTAAAAGGAATATGTAGAAAGAAATCTCAAGATGTATGATGCCTTTGAAAACTACTCCATGGTCTTTATATAGATCTTGAAATGGCTATAATCTTTTAGAAACTATTGTAGAACATAATCAAAAGACACATTTTTTTAATCTCAAAAGGCAAATAGATCTCCTTAGAATGTTGTGCAAATGTATCCAAACTCATATCAATCTATGAAGAATGACTATGTAGAGAAGGAAGAAGAGGGCCAACACCTTCATCAAATAGAAGATGAATAAAATCAATGCTATCATCTATATCCAAAATGAGGGATTCTACAAACAAAAATGATATGTCTAGTAGAAATCTATCCCAATGAACTAAATCTGGAAGACACAAATGATCCTACTACAAAGAAACATTGGAAGCTTTCGATGAAGCAACTCTAGTCTTTTAAAAAATAATAGGAGCACCAGGGTTATCAATAAACTAATCATCCAAAAAGGATGTGTTCACACAAGATGAAGCAACTAAAATCTTGGTATCACCTATAGAAGCTTGGTTATCCAAGGAATCATCACTTTCAGATGAAGAATCAATGTCTCCATACAAGTTCTAGATGATGGTCCAAGCAATGAAAGGGCACTTTGTGTGCTCTGTATGATATAAAATATCCTTAGAAATAGTAAGACATATTAGTCCATAGACAATATCATTACTATTAAATCATGCAATTTTTTGTTCATACTCACTTGGCTCAAAAATGTGTCCAAGGAGATAGGGCATTAGATCTTGCTCAATGCAATGATCCTTTATCCCTTTTTTCCAAGACATATAATTTTTTGAGTTTAGCTTGACAACAGATGGATGAAAATACATACTAGACATCATTAATCTCCCCCAAAATGGAACTTTTTCTCAGTTCATGATTACAAATAGAAACACACTAACAACCCCCAATGTAATGAAATTTTTTTGTTCTAAACAAGCTCTAATCTGCAATACTTGCAACAAAAATAATACTTCTTCTTCCAGCCAACTAGGCTCTGATACCATGTAAGATTTTTAGCTAAGTCTTAAAATAAGAAGAAGAATCTTGATAGAAGAAAGAAGACAAATTGCATAGATAAAAGAAAACAAAGCTTGTAATATTGAACAGAGCAAAAATCAAAAGTTACAACTCCTTTCATTTACAATAGTTACATAATTATAGAAACTGAAAGAAGAATTCCTTCCCCTTCATATGCGGTAGTCAAAGATGCATGACAATCTGAATTGGGAGTAAAACTATTGCTGGTAGTTTGAAAACACTGAATCAACATTTTGGTTTGGCCAATTCTTTCTACCACTAGAGCTGGAGTTTTGTATTCTATCGTTGGAGTTGGAGTTGGAATTAATTACCAACACAATGCTTATTTATTATATTCACTAAAAGGTAAATGCGAGAGTCTTTTCATTGTCTTAGGCTTGACCAGGAAGCCATTGCAACATTTTTCCTCATCTTGTATTTTACCTTAGTAGGTTCATCAGTGAAATTTATACATATCGACTCGATGGTGCAAGTGAAAATGGGAAGATGGCCTAATCTAGATATCATTGTTGTGTACACTGGTAGAGGTGCTCCTACTCACTGAGCTGTTTCTTGAAGAAAATTCTTTTAAACACTAGTCTGATCCTATTCAACCCACATCTTCAAATCTCATTTATAAATCCATGTAGAAAAAAATACATTTTGTGGATTTCTTTAATCATAAGGATGGATGGACCTAAATTGTGTTGTAGCTTATTTTAAAAAAATAAAATAAAAAGTAAAAATATGGTGAATACACTTCACAATCATTTATTTCTATAGCAGGATTCTTGTAGCCAAAGACTGAGAAGGACCTCTTTTAAAGAGAGCACTAAGAGCCACCTCTATAGTTGCATGCTAAGCCTGCCTAAAAGTGCTACAATAAGTTGGGCTCTCAAAGACTTCTCCATTGAGGTTAACAATGGCTTTGAACCTAGGTTAATGGTTAGGCCCCTTTCCAATACAAGAATAGGATGATAGATTGAAGTAGCTCCTTTGAGAAAGCTCTTGAAGCTCATTCTTATACACTATTGCCAAATGACCATCAAATGTAGATTCTTTGATAAAAGTGTCTATGAGCTAGTTTAAAAACCCCCTAAATAAAACACCATTCCACAATTAGCCTAATAAGTATTAGGTCCAATCAATTTCAAGACAGTTAATAAATTGAGATCAGCCATGGTTGAATATTTCATTAACAGAGATGCAAAGTTTTTTTTAAAGCATTACTAACATGTAATTTTGACGAAATTTTAACAATATAAAAAATCCAAATTAGGAAGTCAAGCTAATTGGTAATTGCCCAACTTCCATTTTCTAAATCAAGGGATCAAATTGAATCCTATAATGAGTGAGAGAATATGTTATCTTAGTCTCATTTTACCGTATGGCAACTCTAAGAGGACAATGGTACAATGGTAGTCACGTAGAATAATTTTAACCGTATGACAACTCTAAGAGGACAATGGTACAATGGTAGTCATGTAGAATAATTTTAAATGAATAAAACTCTTCTGACATGATTTTTGCTCATTCCATATTCCATGTTGTTAAAATGAGGGTTTTCATATAAATCACCCAAACATGCACTGATTAATTGCAACAGGGAAAAATTCAACCAGTGAAAATTAGTGACTTGATTAGTAATTATCACAGTAGTCATGGTGGCACTGAGGCTCCCGATTAAAGAGAGTTTGGGCAATTGGCAAATGAAGGTCATCATGGCTTCAAATACCAATACACCATATAAATTTTATTATTTCTTAGAAAAGGAGCTATGTTTTTGTTAGATCCAAAAATTAGCATATCTTTGCATATATATTTTGCCAAAAGCATTTATAGTCATACACGTGACCATTAATTTAAAATCTAGAGTAGTTGCATAAAGTGAGTGTAGTTTGTTAGTAGGAAAAGAATGCAAATGCAAAGGACCCCATAAGGCTATTTGGAAGCTTTAAATATGATTTTTATGAAATCATAATATATTTTATCTTTAACCTCTACAAATAAATGAAACCTAAGTAGTGCATAATGGTGTTATCCACCAATGCAACACAAAATCACACAATCCCATTAAAATTGACTAGATAGAGAGCTTCTTTGTCTAGCCTACAAATTTCAAACTATTTTAAAACCAACAATCACACCTTAGGGTGCAATGGTATGTTGAAGAGATATTAAGGGTCAATTAGAGGAAAAAGATTGGCATATGTTGTACAACTAATAAGGTCCAAAACCTCTCAACAAGGAAGATAAATAATTTCTCTTACCACAACTTCATCCAAAAAAATGAATCATGTTCCCAAGTCTAACCTTATCCTCAACCCTAATCAAAATTGAAACATTAACCATAATGTTGACTATAATGTAATCCCTCACACTAACCATAATTTTAACTCTAAATCCTATTCACAACTCTGATCCAAACCCCAAGTAACCCTAACTAAAACCGTATTCCTAAATAATAATGACTTAAATTCTAAACTCATTCCTAAAATTAATCATTACATAAACCTAAACCTTTAATCTAAAATATTAACTCTTAGGATAACCCTAACTCTAAAACATAATGGTAAACCTAACTCTAACCATAATACTAACCATTGTATAACCTCTTATTGTAAACATAAAAGCCTATACAGTATTCACAACTCTAATTATAACCACTGCATTAACCTAAACTCTTGCATAATGTTAGTGTTAAATAGTAATCATAATCAAAACAAAAGATAGGTTTGGATAAAGCAGCGATAGCTACATAAATAAATTTGAAAAATCTATCAATTTAGAAGATAATTATGTTGCATTATTATAAACCTTAATGCTAAAATTTATTAGGAGTATTTAAAACTATAATAGTAAACATAATTTTAATCATAAATAAAACCTAGCTCTACTTCTAACCTAAAGCTAAACTCCGATCCTAACCTTGACTTTAATAAAAATGATCAAAACTTTCACTCTCACTATAATCAAAATAATAATAATAGCCATAAAAATGATCATAACTTAACTCTCACTATAATCAAAACCCTAAGCCTAACCATAATACCAACCATGATGTAACCCATTACCTAACCCACACCTAATGATACACTAACAATGATATAACATTAACCCTAACCACAAGTCAAATTATAGTATTGTTAAAATATAATTTAAAAAATCATAAAATATTTTATTTCGGTAACTGCAAATCAATATAAAGTGAATTATTTTTATTCACAATAGAAATAGACTAATAAATTTCAAATATTTTTAGATATTAAATTATTTTTTTAATTTTGAAATAATAGTTAATAAAATGATATATATATATATATATATATATATATATATATATATATATATATATATATATATATATATCTTGAAACATTAAAATTAAATAGTTAAAATAATTAATAAAACATTTTATTTGTTCATTCTCAAAGGTCTACTATGCATAGCACTTGTAGTTTGCTGAGGTTGATGTCTCATATATTGTGTTGGTGCTTGGATGTTGGATTTTACCATTTGAAAATTGTTTAAATCCTAAAATAGGAAATGGGTTTACTGTTAATCATAATTCAGGGGCAACTTTGCATATACTAATTCACCCCACCCAAATCCCCTTGAAATCACACCCTTCTCAAAATATTTCTCAGTTTAACATATAGTGGCACATAGTCTTACAACCATTACTTCATACTTGAAAGACAATCACATTTAGATTTGATCCTACATGGATTGATTGAACATAATTATTTTGTACACACAATGGACATCACATGATATAAATATTCTTGTCAAGCTTCTCCAACCAGATATCAAACAACCTTAGAATAGAGAGAACATAGTTTAAGCTCCTCACTTCCAAGTCTAATTTAAGTCACAAATAAGAACAATGATACAATGTTAGGAGTTGTGCCTTTTTTATTGATGGATTTGGAGGCACAGTGGGGTTGGAGTATGCAATGGGCTTGCAAAGAACATTATGTTGCAACAAGCTTTGACTTTTTACATAAAGGGAAAAAATATAGAGGGGGGAGCAAGGTTGTATTTTGTATTTAGGTAGGAGGGATGTACATTTTATCATATCAGAAGGTATGGATAACTGTTTATGATTTTATTTTCCCCCATTCTTATTACAATAATGTAGATAATTGTTGTCCCAAAACTAATTGTACTATCTTGATTATGAGTTGTCTTTGTTCCTAGTCCTAATATGGGAGTTTCTAATAGTCCAAATTGTCTAGTGCAACCTCTCTTTCAGGATACCATGATTATTCTTCGTCTTAATATATAGATAGCATTTGTTGATTTTTTCATAAAGTAAACCTATTGTGGAAATTATCTTCCATCCAAGTAAATGCTCTTTCATAGGGTGACAGATCAATGTGATCTAGTTTAAAGAATGTTAAAATAAGTCAATCATGATCATCACCATTACTATCAAGTCACCTGAAATTGACTTGGCTCTAATGAAAAATTAGATGAGTCAATACATTCTCAAGATTATCTTAGGTTTCTAGTTATACTGACTATTGACATCTTTCTCAAGTGGTTTCAGTCATTGATGGATTAAGTCCTCATGGTTTTATCTATGCTGCTATTCCATATAATAGAAAATTCTACAGTTTCAGCTATATTTGCCTCCTGAGGAATTGTCTAATTAGTTTTCTAATTTTTTTTTAAAAGTTCAAAAATGGTTTAAGCTTTACATTTGTAAAATTAATGTAGGGCATCTGATCTAAATGCACCTACCTCTAAGAGACAATGAGAAACAAAAATACAACACCCAATTTGCACTTATAGTGGAGTGGTTATTGCACTAATTATTTTCAATTATTTGTTACAAATACCACCATACCTTTACTGAGAACAATCTACTCACTTCGTAATCAATAAATTATTTAAAGAAAACTTTGAGAACACACACACACACACACACACACACACACACACACACACACACACACACACACACACACACACACACACATTTATTATCTATCAAATATTCCCCTTTTTAAAATTCAATAATATTGAAATAATAAATATTAACAATAAGCATTATTTATATTTTATATTTATAAATAATCTTAAGACAATAACAATAATATTTTTAATTTTTATTCTAATGAAAAATATTATTAAAATTTTAATTTTAATGAGTATTTTAATTATGAATATTATTAACATTTTAACTTTAAAAACTTAAAGATACTTGATACGTCTATAAGTTGATAAGTATGTAAGTAAATTTATTGTGAAGGGTTAAGTTACCAATGTATTTTGGAGTTTACCATTAGTTGCAATGATGGTTAAGGTTTTGATTATTGGGCTAAGGCTTTCATGTTATGAATTTTATTAGGTTTAAGATCTATATCATAGTTCTAAAATTATGTATAGGATTAGATTAATATTAATTTATTTTGTTTCTAAAATTATATTATTATTTATAAATAATAACATAATTTTAATTATATTTTTAATTTGTATTCTAATTACAAATATTATTAGAATTTTAATTTCAAATAATATTTTAATTATGAATACAATTAACATTTTAATTTAAAAAATTAAAAATACTTGATATGTTTATAAGTTGATAAATATGTAAGAAAATTTAATAAATAATAATGACATAATGAGTAGGGTCAAGTTATGAATGTGTTTAGAGTTTACGATTAGTTGCAATGATGGTTAAGGTTTTGATGATTGGGCTAAGGCTTTCATGTTATGATTTTTATTAGGTTTAATATCTATATGATGATTATGATTTTTATTAGGTTTACAATCTATATTATGATTGTAAAATTATGAATAGGATTAGATTAATGTTAATATTTATGGTTATTGTTAGGAAGATAGTTTAGGTTTATGTCATGGTTAGGATTAAGATTGAATTTAGCTTTTTGGTTATTATCTTATTAAGGATTATGGATTGTGGTTTTAATGTTTGAATTAGAATTAGGATTGCACTTATCCTTGTCCCTTGGAATAAAGGGTTACATTTATTTGCCATTCAGGGTTAAGGTTAAATTTATGAATATGATTGATTTTACAGTTAAAGATAGAGTTGTGTTTATAATTTGGCTTATGATATTGTTTAGAGCTATGATTATTGTTTCTTATTAGATTTAATGTTATAACCTTTATGATAATAGATCATGCTTGTCTTCCTAGGTGAGATCTTTATTTTTTGTTAAATTAATTTGTGTACTTATTGGCTCCTTATTCAAACCTATTATTTGCAAACATTAAGGACTAAATAGTTTTCCAACTTTCCCTAGAATTTTTTTTTTTTTTTATAGTATTTTTATATTTAAAAACTATTTCTATATTTCACTTTTTTTCTAAGAATTTAGCAATCTTATTGACAATGAGTTAAATTATATTGATTTTAAATATTTTTATTTATTTTATAGTTTATTATTTCAAACTTCATCTAATATAATATTAATCATTTTACACAAATGTCATGATTAGAGTTAGAATTAGGTTTAGAGTTTTGATTATGATATTTTGGTTGGAATTAAGGTTTAATATTTTAGTTATGGTAGGGTTAGAACTAGGTTTAACAACAGGTGTAATAATGTTTAGAATTTCAATCATATGTAAGATAAGGGGATACATCATTGGTACTATTATAGTTAGGGATACAATTTTGGTATTATAAAAGTACACCTACCTTATTCCCTTATTGACCTTCTACCTTATTTCCTTATTTGACCTTAAAATTCTTTTTGATGTAGCTATCTAAGGTGCGATTGCTAATTAATGTTATTTAATTGAATAAGTTTGAAATGTTTTAGGTAACATACTCATTTGTCAACAAATGAGTAAACTATGAATATTAATTAATCATCCTCTTTTATGCTTCTCTTTCTCTACAACCTATTTCTCGTTGAATCCGTATCTTTATTCTATCTAGCTATAGGCATTGTAAATGATAGCGATGGCATAATATCTCAAGTTTAAATTTGAATTCTATTCAAACACGGAAAATCAGTGTTTGAGTTGGAGATGATTCAAACATAGAAAATCAAGGCCTCAAGCGTACAATTTCTTCTCTTTCGACCTATCCATTCATATACGACTTTTGTAAGTTGCCTATTGAATTCAATTCCTTGTGGAGGAAGTATTGTCTAAATACGACTGAAATCTATTTTGATGTGAGGTAAATATATTGAAGGTCGCAGAATGACAGCCCTACCGTTCTCTGAGATTGCGACGTCCTTCAACGCCATAGGCTCTTCAAATCCATTTTCTTGTATTGTCGCTGTTTCTTATCTAATTCAACAAAGATGGTCCTTTTTTGTTATTCGTTTACGGCTGATCTAAATCAAGAACCGACTTGGCTGCAGCTGACAGAATCGCTGAATATTGTAATTTATTAATTCAGAGAAATTTATAAAACAGTCAATTTATAATTTTAAATTAATATTAAATAATAATTCAATAGTCAATTTGTCGGCTGGCTTGAACGACTATTCAGCTCCCCACACGCACATATATTTTTCTTTCTTCTTCTCGGTGCCAATGCGTTAGGGTTTACACTAATGACGTGGACTACGAGGCTGCTTATGCCTGAAATGGGGATGCTTTCGTCGTGAATGATTTATTCTATTCAACGCCGTTTGGTTGGTTTTTTAGTTTGAATTCTCCACTAAAGAGTAAGTTAAGCTTTTGTTGTAGATTTTGATATAATTTAAAAGTCAAGCATAGGGTTTTGGTTGGTTTTATTTTTAATTTTTTCTGAAGATTTTTTTTTTGATATATTAGAAAGAAGTTACAAAAAGGGGGTGCTGGTTTAGATTATAGGAGGCTTAAAATTAGTCGGTAGTCATTCAACAATTCACCCAGTTTTAAATATAAAAAAACAATCAATCTTCATATAATGATCTCTATCTATATTATCAACATGTTTAAACCCATTCATATTACCAATCGAAAAATTGAAGGAGAAAACAACCTTAAAGATACTACCATAGATACTATGCTAGATCCTATTAAACATATCATCCCATCTGGGCAAATAGTCTATATGCATAATCATAAAAAAAAAAAACAAATGAAATAAAAACACAGGGCGTTACATCCTCTTTTTCTTCCCTTAATCATCCTTCGTTGTCTTCTCATCCTCTTCTTTATTAGGTTTATCTAGCAAGGTCGTGAAACAATCGTCTGCCAAGAAGCTATAAAGTGAGCGAGTGGTCTCACTTTCCTTCATAGCCTCAACATTATCTTTATTAACCTACAAAAGATACAACATCGTTGCCGTTGAATGCATGACCTTAGTCATAAAATTTGTAATAGAGTTAAATTGTTGGCACAAGATATGATGATTTTTAGCAAGGTCCTTGAAGGAAGCTTCTAGCTTCCTAAACTTCTCATATATGCTTCTGGTTTATTCCCTAGAACTTCCTTGGGGTCCCTTCAGCCTTAGCCTCCTCTTTATTAACAATCCTCATAGGTGAAGTGATGTCACCTCCCATAATCAAATTTTCAAGGGTAGGATTCTTATTGTTATGCCGATAGGCATCCCCTACAGTGGAAGAAGGATCTTCAAAAATCTGTGTCCATGTTTATTCAGTCATAAATACTTGCTAGTGACAATGCAGTTTGATGTAGTTTGAATTTTCAATTCATCTTTCTGTGATAACTACAATAGTTATTCAATGATAAATATTTGCTCATTAAAACTGTAGTTTGACTTTTGCATTGATCTTGTGATAAATACTAACTATAGTTTGACAGTTTCTAATAACATATATTACTTAGGTTGACAACTATAGTTCAAAATTAAATACTTGTGGCTGACAACTCCAGTTCTCCATTTTAACCCTTCAACTACTATAGGTGCCTCAGAAAGATATCAATCGGCATATTTAATATAAATATTATCTGAATAAATATATATAAGTTAGTTTAGGGTATTGGAAATGTGGAAAGAGCTAGGGTTCATAGAATTTTCCCTGCTTTCAGCTTCCTCCTCACCATAATTAGTATGGAGAGCCTTCATTTTCTACCTTTTGGTTGGTTTTTTCTCAGTCTCTATGGAATTAGAGCTAACAACAGTTTCCTTTTTGGGTGGTGTTATGAACTTTTCCATCTTTAATCTCTTGTTGGATCTCTTAGTGGTTTTCATGCTCCTACTGATATCAGTGTTAGAGTTAATGACACTATTATCCTTCCCATGACATGAGGAACCCTTAACAAAAAGAGCTTTATTCCTCTTAGAAATTGACCCAGGGCTTGGGTTGGTGAAAATCTAAGGAGTGTCAATGGCATGAGGGAGTTTTTTATATAAAGAATAAAGTTTTTGTTGTACATTTGGTATGATTTGATAGTTAGAGGAGTTTTTCATTTATAAAAGTACGGTAATTATTTACATTTTTTTTCTAGTTAGGATGAGGTGTAAAATAAGTATTGAATGTTAGATAATTAATTAATGTATTATTTTAAATATAATTTTTTATATTTTTTAATTTATTAATTACATTTATTATTGATGTTAAATCAAATAGATGTAATGATTGAAAATTCAAATACATTAACAAAATTTAAATAGATGATGAAGAAGGCAATCTTCGGTATTATCATATGGAAAAGTCAAGTGAAGAAAGTAGGGATGATCAAGGAGGAAAAGACCGATGACGAGCATGGCTCATTAGTCCTTAAGGACTGGACTGAAGAACACCACAACCTTGTAAATGACTAGGAAGCTATTAAGAATGCCTAATAGTTTAGGCCCTGCTATTTTCTTTTCCATGCATATTTTTATGACTCTATTTACTGATAACTGGTTTAAATTTTGTACTTTCAACACTATTATGGACAATATGAGTTGCTATTATTTTCTTAGAAGTATGAAACTTGACACCAACATTTTTGTAGGCTAGTTTTCTTTATGATTTTATGCTAGTAGTTATTGTAGTAATGGTAGATATAATTGTGGAAACATGATATTTTTTATTAATTTTGTTGGAAGGTTTGACATTTAGTTGTAATGGTTGATGTTGTGCTAGCTCCCTGCTTGGCTATAATGGTCTAGGACGGTGCTAGTTTGCATTTCACTTTGTTATTCTATGGCTTTAGGGCCCTTCCATGCCTTCTTAACAAAAAATGTTCTACTTTGTTGTAATATTAAAATTATCTTGTTTATTTTATTTTCAACTTTATGTATATTTTGATGACAGTATATTAATCACTTATTGAAGAGTAATAAATTCTATATTAGGTTAGTTCAGTGATAAATTCTATATTAGATTAGTTCATGGTCTAATTACTTTCCATCTCAATTTCACCCCTAATTCATCGCCTAAATGTCTCTTTTTCACATCCACTGGCATTACTATACATGTATTTTCTACCTACACTAAGATTACTCCTTTATCCTTGTAGATTAATTCTACATGACTTAGGATTGGTTTTGTTCAAATCAATATAGTACACGAATAATCGACCTTGAATCATAATCAGCCAGTGACATATAAATCAGTCATTAAGAAATTGTAAAGAGAAAGTTTTGAGATAAAGTCTGGTAAGACATTTTACTTATGGCTTTTCTTTCCTTAAAGAAGTTCCACCCATGAAATTCCTTGGGTAAATTAATGCAATTAAGTGATGTATTTTCAACTATTACACTTCCGTTATTTGTTTCATATTGTTTCACAAGCAAATAAGAACAAGATATTATGGATAAACACCTAAGATCGCCCTCCAATCATCGTATTAATCAACCGACTCAGTCTTTGCTAACCGAAATTAAAGAGCTCATTCAAAAACACTTTGAAGCTTTGGAAATAATAAAGCTGATTTAAAGAATATTTGTGTATACATTTGCAGCTTTGGAAAACATTCCCTTGGAAAGCCAACGTGTTCGTCTTGAACCCTTTCTACAAATATACACTTTGATATGACCTTCATATACATAATAATATTCTGAGAAATCTGTCGTCTCCTCTTCTAATCGTGTAACAAAACTGAATAATAAGATGGGCTAATTGCCCACTCCAGGACTTGGAGTCGATTCAAGAACACGTTCCTCCTGCATGCGGCTAACTTCTCTTCTTCTCCCCGATTTGGGTCCTCTAGAAACTTGCATATGACCCACCGCTGGGCTTGGTTTTGATGTTGAGAGGCGCTGCACTTTGAGCCCAACATACTCATTCTCTCCATTTGAGTTCTGCCCAAATCTGAACTCCAGCAGACTGTTCGTCTCTCCTTCAGCGCCATTATTTCCTGATGTGCTATACAATTCTTTGTCCTCTGCCAACATTCTTGCTGCCTCACATATGTTCAATCCAATCACAAGTAAACAGAAGACAAATACCCATATATTCATGTGAATTATATTCATCATGAGGGTTTGAAAATTTGAGAAGAATAGTTGAGAAATATATAAACGAAAACCACGACAGCTTCTTCTTGTTCTTTACTCTCTCTACTCCACAGGTTGCGAATTTAATGAATTGAGAATGCACAATTTAATACAGTCTGGGGGAGGAGGGAGGCGTGGGGTTTGAGAACTCAATTGGGTCTAAAACGAAACTCTATTCAAACAAGGAAAATCAATGTTTTAGTTTAAGACGATTCAAGCTTGGAATATCCAAGTTCTGAAGTGTATAACAAACAACCTCACTGCTCACGTTTGTGAAGCAGCATGTGATGGAATTGGTATGGTCTTTGTTCTATATCTGTTCTTCTTTTACCATATTATCTAATAAAAATTTCTTCTCCTTCCTGTCTAATATATCTCCCTTGATTTCAGGAAAGTATTTTGAAGATCAGGTCAAGACAGCCCTGCACTTCCCTAAGCTTGTGACGTTCTACAACGCCATTGGGTTTTAAACCCCATTTTCTTGTATTGTCGTTGTTTCTCATCTAATTCAATGAAGATGGTCATTTTCCATCGTTCATTTACGGCTGCTTTAGTCAATGGTAATCTTGTGCAACCATTCAGCTCCGCACACGCACAAATGAATTT
Source organism: Cupressus sempervirens (assembly GCA_028749045.1). Classification (NCBI taxonomy): domain Eukaryota; kingdom Viridiplantae; phylum Streptophyta; class Pinopsida; order Cupressales; family Cupressaceae; genus Cupressus; species Cupressus sempervirens. The sequence continues at coordinate 400,844,713 of CM053785.1, read as the reverse complement.
TTCTGCTCAATATTCCTATACCAAATCGTGGCTTCACAATGGGATACTGTTGACACTGATGACGTGGGGCCATAGGCTGCTTTACCTAAAATGGTGATGCTTTCTTTATGAAAGAATTATTCTATTCAACCCATTTGGTTGGTTTCTTCTTTTTGAATTCTTTTCAAAAGAATCAAGCTTTTGTTCTATATTTGTGTCCGAGATTTTTTCAATATCATTTATTTGATAGTCTAAAGATAAGTTTTGGTCAATAATAGCACAATAATTATTCATAAATTTATTTTAGTGATGAACTTTAAAATAATTATTAAGTGTAACTAGAGTGTTTCTCCATCCATATGATTGTTATCTTTTGTTATTGTTATTGATGTTGCATCAAATTAATGATATGATTGAGAATTCAAAGTAATATGTATTCTATTATCTTTAGTTTGGTTATACTTTTTATTTCTCATTTGTTATGTCTATTTTAATGACAATGTGACATATTCTCTTCATATATTGGTTCAGTGTTTAGTTCCTTTCCAACTTAATTTCAGTCTTATTTCACTACCCACACATCCTTTCACATTCATTGGCATTAATTTTCATTAATTCACTCCCTACCTCAAGGTCACTTCATTATCCATGTAGAACACTTTTACAAGAGTTAGATTGATTTAGATCTTGTGAACCCACAATAGTGGGTGCCACTTTGTGACCAATTTTGACACTAAAATCAACATTTTTAAAAATAAACTTCACTTTCGAGTGACTATATCTCTAAAACTATTAGGAATTTGAAGATGACATAAACTAGTGATTTCTAGTACTTTGTAACCATATTTAAAAAAATACAAATAAAAAATATTTAAGTCAAATTTTTTTCTCCCTCGAAAAGTGGTACATATAAAAAACTCAATATTTTTAAAGAGTGACAATGATTTTGACAAGCATAATTTTTTTCTACAAATGATAATGAGGTAATTATTTTGATGTTGGATTTGTAACATCAATATCAAGAAGATCCATTTGGTTTGAGTCAATTTGGTCAAATATTGTATGGTATATGAAGTTTTGAAGTGACATCAATTGTAATTCAACATACGTTCATTTTGACAAGCATAACTTGAACTCAATATATCATAAATCAATTTATCTTTAAATAAAGCTAACTCAATAACCTATTTCCTAGAGATTTTTCCAAATTGTTTTGACCTAATTTACTATTTTACCTGAAGTGTCGAAATCAACCGATGTTCAATCGTGAATCAACCTCTAAAAAGTTAAAATCATATTTGAAATTCTTAATCAATATAATACCTATTAAAATTATAGTCATTGGAAAGCCTGCTCTGAGCATCACAATTTGACATTCTTAAATTTACAGTAGGAGGTCATTTGATCCCAGTTTTGATGGTCAAAAGGCCATTTTTTCCTTTTTACTAAAAAAAAACAAAGTTAAAAATGAAACATGTTCATGTAAAAAGTGTGTTCACAAAAACATATATTATATATTTGCACAAACATGTCTATAAAAAAATTCGGTGGTCAGATTTTATTTTTGGATGTTCGCCCAAATACCTAATCAATAGGTTGGCCCCCAATTTAATTTTGAAACTATATAAATATTTATTTTTTTAAAAATTGAAGATAGATATTTGAAGGTGAAGGTGAATTTTATAAGGCAAAGGTGATTTGTTGAAGATGAAGACTTTTTGTTAAAGACAAATTTTTGAAGAATATTATTGAAAAAAAATACATAAGGGCTATATATTGAAGGAGAATTCGTGAGTTTTACAAAAATCTATAAATTTAAGGGAATTTTTAAAAAACTTGGCCACGTAATCATATAAATAAATAAGGTATGCAATTATATATATATAATTTATTTATTTTCATTGTCTTGAATTTAATTATGTATCAATCTTATTTTTTGTCGAATTTGATTCATTTATACACATGTTGCAAACATCAACAAGGTGAAGGTGAAGAAAAAGTTAAAGGAGGCTTAACACAAGTAGAAGTACATATGGGAGAACGGTCAAGATCGCTCCCTATAGAATCTCAAACAATGAATTTTGAAGAAGGTTCAAGATGGCTCCCTATAGAAGTTCAAGTAACAAAAATCAGAGAAGGGCCAGAATTGCTCACAAATATTGATCAAACTATAAGGAATGAAATTTCTCCTAAAAAATTAGATCATTTACTTAAAACATGGATGTGGATAAATTGAAGACACTTGCTTCTATTGTTCAACCCTTAAGTCTATCTTAGAAAAGTTCAATGAATAAGATGATAAGAGAAATAATGATTAAATTTGATAACATTGAAATACTTGAACAAACTTAGTTGCTTCCACTTTTTCTCACACAAAAGAAGTTGCAAGAGACATTTGAATTGTTAGGTGTAGACACAACATCAAACAAGAGAAAATTTTCCAATATGCAAATTGATATGATTGAAAATGTTAAACAAGGTTTGAGAAACATAGGAAAGTGGTCTTGAACTAAAGATAGGTCCATGGCATGAAAAGTGTTGTTGTCATCAGTTGTAAATAAGAATATGACCCAAAATAGAGAAATATTTTCAATTTTGTTTGAAATGGGTTTTAGTAGGAAAACAATGAAAGAATATGTTGAGAGAAGATTAATTTTGGAAGATAGTACTATGAAAGGAAATTGGTCAATTATGTATAGAGCACCTCATTCTGATAGGATTGATGAGGGAATAAAAAATTTAGTCACATCATTTTGGATTGATAACACTTATCCTTAATCAAATAGTAGAGATGTTATCAAAAATAAGATTACATATGGTCAATATGAACATCATACAAAACATTGGTTGGACACAACACTATTGGAATTAAAATAGGAAAAGATAAACTTTGAGAGGGGGGTGAATCAGTGCTTCAAACTTTAACCAATAAAAATATTATCTACACATCCATCTCACAATTTAATAAATAATCTTATATACCATGTAAAGCATATACATGTATGTAAACAAGTAAGCATTCACACATATATGACACAAGATATGATTACCTAGAAACCCTCCAATGAGAAGGTAAAACTGGGTTGGGGATGACACCTAAAAATCTTCACTACTATAGCAATAAAGTGTATCCAATGAAGGTTACAATATTTTATCATGAAACATGATCTATCTCATGAAAGCTCTACCCTGTTAAAGGCTTTCAAAGACTATTAGGCCTTACCTTGTTAAAATATTTCAACACCCTATTAGAAGTGTGTCTAGTTAATGGACATTAACTCACAAATAAGTAAACACCTTGCTAGAGGATTTCAATACAGCTTGTTAGGACTACTTTGTCAATAGATTTGACTGGTTCACCTGTTAAAATGTCTCGACGATGATCCTATGATTAACACTCTATTTCTTAATGTCAAATCACCTCTATACTAATGTATTCTTAATCCTTCTCGATTAGATGTCTCTTTGTTGTTCACTATTTCCTTCCTATGTTCTCCTTTAATTGATTTTGCAATATATCTCAGATCATAATACATTGGTCACCATGAATGTCCTATTTGTGCATGCAAACTCTTCTTCTTACTCATACTCCACACTCATAGAATATTTAGGGTTTTGTCCTCCTTAGGAAGACTTACATGACTTAGGATTACGTATGAATTAATGATTGTGATTCATCCATATTGTCACTTAAACCTTCCCTTTATCTAATTAGATGCATGCAACAGATAGGGATTCACATATAAGATTCATCCTTATCAAACAATATCATAATTCAATCCTTGATTCAGCCCAAAAATAGTTTACATAGTAGTTTGTGCCAATACAAACAATTTTTTCAAAATTGTGTTACTCAGTATCTAAAGTCCCTGATGCTCAGCAGTAACTATGACTTCAATACTGTCACTCAGAATCTAAATGAGTCGGCATGCACTGGTTGCTTGACACTTGAATCACTTGGAACATACTATCTTCTTAGCACTTGAATGACTCAACACATGAGTGACTCGACACTCACTATTTTCTTGGCATGCCCTAAGTTTTATGTTGTGCTTGGCATATGTTACTTATTGAACATGAACTAAATAAATGACATAAGTGTATAGACACTCACTTATCAAAACCAATCTAAGATTAACAATCTCCCCCTTTGACATAAGTTTCAAAAACACTTGGTAATACATTAATAATCTTATTCCTATAAGCATAATATAGATATATGTTCAACTTCTATACAAAATTAAAAAATATCAAAATTTTGCAACATGACTTATACCTCAAAATTTTATAACTCCCCCTAAGTCATTGATTCAGTTATGTACTATATTCTGTATCAACTAATACACTTTCTCTATTCCTTACTGAATTGGATTTTGCATTTTTTTGCTCTCTTACACTTATCTCTATTTCTTGCTCCCCCTTTGGTATAGATATCTCATTTCTTGGCTCATTTGCTCTCCCCCATTTTGCTCTTTTCTCTTATTTCTCTTACTCCCCTTTTTTGATACTAATGTCAATGGGTTATGCACTTATAGTGTATTTGTCCAAAAATGATTTATGTACCTCAAATATAATATTAAGAGCTACATCCTAGTTATCACAAGCTACCTACAAAGGCTTAATTTGGATGGCCAACTTGAAAAAAAGGTGTACTAAGCAATCTAATGTAGAAAGATTAGGGTCTTTCTTCATAAGTGTTTCTACATAGCCTAGCTCCTTATGTAAAATCTCCATATGTGGAGTCAATATAGACTCAATGCTGATTAATTTAGCTCTAATGTTGGCTTCATCTGATTGTAATGTTGCTAACTGACTTTGGGATTGCATGAGGGTCCTAAAATTTTTCTCACTTTGAGCTAGAGACTTGGGAAATATAGCACCAAATGACTACATTTTGCTTTCCAAACTCGGGATGTGATTCCTTATTTCTTGTGTGAAGAGTGTAGGATTACACTGTTTGGTGTATAGAGAGAAAATGTTCTCTAGTACCTTCTTCAAACTCTCTATCTTGGTTGCTAGCTCAACTTGTGTCAGTGCAATACCACTAGACATCTTTTCATTTACCTTGTTTTGAAACTTCCTTTCAGACCATTCTAATAATTAGACATTAGTTTCTAGATTTGTGTCACTAACCCTTTCCACTATATTGGTCAGTTGTTTAATTATGGGCTTTGTTTCATCATGAGTACGTAGACTAAATGTATCCAAGGAAATTTCTTTGATGTCAATCAAAGCTTGCTTCTGCCTATGCTCCCTTTTGAGTAGTTCTTAATGTTTCTTCTTTGCTAGGGCCTCTTGTAGTATACCCATATGCTCAATTGTGATTGATGCATAATCTAATTTTGTTAATATAATCTCTTCATCTAGGCTAACATTTCCATAGGTAATTACCTCTTTCGCCTTAGATGAGCTAGGACTTGGCACTAAGTATTGCAATGTTGTAGCATCTATGCTTGGCCTCTAAAAAGTTTGACTGGAAGGAGTACTGGATTCTATAATGTCACTAGTGCTTGAATTACAAGTAGCTCCTAAGGCTTGGGTATCAAACTAGTCTCTTTAGGGTTCTTCTTTTCTACCTCTTTGGTTTTAGTTGCACCTTGATCTTGTGTTGGAGGTGCAAGTACATCTACCTAACTTGTTTGGCCTAGTGTCCCATCATTACTTGGTGTTTCAACCTTGTCGTTTTCAACTTCTTGTCCATTTTTGAGAGTGGAGTGTCTTGCATCAATGTACTGACAGTGAAAATTGATGTCTCCTTTCTTTGATAAACAACTGTAGGTTGTGAAGGTTGTACCCTTGTGACTAGAGGAGTGATTATAGATGTTTCTTGTATTTTTATCTCCTTCCCTACAATTTTAGATTTTATCTTTTGTATTTCATCAACACTTACTAATACAGGTTTGCCACATAATTTGACTTAGAGAGTAGATTGGACAAGTATCCTTTTCAAATCTTCCTGTATAAGTGGATTGATGTTTTGAGTAGTAGTTTCAAAAACATCCTTGACTATGCTAGTTTCAATGATTACACTTGTCACTTGTGGAGGGCTAGCACTTAGCAGTAGTGTATCTTGTACACTCTATTCTTGTTGCTACTCTTTCTTAGATAGTGCCTGATTGACAATATTCATATCAGTGCCTCCCTCTACTATGCCTTGACCATTATCATTTTCTTCATCATCTCCTTGTTGGAAGCATGAATGCTGATGATATTACTATGGTGGAGTATTATAGATATGTTACTATGATGATATGTTGCATTCATGACTGAGTTGGTCATTGATGTCAACATAGCAATTTTTTGTGGTATCTAATAGAAGAAAAACATAAAGATCAAGTTGGTATGGATGACTAGTTGAGTATTATAACTAGCTGAGGTTATGAGAGATACTTCTAAGTATTTGGTATATACAATTAATGTCAGAAGTAGAAATCATAAGTCTAGAAGAAGTTATGTAAGTTTTGGTGATGTCTGTTCTAAGATAGTGTTTATAGAGGCATGTTCTAGTAAACTTTTTATATCTCTTAGAAATTTTTTTTATTATAAGAATCAAGGTTGAGGACATGAAGAAGACATGTTGTTGATGACATGGCTAAGTTCTCTCATCATAATATTGCATGTACAAAAAGTTATTCAAGTTGCAAGGCAGAAGATTAATGTTATCACTAAGTGTAACGTGTTCTTAGTGTGGTCCTATAATAATTAATTGAGAAGGTCTAACAAATGACTCAGGAAATTGCTTTGAGGACTTGGTATAAAGGAAGGACATTGTCCTTTATCAGCTGAGATGATGAGATGATTGATGATAAGCAAAAGCAAGAGCAGAATGCAAAGTTGAGCAGAGCAATGTGGAAGTGAAGGAAATTTCATTGCCAAGGTTTTGCTAAGTGATTCAAGGTTTGGTATTTGGATCCAAGGTTTGTGACCTAGTCTACAAGGTTTAATAGTGATTAGTTTAGTTGAAAAAAAAAAAAAAAGAATAAAATAATAGTAAACTTCATGTTTCAGCAGTGAGATCTTCTTGTAGTTGAAATTGCATGTTTGGGTAGTGGTCTCTTCTTGCATACTTTGTACTACAACTCCTAACAGGGTTGTCACAACTCCTAACAAGGTTGTCACAACTCCTAATAGGGTTGGAATTCCCTAATAGGGATTCAAAGTCCATTAATGGGGAATTTATGTACTGAATGTTGTAATAGACTCCATCCTCTAATAAGGAATATTTATATTAGTACATCATCTTGTGGGCATCATTCCCACTGAGGTTTTCCCTTTGATCAAGGTTTTCCCTAGTCAACATATCATGTGTAATTGTTTATGTGCATCTTATTATGGTTGTTGTTTACTTTGGTTGAATGGTTAAGTTTTTTTAATGAAGATACATATTTTAAATGTTGGATAATTGATTCACCCCCCCTCTAAATTATCTTGGTGGACTATTATTTCTAGCACTCCTAACTCAATAGGTTCTTGGTTAGCTACTTTGGCTATGGTTAGTCCATATGTAGTCTTCCAAATTTTTTGGATTTTTGTACAACATCCTCTATGTTGTGGTATAATATACTAAATGCCCTATACTTTGGCACAAATCTGAGAACATATTTATTGATGGCTTTAGAAATTTTTGCCTCACTAAGTTCTGGCATAACTTGAGTGAGGGTTGTCTCCGTAATTTGCTTCTCTATGTGTAGACAATAGTGCCATTTCTACTCTACTCTATCATATACTCTTTTAGGAATGGAGTTGACAAGCTCTAAAGGAATCTTTTTAAATGTAGCCATGATGGCATATACTGCTTCCTCTACTTGATTCTTCTCAATCTTTCCAAGGTTATCAAACTCAATGTCAGAGAAACCTTATAAGTCAACAATACTTCTAATGTTCTCACATAAATTATCTAAGTTTGAGGATGGATTGTGACTCACCACATGAAATTGGCTATTGTCATCAAATTTAGTCTTCTCCTCATCAGATTTAGCTTGAGCAACATACTTTCTTCTTGGTATTATCAATGCTCCACCTTCCTACTCTTTACGCTTGGTTACCTCTTTAACCTTCTATGCAGCGACTCTTGTACTTTCCCTTGTGGTAGGTGCTTTAGGTTTGGATTGATTAGGTTTTGAAACCTTCTTTGGTTTTGTCAATGCCTAAGTATTTGCCTTTCTTTTCTTCTTCTTAGTAGTTATAGGTGCTTCCTCGACTTCTTCTTCCTCGGCACCTTCTGTAGTTTCCACTTCCTCCTCTTGTTGATCCTCTCCTTGACCTTGTGTTAGTGCCAATGGTGCTTGAGCCCATGTGTCTTCTTCTTCTTCCTCATCTTCCTCTTCTTCTTCTTCCTTGGCTCCTTCTCCAAATTTTTCTTTCAGTTCCTTTACCAATTTATTCATCTTCCTGATTATAGAGGCATTCTTAAATTCCATGGTGATCTTTGATTTGGCCAATTCATGATTACCAAATGCTTTTGCTTCCTTGTCCACTTCTTCTAGAGGTAATTTTGTGATTATTACAGAGGCCTCATCAACATTGATCTCATATCCTAATGGCCTTAGCCATCTTACCCTGGGAATTTTTCCTTGTACATAAGTGAAATTAGTATCAACGAGGAAGAAAACATCATAAAAATGTTCCTCCACTAGTGAGATTGGTATCCTTAATCTCTTCTTCATAGATTGCTTAAAATCTTCAAAATAACTTGTTATCACTAACTCAAAGTTATCACCAAATTGTTCAATGAACTCCCCTATCTATACTACAATTGATATATTTATGTTCCATGCAACCTTACCAAATGTAGGAGATGTATTTTTCACATAGAAGAAAATACATACTAGAATAGATCCAAATTTACATTGTGCACTCTTAGTTTTCCTTATAGCTCTTAGATTCTCAACCAATAGTTGCAACTACAACTCGACAAAATCATATGTGTGATCCTTCATTACAATTTTGTATCCAATATCCACTACAATGCAAGGCACACTATTTAGTTTGCTAGACTGATAAAATTTGTGTCCTATTACCCTCATTGCAAAAGCTATTAGGGGATCTATGATAGTATCAATAGCCATTCCCCTCTTATTCCATACAAACCCTGTTTTCTTTTTGACAATAATCTTCTTTGACTCACTTCTCATGGTCTTTGACCGATCTAGGGTTGGATACCCTATTACCCTATGAATTATTTTCTTTTTTATTTTAAGTGGCCCATTTTTAACCATATTGAGCTATCATGAATTCTTCTTAAGACAATCTTAATCCACTCAGTTTTGAAGATGTTGGGGAAATCTAGGGCATGAGTTAACCCTTTCTTCTCTACAATTTTGAATTCTTCCTTCAATGCTCCATTTTCATATAACTTTCCATATACTTCTCTTATTTGCATGTCTCTTATGCTTCCTATATTACATGTGTAACAATTCCTAACATCTTGAATCATCAAGACTTGTAGTGGTATCATAGACAACACACCAGAGGGATTCTGCTTATATGCTATATTTGGAGTTGCCTTAAAAATAGGTTGTTTTATCTCATTGCTAATTAACTAAACATTCAAAACATTTTTTTCCCTTTACACCATTCACTTTCAAAGAACTAGATGCCATTAGATATATCTAGGGTTTGGAAAATTTGAAACTATGTAGCTCAACACTTGATAGATACCTTATAAATTTTTCTTGAATTGGTGTTGAACAACAATTTAAATCCCTTACACTAGATGACATTAGATATATCCAGGGTTTGGAAAATTTGAAACTATGTAGCTCAGCACTCGATAGATACCTTATAAATTTTTCTTGAATGGTGTTGAACAACAATTTAAATCTCTTGCAAATGCTTTAGATCAATTCTCCAATTCACCTTTATCTCTTTGGGCACTTCTTTGAATTCAAATGATGTTGAATGAACGAGAAATTGATCAAATAGCCCTTAAAATATTGTATTTAATGCTAAGTGCTTACACAATTGTAAGCTTGGCATCAATTGAATTTTTGTCTCACTCAAAATCCACATGTATTTCCATATGCTTGACAACCATTACAATCTCGACATTGACTAAAATTTCACTCAGCATCTACATGAAACTTTTCATGTTCAATAGTAGCATGAAAAACTGACAAACTTAAAGATTTTTCATTGATTTCTAACACTAGATTGCATCTTTATTCATGCATATGTAATCTTTTCAAAACTAAAATCTTTGTAATTGATATATGATAAATCTTTTAAATATTAGTCCCACATACCTCTTGATTTCTTAGTTTGATGAGGTGTGATCACTTGACCCATTGGGTGAAGTGATTGCATCTGCACTTGATGTGCTGCAATCCCCTTTTCTCTTCCATGTCCTGTTCATCTCATTTCTAACATTTTCAATATCTGTCTTTCCTTTTTCTTTTTTGAACTCACAACTTGGTGCCTTTGACCTTGCCAGATAGTATTTGTTGATGTGACTAGTCTTCAAATAGCTAAAATATGTAGTTTGACCCAACCACCTTTTGTAATCACTTCTGCAATGTGTTCTAATATAATTCTTAGGAACATGTCCATACTCTTGATAGTAGTAAGAACTATACCTTGTATTATAATCCCAATTATAAGAGTTTCCATTGTTCTTTACCTTTGTCTGCTTGTTTGATGACCAGTTAGTTTTTAATCTGCACTCAAAGGCTCCATATCCATACTTCTGACACTTATAAGAGTATTCTTCAAATCTTTGAGTATGGATGATCTTGGTCCTACATTCATGTGCCTGATGAACTTGTCTGTTGCACTTGTGGCTGGTCAATCAACTAAATATATTAGTAATAAAGGATTGAACATCCTTCTACATTGACTCCATGACTAAATAGAATCATGTATTTTCTTAAGAATAACATACTAATTTCATTTTATTTGTCAACCTGGGAGTGTAAGCTTGAGAGGATGGCTGCAAAGTATATGCTCTGATTCCTCTTTAAGTCATTACAAATACAATGGAAAAGGAATGCTAAAGGAAACTAAGCTAGGAACTAAAATGACATTTTCCTTAAATCTTAGAGTAATGCTGGAAAGGGGTAAATCTATTTAAACACCTATGCTATAAGAAAAATTCAATGATTCTATTATCAATGGATGTAGGAACAACAAAAGTCTACTTTGTAAAGAAATAAACTAAGAAAGGAACTCAATTCTAACAAAGTAGTTAACTCACCAAGTGGGCCCCCTTGGATGAGTGAAAAAAAAAAATCAAGTGTGAATTTTATTCATTCATAATAAGAAATTACATTTGAAATCAAGATTCTACTTTGTTAAATAGAACAATCTACTCTATTTCCTTCTGGTCAAATTAGGAAAAGATCAAAATCAAAAATCCCTTTTCAAAGTTACAACATAAATTATTTAAAGGAAAACTTTAGCAAATTCCTACTCCTACAATCACTCCATCAACAAGGATCAATTATAGATCATAAAGTTTACAACATAAACACTTTTAACTACATCTCAACTCTCCCACAAATATAGCAGGTTGAGGAAACTATCTTCTTGCGTTGCCATAATAGAATTCACACCATGATCTACTTACACGATGATTCATCAATCATTTGGTTGGCTTTGACTTAGCACTAAAATTATGTCTTCAATATGCACAATAACACTTGTAAAACATTAAATTCAATAAATTCTACGTACATCCATTCATTTCATCATCAATGTTAGAAAAGGTATAATGTTCAAATTATCACTCTTGCAAATCCTAGGGCTGTAGAAAGGAACCTATCCAAACATAACATGGATGAGGAAATATTTATTAGCATGTAATATCCTTCACTAAACCATAAAAAACCATAGATTCAAGCAAACATAGTATACCTGATCAAAATATACTTCAATCTTCATGTCTTAACATATAGATAGCATATTCATAAAACATAAGTTCTTTTGCTTAAACCATAGAGTCATAAACTATTTCTTGCAAGATAAATGTTAAAAAAACAAGATAAAAAGTTCTCAAAATAATGCCCTTTTAGAGGCTCATCATTCCCCCCAACTAAACTATTGCTGGTCCCCAACAATCATGGAGTTCAAGATCCTAGCCCGCACTCTCTAGTCACTAGGTGTCCTTTCACTTGGCTCATTCCTCACGTAGTTAAAGTAACCATAATTTGACTTGAGCCTCTTCTAGCACCAAAATTTAGTAGTCATGTCATGATCATTTACATTGTCATTTACCAAGGAATCCTTATTGTAGTAAGAGTCAGATTTTGTGGAGAGTGGTGTTCTTTTATTTTTAAATCATGTGACATTCTAACCCATCATTGCCTTGAGGAAATGATTGTTGTTTCAACATTCTGAGATAAATGTTGTTCCTAGTCTATAAAAGCTTTCTCTTTGACTGTACTCACCTTACCATGTCCTATAGGATTGCCCAAAATAGAAATCCAATTCAAATATGTTCATCTAGAATGTTGGACTTTTGGCCTTATGAACAAGGGTGTTGTCACGTCACTTTCCTTGTAGGGTGTAACTTGATGTTCTCTACTTATTTCATTTTGTATCCATGGCATTGCTACCCTTAATTTCACATCCCCAACATACAAGACCGGGTTCCATCCAGTGTCATTAGGCACCACCAAATTGTGAAGATACAATTCACACAATAAATTTTTCAAGGACATAGGAATAGATTGAAATACATCATAAAATTCATGTGGGGTAGAGATAGAGGGGTTAAGACCTTCTACAATTCTATTTAACTTATATTTTACAAATTCTTCTTTAAGAAATAGAGCATATACTTGAGATGGTGACCTATATTCCATTAACTCCGGAATCAATCATTTAATCTGCTCAATTCTCCTTTTTAGAACTTCATTTGGATCTAAACTTTCTTTCAAAAAGTAGCTCTACTCAACAATAACATACTTTAATTTCCTTTTCTCTGAGTTCCATTGAGCTCTTTACCATAATAATTTTTGAAACAAATCAATTCATAAAGACAAAGGTGTGGATAAATATGGTGGTGGCAATGGCTCATGATGAAAGAGGGCTATCTATTCAGGTGCCAAATGATGAGCTTTGTTGACATTCTACAATGTGGAGCACCCTCTTTTTCTTATGTGAACAACTGTATCTTCTTTTTCTCCCTTATTGGATTTTGTGGCTATTGTAACCAATGTGTCTAACCCTTCTTGATCTAGTTTCTCCAATACGCTAACAATTTCATGTCTAAATTCTAGATAGTTCTTTGAAGAAAGTTCCGTAGAATTTTCACTAATGTATTGCATAGCAAGGTTTTCTTAAAATTCCTCAAACACTTCAATCTCATCAGATTCCTTATCACTATCTATAATCACATAATTAATACTACACTTAGCTTCAGGTGGCAGAGTCTAGGTTTTGCTCTCACTTTCACTGGCTTTAGTTTGTGGCAATTTTTCCCTCGGAGAGAAATCCTTTTCACTTTAAGACACTTTAGGGGTAATTATGGGAATAGAGGCCTTGGAACCTTTCTCTTAGAGAGTCTTATACTTCACCTTGTGGGTGGTGTTGACAGACATGGGAAACTCTTTCATTACTGCCTACTTATAGGTGTTCCTACCATGGGTGCTTCAAGAGGTTTTTGTAGGTCTTCCTTCTCTTGAGAGTGCAAGGGTTCATTATGATTACTCTCCTCATCTGATTGTTCTAGCCTTTCTATTTTAGTTTCTAAAATTTTACCTTTGTCCTTCTTAGTGGAAGACCTAGTTTTAATAGATGATGGGGCTTTGGGTGCTCTAGAAATTTCTACCTCTTTTCTTTTCTTCTTTCTAACAATGGAGGGTTCATCCTTGTAAATCTATTTATTAGTTGGTTTAAGACTAGAGGGAGAGGCTTCAGGAGCATTTTCAGCTCTAGGGACAACTTTATAGAATCATGTAGATGTTCTTTCCCTTCATCCTACACCTTGGCCTCTAGGGCCAACTAACCTAGGTTCCACCTCTTTTAACTATGAGAATTCCTCACATGACCCAATTTTTTTCTCACTTAATTCTCTTTCTACATGTGAGTTTATCAAATCATGATGAGAGACTGACTAATCACTTCCTAACTACACTAGAGAAGCTTGCTTCTTAATAATGTTAAGTAGGAAGTTAGGAACGTTTACCTGTCTATAATCATCTCATATGTGAGCCAACAACTTTAAATGTAGGGCATGCATATATTTGTAACATCCCTCACACATGAAATATAAAATGATAGATGCAGTAGGTTGAATAAACTCCATTGGCAAGGATAGTCTCAATGTTCCTTGTTCTTATCAATGTCCAATGGTGGGTCCTAGTGTATGGTGAATTGCTCCCTAGCTGTCATCAAGTCAAACTCTTTCTCCCAATTTTTGCCCTCCTAGGGCAACCCAATGACTTCAACTATTACTTCCTTTGAGAAATCAATTCTTATACCTTTAACTACTGCAATTCCATCTCTTAAGGTTGTCATAAATTGAAGGGCTACTTCTTCATTAAATCTGTTCAAACTAATGCAATAATCCAGCCATCCCCTTCTAAACATTTCACAGCTGGCTACATCTTCCAAAAGAACTCGATGATCAATAGGCTCATTCCTCTATATACCTTTGCCCATGGTTGATTATAGCTAAATTGTAGAAAAACTCTGATGTTCATAACTTAGCAAATCAAGGCTTACAACACTGGCTCTGGTTTTTAAGAAAAATGACATGTACTTGAGAATTTTAATGCACCATATCTCATAATATCCTTTTGCATCAAATTTCATGATTTTTCACATGTATTGGTTTGTCACCCAAACACATTGTAAATCATCATTAAAAGTTAAATAGCTACTTTTAATGTTCTTAATTGCAAAATGATGCAATTGTAGAAGGACAGGTCACCAACATGTGATATCAAATATGCACTAATTTCTAGTCATCTTACTGCTCTTTGAAGTTACATGCAATTTTTGAAAAATAATTTTAAATAGACAATCAAACATCCATTTAAATATTTCCCTCCCCCCAACTAAATGAAGGCATGGGTCCCACCAAGCTAGGATAAGAAAGAGTGAATAAATATAAACAATACCAAATCGTAACAAAGCATGAATAAAATAAAATGCATGCAAAGTTATACAGAAGGTACTTGGTAACTATTGCAGGAAAGATGTTCTTAAATGATCATCAAAATTGACAGAGTGATGGGATGGAATGGTAAGATGGAAGAGAGAAAAGTGGAAGTCGAATGGATGCAAAGAAAGTACTTCAAAAAGAAGTGCTTATTATGAATATCTTGATAAGAGTCAAGAACTAGCAGGAGTTAGGGTAGAAGACCCAAACTTAGTTGCTATAGGAATGATGATATTCTCATTGTGTTGTAATTGCTACAGGAATGCTTCATGGCTGGTTGGTTTATGGTAAAGCTTGAGGTGATGCCCATTGACAAGTAGTTTGAAGAAAATAAGATCAATGGTAGATAACTAAACCACACCATTTGGAAATATGACAACAATCTCGTAGGGTCCTAACTAGCATGTTTGGAACTTTCCTAGATTATGCTAGTATCTTGAGTCATAAAGAAGTGCCCAATTACCTGCAAGAATCATTTTCTATTTGATAAACTTATCATGCCACTATTTTCTTTGGTGTTGAATGAGCTTAGTATTGTTCAATGCTGATTTCATCCATTCATCAAGATTGTTTAAACTCAGGATTTTGGCCTATTGGGAAATATTGAGTTCTATTTTGAGCTTCAAGGTAGTCTTCAATGTTTTATATTCAAATTCAATAGGCATTATGACTGACTTACCATAAACAAGCTCAAATAGAGTAAAATTAGTTGTGGACTTCTAGGTGGTTTTGTAACCCTAGAGAGCTTCAAGAAGGCATGTTTCTCAATCCTTCCTATGAAGTGCTACAATCTTAGCAAGAATAGATTCTAGCTCCCTATTAGTAACTTCAACTTGACCATTAGCTTGAGAATGATAAGGTGATGATTTTCCATGCCTAATAGTATACTCCTTCATAAGAGCAGTTATCAAATTTGATGTAAACTGAGTCTCTTGATCAGATGTCAATTGCTTAGGAACACCAAAACATGTAAAGATGGATTCATAAAATAATTTTTCCACATTGATATCCCTTGGGTGTTTCATGGGTTTAGCTTCCGCACATTTGGTGATATATTTAGTGCACACTAGAATGTAGGATTTGCCTTGTGAAGTAGGCTCAATGGGTCCTACAAAGTCAATCCCCCATTTGTCAAAGGGCATGACATCTACTTGAGGTTGTAGGGGCATTTCATTTGACTTATTGGGTCTTCAAATTCATTGACACTTGTCACATTTCTTTATATATCTAGCAACATCCTTGTGCAGGCTTGGCCAATAATACCTAGTTGTTAAGATTTTGAAGGTTGTTCTTTTGGATACAAAGTGACCTCCACAGGGTTCATCATGACAGGCCTTCAAGACATCATATATTTCATCTTCTCTTAGACACCTACGCATGACTTGATCAGGACCAATATAGAACATAAACCCAACAATGCATTAATAATTAAAGTTCTTTTCTGCTAGTAGCTTTCTAGCCTGGCAGAGAAGTATACTGACATTTTTCCTATGGTGAGGTAGCTAGAAATATCTACATACCAAGGGTTTTGTGTGGCCAATAGAAAGGTGCTCATCTAGAAAACTATCATCAATAGATGCAAGATCATCAGAGAGATCCAACCAAGAGAGAAAGTCAGCTACAACATTGGCCTTACCAGGTTTATCAACTATGGTGATGTCAAATTCTTGCATGAGCAATAGCCATCCAACCAATCTCCTTGAAATTGTAGGGTGGTTCACCAAATATTTTATAGCAGAATGGTAAGTGTGAAAAAATAGCTCATATCTAGTGATGTAATGCCTAAATTTATTGAGAGCGTAAATGACCACAAGTAATTCCTTTTTAGGGACTGTGTAATTAAATTCTACACCTTGCAAATTCTTACTAATGAAATAAATGGCATGTTCAATAGAGTCTACTTTCCATCCTAGCACAACACTAATAGCATAGTCTGATGCATCCATATGAATATGAAAAGGTAAGCCCTAATTGAGTCCTCTCAAAATAGGGGTTGTGGTAAGAACTTCCTTAAGCTATAGGAAGGATGCTGCACAATTAGAATCCCAAACAAATTCAAAATCATTTTTGAGTAGGTTGTAGAGAGGTGTTGCAAGTTGACTAAATTTTTTAATAAATCTTCTATAATATCCAACATGTCCCTAAAAACTTCATACATCCTTCTACTTTTCTAGCATCGACAAGGTACTAATAACTTCAATCTTTGTTGGATATACTTGGATGCCCTTTGATGAAATGAAATGGCCTAGGACAACCCCTTCCTCCATCATCAAAAAACATTTCTCATTGTTTAAAGACAGGTTATAGTCCTGACATATTTTAAGTATTGTTTCTAAATTTGTTTTTGCTTCTTCAAAAGTAACACCATAAATAGTGAAATCATCCATATAGATCTCTATACAATCAAAAAAAAATATCTAAAAAATACTAATGGAAACTCATTGAAATGTGGCTAGGGCATTGCACAAGCTAAAAGGAAATACTTAATAAGAAAACTTTCCCCATGGGAAAATAAAAATTGTTTTCTCTTGATCTTTTGGGGCTATTTGAATTTTATTGTAACCACTAACCATCCAGAAAAGAAAAGTACTTTTTACCAACTAAGTTGTCAATGACTTAGTCTATAAATGGTAATGGAAAATGGTCCTTCTTAGTGGTTGAATTAAGATCCCTTTAGTCTACACAAAATCACCATTTTCCTCCCTTCTTGGGTACTATGACCAAGGGTGAAACCCATTGACTATTGGAGATGGTGTATATAAAACTAGCACTTAATAATTTCTACAATTCATTCTTAACAATATCTTTTAAGACCAGATTAACTCTCCTCTAAGGCTATTTAATAGGTTTGAAATCAGGGCTGATATAAATCTTGTGAGTGCAAAACATAGGATCTAATCCTTTCATGTTCATTTTATCCCAATAAAATGCATTTTGATTCTCCTGTAATAATTGCAACATAGCTTCTTGTTGGGAGTATGATAAGACATTGTTTACAATCAATTTCTTACCTAGACCAATTTCCATCTTAACAACCTTATCTGCCATGAATAATTGAGCAATGGGAGAAGAATCCATCTTGTGAGGTAATAATGAATGGAGAAACTATGAAGCTTCTAAATGATTGAATGAATTTAAAGGTGGTACAATGGTTTCTACAATGCATTTAGCTTGAGGACACATTGGAGATTGTGTTCCATATTTATTTAGAATAATTGATGAAAATATTTCATCTTCTTCTAGATTATCTATGAATGATTCTATTCCTATCATCATCAACTAATGGATGGAATTGGCTTTTGGATCATCATCACCCAAGTTTGGCCAAACTACTTGGTCATCTAGTATTAATGGTTGAGCAGGGGATTATAAAGTTAGGTTCTTGGTATGAACTCCATTGGATATTGGCATCTTCCTAGATCGGCAAGCTATATAAGCATCTGTGATGGTAACCATGGCCTCCCTAAGATTAAAGGATATCCTCCCATACTAGCTTTTGGAGAGAGAACAACAAAATCAATTGGATACTCACCAGAATTTAGGGTGACTAAAACATTTTCTATCATCCCATCCGGTTTAATGGTAGAGCTATTAGTAAGTTGAAGGATGGTGGATGTCTCTCCAAGGCCAATCATATGCAACTAAGACAATACCTCCTTTTTCATGACATCAATAGATGCTCCTAGGTCAACCATAGCATTTTGAACTTGGATGCCATGAATAGTAACTGTAACTACAAGACTCCTAGGGTCAGATTATTTGGGTACAATGAATTTCTCTAGCATTATGTCAGAAAATTGTCCTAGGACATGAGCGGTTTTTGGAACTTTCCTCTTTCTTCTTGGCTACTTAATGGATGCTTCCTTAATAGATTTAGTATAGGTAGGGACTTCCTTAATAGCATCCAACAATGGTATTTTTACTATCATCTATTTCAGCTAATTAAGAAAACCAATGATTGCATGGTTCTCCTTGGATTGGCCTTGTTCTATCAACCTATGGGGAAATAGAGGTTCTTCATCTATAGGAGAGGTATGCTGATTTGATTCCTCTATATGCTCAATCGAAGGATCCTCAATTTTAGTTATTATAGGTTTTTGGGTTGCAGGAAGAGTGGTGTCTGATCTTAAGTGAATATCCTAAAATTTTTGTACTATTGCATTAAAATTCAAAATTTTGACCAATTAATTTATTTATTTTAGATAAGGCCTAGTAGTTTAGAAACTAAATTCAATTTATTAGAGATTCTTCTCTATCAAGTTTTTGATAGATAGTTCATCACAAGTTGAAAACTGCATGTCAAGTTGACATAACCCTAATTTGCTAATTTTTAATTAGAACTTAAGGGCATAGTTTGGTTGACCATGATCTTGCACATACCCTTTTTAACTAATCATTTTATTCATCAATATTTAAAAAAAAAAATATAGGTTAAGTTAGGTAACTTATTTGTCTATTTAGTTCACAAGGTTAGTGATTATAGGTTTACAAACCACCTTCACAAACTCATATATAAAATATGAAGATCAACACATTCTTGTAGGAAAAGTTTCTATCAAGTCAATTCTACCTATTAGATAAGGTAAGTGATGATTATGATTGAACATGAAAGACCTTAAATCAATTTTCAATGAATACTTTAATCTATCTGTGAATCTAAAAAGAATATAAATTTTTAAATATTGGAAAACCATTTTTAGATTTAAAAAAAAAATGTATACGTTAACAATTTGAAAGTTAGCAACCAAGAGGAGGCGGTAGATGAGGAGGATAATTGTGACCTAGATGACTTGCTGGATTTAGGCATTGGTTTCTATTAATAGTGTGTTTGCATGGGATTCTAGCTCATCTCTCTATTTTGGAGTTACCATCTTCTTCTTTTTGTCGAACATGACTCCCCTATTGTAACTATTCATTGGGGCTTCTCTTCCAATTTCTCTTTGTGGGTGAAGTTCACACCCTTATTTTGATGGTTTCACTTGGTTTTTAGAGGGTTTTTAATCTCATTGTACTTTTGACATTGTAGTGACAACATACTTAGTCATTATCTAGCAAAGAATAGTGCAAGCCGATTGCATAGTGCATGCCAAGTGAACAGAGAAAGCCAAGTGATTAGTGCTAGCCCAGTGAACATGTCGAGTATAAGTCTCCAGATAATACATGCCAAGTAATATTATAGTTAGTGTTGATAAATAGTAGATGTTGAGTAGTCAGTGTGTGCTCAGTCACTAAGGTGCCAAGCAAATAGTAAATGCTGAGTGATTCTGGTGGCGAGCAATAGTACATGCCAAGCCATTTAGGAGCTAAGTATCAACACAAAGAGCATAGTAAAGGCCCAACATTAGAGCCTATTAATGTCGAGTAAATAGTCAATGATGAACAATCAATAACATTGATTTTTGTAATGGCACAAACTTCTATTTAAACCATTTTTGGTTGACATGAACATGAATTTTTTATTATAAGAAAGAAGGAAGGAGTCATATTATGCATCCATATGCTATGCATGCAACCAATCAGATTGAGGGAAGCATTAGGCAGTAATAAGGATCAAACACAACTATTGGTTCTAATCTAATTTTTTCTCCATGATGTTTATAAAAGAAGTAAACTCTAAAGGTAACTAATGTTGCAAAGGAGGATACTAAGGAGAGTATTTGGTGCAAGAGAAACATGGAGAAGATGTCTAAGACAAATTTATGCTATGAAAAATTAGTCTAAAAAGAACAAAGACAAACAATGAAAGGTTAGAGAGGATAGATCCAATCAGGAGGATCAAGGGATAACTAGTAAAGAGGAGATCTAACATCAAGCAGTAAGGTGCTAATTGAAGGATCAGGTGTTGAATCATTCTAATAGGTGATACAAAGTAAATCTCTTAACGAAGTAATCTTAATAGGTTTTTATAAATCTCTTAACCAAATTCTTACTTCATTGTGAGTTTAAATCTTTTAGCAAGGTGAGACCTAATAGTTTTTATAAGCCTTTAATAGGCCAGACCTTTAATAGGGTATTCATAGTTTATGATCAAAACTTTGTAGCAATAATTGGCCACACTTTATTGTTGTACTAATGAAGATTTGTCGGTTTCATCCCCACTCCTATTTTACCTTCTCATTGGAGGGTTTCTATGTAACAAGTACTTGTGTTATGTGTTGATTTACTTTATGCTATAGATGTGATGGATGCTTACACATTTCAGTTTACATGTTAAGTTATGATATAGATTAAGGTGAATTGGTTTAGTGGTAAAAGTTTTAAGTGATGGTTCACCACCCCTCCCCCCCTTCAGAACTTATTTTCCCATTATTATTTACAACAATTGGTATCAGAGCTTAGTTATCTAGAAAGGAAAGTTTGATAGCTTTAGTGGAAAGATCTTGGAAATGGAAGTGTACAAATTGAGAAAGACTATACTGAGAACCAAAAGATTGAAATATAGCTTGTCGTACATCAAATAAAGGAGGCAAGAATGAATTATAGAAATAACTAAAGAGAATAGAAGATCTGGCCATCTAGAAAAATGACACTCAATATCAAGAAGAAGATACTAGTAAATTATTTGAGGAAAAGGACTCAAAAGAATTTGATGCAGCAATTGTAGATCTGATGGAAAAAAATGATTCCCTAAATGAAGAAGTTAGGAATTTGAAAAGGGAACAAGAAACACAATCAATATTGTTGTGTGAGATATTTGAATTGAAAAAGAAAGCCGAAGAAGACAAAGTCATGATTGAGAAAACAAAAGATTACTAGCAAAAAGACATGAGGAGAAGTCATCAAATGTGCAAAAGTTTACCTACAATCAGTTGATGATTACAAATCAAGAGATGGAAAGAAAAGACATTGAGATTGTAACCATGAAATCATAGAATGATCTATTACAAAATGAATTAAGAGTAGAGAAGGAATTCATTTAAAGGTTCAACAAACCTAGTGAAGCCATAATCTACTTTGAACAACTGATGAACATGCTAAGGAAAAATAGTCATACTACTAGAGTGGGATATTCTACTACAGAGGTAGGAGAATCATCTAAAAGTGGGGAACAAAGGATTAATAATGGAAAGATCAATAGACCCACTTGTCATCATTGTGGAAAACTAGGTCACACAACAAATATCTACAAGAGCAATAGTGGAAATGAAAACCGTAAGAAGAAATACAAGGGATACTACTATAACTAGATGAAGTAAGGACATTAGGCACATGAATGTAGGACAAAGAGCATCAAAAATTAGAAATTAGAAGGTTACTATTACAACTATTAGAAGTATGGACACATGACATATGAATGTATATCTAAACCTAAGTGGACATCAAATAAGAAAACATAGGTACATCATTAAGGTAATTCTTATGATTAGGATTACAACACAAAGTAAAATTATCACTATTGTGAAGAATACAATCATATTTTTAAAAATTGCATAAGGAAAAAATTTAGAGGGAATTACAATAGATGGTTGAATGAGATGGTATGCTTTAGTTGTCTTAAGACTAGTCATGTAAGTAGAAATTGTCCAACTCAATAACTTGCATGCAGCAATGAGTTCAAGAAAGGCAAAGGAAAGGTTGATACTCAGAAGGTGAAGATGAAAATGAACAAGACTTGGGGAAAGAAGGAAGATTGAAACACTTAAATCCAAGATGAGGTCACTTTATTTAATGAATCAAGTGGTCACATCACCCCCAACTAGGCAATCAAAGGTATGTGTGGAATTGGCACTTGAAATGTTATATTTTACATCAATTCTAAGCAATTAAGTAATAAAAATTCCATCAACATATATTATGATGCAATGAAGGGATTAGGAGAAAGAGATAATTTATCAATTTTTTGTTGTTGAGTATTGGAAGTATTGTAGTAAGTTTCAAGTAATGAGGTACTATAGTGAGTGCCAAGCTAGCTATGT
Source organism: Cupressus sempervirens (assembly GCA_028749045.1). Lineage (NCBI taxonomy): Eukaryota > Viridiplantae > Streptophyta > Pinopsida > Cupressales > Cupressaceae > Cupressus > Cupressus sempervirens. The sequence continues at coordinate 400,821,715 of CM053785.1, read as the reverse complement.
TAGTTGAGTGAATAAAAAAAGCCTTATGGTAACTAAGCTTACAACTGTATATTTAGTAAGCATTAATTGCAAGGTTTAAAAGGCTGTATACTCATTTTTTTGAGTCATTTGCTTTTACCAAAAGATTGAAGTGCATGAAGGCAATTTGAGAAAGAGATTCTAGCAACCACATATTAGATTCAACTACTAGATGGTATTTTACATCGATTTGAAAGGTATTTCACTTGTTCTGAGTTATCTTGTTTCACATTTTTGCAAACCCTAGCAAGTGAAATATGGCAGTGAGTTCATCAACAAAGAGGTTTTTAATGTTTAGTTGATTAGTAATGATGTGAGACAACCTCCATTTTGAGCTATTCCTAAGATCACATATAATGGAGATCCACCTGGTGCATTATTGACTATTCCACCTAAGGATTTGATGATTCAGGATGTTAGATGTTGTTACACATGCAAGGTTGGAGAATTTGTTTTAGATTGTGGTGACTAATTAGGGAAGTGATGTACATACTCCATAATTCCTTGACCAACATATAATTATTAATTATAAACCCAAAGCAATAAAAGTATTTGTATAAAAGGGCTTAGGGTTAGGGATTGTTTCATTGTGGTGATGCAAATCTTGGTGTCTTGTGTTCTTTTCTATGTGATCTATTATTTTCTAATATTTTTTATATTTGCATGTAATTTTTATCTCTGTTCGTGGTTTAATCCTAACAAGTGGTATTAGAGCGAGGTTGTTTTTTAGTTATCCTCTACAGGAAAATCTCATAGTTGAGTGGGAGTGATGGTAGACAAGGGTAAGTTGAGGGTTGACAGGTTTAATGGGCAGAACTTTTAGTAATAGAAGATGTAAATGGAAGACTATCTCTATTAGAAGGATTTATGGAAGACATTAGAAGGAAAAACCAAGAATCGGGGATCAATGTCAAATGATGACTAAGATCTTTTTGATAGAAAGGAACTTGGAAGCATTTGATTATGCTTGGCACCATTGGTTGCATTTAATATTACAAAAGTGAAGACAACACAAAAGTTGATGCAAACCCTAGTGAAACTGTATGAAAAGCCCTCTGCTTCAAACAAGGTATTTCTCATGAAGCATTTATTTAATATGACAATGACATAAGCTGGATCTATTGCAAATCATTTAAATGAGTTTAATACTATTACTAGTCAATTATCTTTTGTGGATATCAATTTTGATGAAAAAGTTAGGGCTCTCTTGATTTTGTGTTCTTTGCCTGAAAGTTGGAATGGCTTGGTAATGGTTGTGACTAATTCTATTCCTAGATCTAGTACCCTAAAATATGATTATGTGATTAGTGTTATTTTGAGTGAGGAAACTCATAGGAAAACCTCAAATGGATCTACATTAGGAAGTTCTTTGAAAGTACAAAGTTGGGTCAAAATGAATGAGAGAGGAAGTAATTTTGAAAATCATGAAAAATCAAGAGGAAATTCAAAGGGGAGGAGGTCTCAATCGAGAGGACTAAACAACTGTTGGTACTATGGGAAACTAGGGCATAAAAGGAAAGATTGTTGGAATAAAAAAAAAATGAAGGAGATAAATCAGATGGAGACAAGGAGGCAAATGTGGTAAGTGACAAATCCAAAGAGGATGCTTTTTTTCTATCTTTAGAAAATGTTGATGATTCATGGATTTTAGATTCTCGTGCTTCATTTCATGCTACACCTCGTAGAGGTTATTTCATTGATTATGTACAAGGGGATTTTGGACTTATTTATTTGGTGGATAATGAACCTTGTCAGATTGTTAGAAAGAGAAAAGTTGAGATTAAGTTGTAGAATGGGAATCATTGGCTACTACATGAGGTAAGACATGTTCCAAGGTTGAGTAAGAGTTTAATTTTAGTATGACAACTGGCTCATGAGGGTTGTGTAGTTACTTTTGATAATAAAAATTGGAAGATTTCAAAAGGTTCCCTGGTAGTAGCAAAAGGTGTGAAAGTAGGCACCTTATATCTTTGTACAGGTCATATTGTTCCTTCTACTTTAATTGTTTTAGAGAAAAATGAATATTCAGGAATAGTTGTTGTAGTTGAGCAGGGAGAACAAATAGCTGCTATAGATTCTGATACAACATTGTGGCACAATAGACTTGTTCACATGAGTGAGAAAGGTATTAAATTATTTCATTCAAAGAAAGTTTTACCAGGTCTAAAATGTGTTAATATGGATTTCTATGAAAGTTGTGTGTATGGAAAATAAAAGAGAGTGAGTTTTGTGAAGACTGGAAAGGAAAATAAAAGGGATAAATTAGAGCTTGTGCATACATATGTATGGGGACCAGGTCAGGTATCTTCCCTTGGTGGCTCTCATAATTATGTTACATTCATTGACGATGCAACTCAAATAGTATGGGTTTATTTCCTTAGATAGAAATCTAATGTATTTCAAACTTTTAAGAAATGGAAATGCTTAGTTAAAAATGAGACTGGTAAGAAATTAAAATGTCTCAAATCTAATAATGGTGGTGAGTATTGTAGTGATGAATTTGAAGATTATTGCTCCACTAATAGTATTCATAGATAGAAAATTGTTCCAAGAACTCCATAGGAAAATGGAGTGTGGAAGAAGCATGAGGTTGAATGCTAGGTTGCCGTTACACATGCAGGTGGAGGTTGTCAATATTGATATATATTTGATTAATAGAGATCCATCTACTCCTTTGGGTTGTGGTATTCTAGAGGAAGCATGAAATGGTAAGAAGGTAAGTTATTCTTTTCTCAAAACTTTCGATTGTAAAGCATTTTCTCATATAGATTCTAAAAATAGAACCAAGCTAGAAGCTGATTCAAAGAAATATGTATTTTTTGGATATGGCATTAATGAATTTGGTTATAAGATTTGAGATTTTGAAAATCATAAAATTGTAAAAAGCAAGGATGTCATATTCAATGAGAATGTGTTGTACAAAGATCTATTGCAACAACATGAGAAGAAATAAGATGATTATATAGTGTTGGATGATACTCCAAAAGATGATGTTCCAACCATTCCTCATGATATGAAACAACCACAAAAAAAATACCACACACATCAATGAATGTTAGATGGTTAACAAGACAAATTAGACCTCTAGAAAGATTTTCTCCCTCTTTGTATTCTATTTTACTTATTGATGCTGGTGAACTTGAATGTTATGATGAAGCTGTGCAAGTGGATACTAAGATTTAGTGGGAGTCTACACTGAAAGATACATGGACTCTTTGTTGAGAAATAAGACATGGAATTTATGCAAGCTGCCTATAGGTAAAAGGGCTTTACAGAATAAGTAGGTTTACAGGTTAAAAAATGATAATGGAGGTAAGAAAAGATTTAAAGCTAGGTTGGTTGTAAAAGGATTTGCACAAAAAAAGGGCATTGATTTTGATGAGATTTTTTCTCTTGTTGTTAAAATGACTTCTGTCCATACTATTTTAAGTATTGTGGCTACTGCAGATTTGTGTTTGGAGTAGCTTGATGCTAAAAAAACCTTCCTTTATGGTGATTTGGATGAAGAAATATATATGGCTCAACCACAAGGATTTGAGGTCAAAGGTAAGAAGAACTTAGTGTGCAAATTAAAGAAAAGTTTATATGGCTTGAAGCAAGCATCTCAGCAATGATATCTAAAATTTGATAGTTTTATGCATGAGCATGGATATAGTAGGTTTCATTCAAACCATTGTGTTTACTTTGAGAGGTTGGATGATGACAACTGCATTATTTTATGTTTATATGTTGATGATATGCTTGTAGCTGGGTCTAACATGGGTTAGATTAAGGGGCTAAAATGCCAGCTAGCACATGCATTTGCTATGAAGAATTTGGGGGTAGGAAAAAAAATCCTTGGTATGAAGATTTATAGAGATGGGAAGAATAGGAAATTGATGCTACAAAAAGCTAATTATGTTGAGAAGGTGTTGCATAATTTATCTATGGAGAATGCTAAAGTTTTTAGCACACCTTTTTCTAGTCATTTGACTAAGGAGATGTGTCCCAAGACACAATAAGAGGAGGATAAGATGTCAAAGGTACCCTATGCTTCAGCTCTAGGAAGCTTGATGTATGCTATGGTATGTACTAGGTTAGATATTGCACATGTAGTGGGAGTCATTAGTAGGTATATGAGTCATCCAAGAACTGAGCATTGGAATGTATTTAAATGTATTCTTAGATATCTAAGAGGAACATGTAGTAAATTTTTATACTTTAGGGACTCTATTACTGATCTATAGGGCTACGTTGACTTAGATTTGGTAGGGGATATTGATACAAGGCGAAGCACTATGGTTTATGTCTTTACTGTTGGTGGATTAGCCATGAGTTGGGCTTCTAGATTACAAAAGGTTAATGCTTTATCCACTTCAGAGGCATAGTGTATTGTAGCTACAGAGGTAGCCAAAGAGATGATATGGCTTTAGTTCTTCTTGGAAGAATTGGGGCATCCACAATGAGATAATTATTTGTTTATAGATAGTTAGAGTGCCATTCATCTTGCAAAGAATTTAGCTCTGTATTCAACGACCAAACACATATAGTTGGTACCATTTCATTCGGTCAGTTTTGGATGATGTACGGTTAAAGCTGGACAAGATACATATAGATGACAATCTAATAGATATGTTTATAAAGGTAGTAACAAGGGAGAAGCTAAACTCCTCTTCAACTTCATTTGGTCATCTAGATTGAACATGAATAAAATAACAATAGAGTCTAGGGTGGTTTTTTCTAGGGGGAGCCTCATGGAGTATCAACATAGCTATAGGATCAATCTACAAGTGGGAGATTGTTGTTCAGTGTGGAGCCTGATCAGTCCCCAAGTGAGAGATTGTTAAACTATGGTGACTAATCAGGGCAGTACTGATACTCCATAATTCCTTGGTGGTAAAATTATTGTACATACTAATTTTGGGCCATGTAATTATTAATGAAAACCCTAAAGTGATAAAAATACTTGTATAAAATGGCGTAGGGTTATAGATTGTTTCATTTTTGTGATGCAAATCTTGGTGTCTTGTGTTCTTTTTTGTGTGATCTATTATTTTTTAACATTATTTATATTTTCATATAATTGTTATCTTTGTCCATGGTTTAATCCTAACAAGTTAGAGACTTGGAAATTAGAGAAACTTATCATAAGTTGTGTGAGAATGGTGTTTTGAAAGAAGAGAAAAAAAATCATAGAGTGAAAAGGGTTAGCATGAGCTCTCAATTTCCTACAAATGTTCAAAATAGAATGGATAAAGATTATATTGAGCTAAATATATGATAGTCAGCTATGGTTAGAAAATGGTCCTATAAAAACATCAAAGAGGATCATTCATAAAGTGACAGGGTATCCTACCCTAGATAGGCCAAAGACATTGAGAAGCAAAGAAAAAGAAGCACTTTAGAAGAATACTGGAGTTGTATGGAACAAGAGATGAATGTCAATAGATATCATTTCAAATATTATTATTGCATTCATAGTGAGAGTGATCACACACAGATTCTACAAATTGAGTTGACTCAATAATGTACCATGCATTTTGATTGACCTAGGTTACGAGGTCATAAAGAAAGATCATGCCTATGACATAGACGAGCTACAACTTCACCAACTATTAGAAAACCTAGAAGGTATCAGAAAAGTGAAGAGATCACAATATAAGATTGGTTCATTCATTGTTTGAATGTTATTTTATGTGTAAAATAATTTTCCTACATTTCACAATGTAGTATGGAAGTATAGTTGATCTATTACCAAATAGATAGGTGAATTCATTGAGCAACTAGGATTTTTTTTTTTTGATTCAGTTATGACTAGTTATTTTGAAGACTTCAAGAAATGAATGAAGCAAACGTAAAGAATTCCCATATCTCTAGTGGAGCAACATTATAATGATGTTTGTTTCCTAGAGAATGCTAACTATAGCTATTTTTAGACAATTATTCCAAGGGTTAGATGGTTGAGACCATTACCATATGAGATAGATTTTGATGAGGCATTAGCAATCATCATTGCATTGTTGGCAGAAATAATTGACAAGGATGCCACACCATTTGGGAATTATGAAAATGTCAAGTAGAGGATCACCATAGACTTGAAAACTAGCATAGTTACTAGAAAGAAAAACAAGATGGTGAAGAAACTTAAAGAGAAGTTTGGTGAAGGAGATGAGGAAGAAGTAGAAGAAAAAGAAGGTCAAGGACCTTTGCAATTGACACAAGGACAAGGAGAAGATCAAGCTTCAAAAGATGAAGAGAAAGCTAAGAAATAACCAAAGAAATTTGATAAGAAGAGGAAGGCTCAACCAAAGAAAGTAGAGAAATGAAAGAAAGTGGAAAATAAGGAGCAATAGGAAGTAATCTTCACCTTGGGCTACCCATGTACAAGTGAAGGAAGTTCAATCAACAAAAGTTAAAAAGAAGAATTATACAACAAAGCCGAGCATACTTACTGAGAGAATGAAGATAAGTTTGAAAATTCAAGAGGAATTAGATGAGGAAAGGATAGAATCAGATGACAATAGTCAATTCAATGTGATAAGCCATAATCTTTCATCTAATATTGAAGACCTATGTGACAATATAAAGAGTAATGCAGATTTGTCAAGTTTTTTGCATATTCATTTTGATAAGTTAGATAATGGAGATAAGCATAATATAGAAGAATCTATTTATGATATGATGGCTACTTTTAAAAATAGTTGATTAGAAATTGCTAACTCATTACCCAAAAGCTTATGTAAAAGAGTTGAGCATAAATGGAAGTTCAATATGGAGACTGAAAAATAAATCAAGGAGGCTACCTTGTCTCAAGTGATGCCTAAATTTGATAAAAAAAAAAAATCACAAAGGCTATAGAGAACCACACAGGGATATTTTATCCTAAATACAAGCCTTTCATATGTTGAGAAGAAGAGCTAAAGAGGTGGTAACCTAGAGAAAATTACTTTGGAAAAAAATCTATAGGTTGACCACAAAATCAGTTGAACCAGTGGAAGTGTAATGTCCCATTTAGGGCTATACCTCTAATTGCTCTTAGTTTCAATTATGACCTTATGAATAACTTCAATTATTGTTCTATAGTTGGAAATATATTGAATTTTTCTTCATTATAATTGTTCTACAATCCATATATGGAACGATGATTCAAAGGTGAATATTTAATAAATATTCATTCAAGACAATGGTGGGACTGTTTTGATGGAAAATTAGATATACTTTGCTGTTGGGATCCCAATTGATTAATGTGCGAGTATTCCTCAATGTCCTTTTCTAAGTGCTCTTCATATTGTACTTCTGCATAAGTATTTTATTATTGTGTATATTCTATTTGCTATGTATCTAGTTTTAAGAATGATGAATCCAAAAGCAGTAAATGACCTGATCATGAGTAAATTTCTTTGCTTTGGTTTGTATTCTTTTATGAATTCTTGTGACATCACTTGCTAGGCTTATTGTTTGGATTTTTTTAACTAGATGAAAGTAATCCTCTTTGTATTGGAAATTCTAGAATTTAGACTATTAAGAGGAATCTACATATATATTTTTGTTTCTCCTTCAATGAGTGTGTGTTCTTAATATTCCCCAATGATTTTTTTATCCTTACTATCACGTGCCTTTATTTTTTTGATGCTCACTACTTAACCATTTGAACACTTAATTGTGTATGTTGTAATGTCTAATCTCCTAAGTAGTTGTCTACTAATTGTGGCTAATTTACATTCTTCCTTTTAGAATCACTCTTCTTGCCTAAATATCTCTATGAATCTTCGATGGTTCCTTCCTATTAATGCTGATGTGGAAACTAAGTGTTCGTATCTTCCTTAATCACCTTAGTTCTTATTTTATGCCAACAAGATGGTGTGTTTGCTATACCCAAAATCTACACTCCTTAAATGCTTGCGGGTTTTCATATATTATGTGGCTTCCTCCCCGTGAGTTGGTCAATGCTATTCTCCCATCCTTGATGATGCTAATTCCACACCTCCAAAATGGTGAACCAGCTACACATCCCAGTTGTCCTCCTTTAACTCTACTTAAATATTACTTAACTTGCCTAAGTGGATGTGTCTCTTAATATGATCAATTTATAGATTATGTAATGACATTGGTTTAATGATATAAGCTGTGTTTTTTTGATCTTTATTACTATAGTTTATTGCATTAATTAGATATATAAATTGGTTAGTTTTTAGGTTAGTATATTTTGTATTTTGTTTAATAAATTTATATTTAAATGTCTATAATGTAAATGCCATCGGTTAGACCTAGTTATTAATGTATGTATATTATATAATTTATTCATTTATGTATATTATATAATTTATTTATTTATTAATTTTTATTTCTAATAATGTTTATATATTATTATTATTATGGATAATATTAATTTATATTAATATGAATAATATAAATAATTAAGTAGAATAAATAGACCATAAATATTTATCTATTTAGTGTATCAATATTATTTCTTTTGTGAAAAATCGACAATAGTATATGGACTATTATTATATTTTATTCAATTAAAATTAGAGGATTCCCTTTTAGGAGGGATCATGGCAGTCTCTCCTCAAAATTGCTTGTTCTCAAGCAATATCACTCATACACAAGCTCTTTCATAGACAAGAAATAGATTTTCATACAAAAGGCCTAGAAGATTTTATAAAACATACATCTTTAATGAATGAAAACATGGAGTAGACACGATGCAGAAAGCTGAAGAGATGAAGCATACACGATGCAAACACATTCTACATTCTTTATTGATTCTCTATAATTTATTTCTCACAATGAAATAGAGGTAAGAAATTAATTTACAAAATATACTTCCCTAGTATGTTTTATTGATCATGATTCCTACAAGAACAAATAATCATTAGCATGCACATCTATATAATAGCCTCAAAGAAAATTTGAGAAAATTATTTCTAAACAATATCCTACCAAGCCCAAGAGCAAAACTTTGGCCCCCTTGGCCTTAATGGAAATCATCAATCATCCAATGTGGTGGTCTACTTGGTAGATTCTTAACTAAATTAATTTGACATGTTGTCAAATTTTTTCTTAACTTAACCAATCTAAGCCTAGGAGCCAAACTTTGGCCCTCATGGCCTTGAGGAAGATATTCTATCATTCCATCAAGGTGGTCTACTTAGATTTCCATCTTAACATTTATTTCCAATCCAAGCCCAACAGAAATTTTTTTGTCCTCTTGGCTTTGCCGGCAACACTTTGGCATCCATCAAGGTGTTCTACTTAGATGGTAATCTTATTCTTCTTAAATATCCTATCTAAGTCCAAGAGTGAAACTTTGGCCCTCTCAGCCTTGATGGCAGCACTTGACATCCATCAAGGTGGTCTACTTAGGAGGTGATTTGATTTATAATTATTATAATCCATTTTATTACATATATATAATCACTACTAAAATTGCAGCTCATCTAGTTCTTGTTGGTCCTTTGCATTTTCATTATGTTCTTGATTATATTTAGGTCTCTTATTTACTTTGTCCTTTGCTTCCTCATCATGTGTAGTGTCCATTTTTTGAACTTGGCTTCTCTTCCCACATGTGTGTCCTAATTCTTAGCTCTCTTAGCAATGAAAGCATAAATTTTTTCTTTTTAGTTCATCACGATAGCTCTTGAGCTCTCTTCTACATTTATGGCCATGTTCCCATGGTTCCTTTCAATGGTAACATAACTCATTCTTCTGGAAGTTCTTGGAGTGATTTCTTCCCATTTCATAATGTCTGGAATGTTTGCTAGGTGCACGGTTCTTGGATCCATCATTCATTTGGTGTGTATCAAATTTTAATGCCTTTTGGATGACATCTTCTAGTTTTTTTGGTTCATGTGCTCCCACCATGCTCTTGATTGATTCCTTCAATCCATCTATAAATAAATAGGTGTGTCTCTTTTGTGATATTTTAGGTACCATGGATGATAATCTTTTTAATTCTGTAGCAAATTCCATCACTGATCCCTCTTGTCTAAGTTGAGTTAATCTTTTGAAGTACCATTTTGCGTCTATTTGATCAAATCATTTTATGAGTTTTTGGGTGAATTCATCATAACTCTTAATTTATTTATGTCCTTGGTTGTTAAGTCCATGTTGCCACCAGTCTTGTGCTACTCCTCTTAAATGAAGGATAGCAAATTGGATAGCACTTTTTTATGTCATAGGATTTAAGGAAAGATATGTATCCAACATTTGTACCCATGAGCATGTTGTAGTTCTTTCTATTCCATCAAATTTTGGAAGACTCACTTTATTTATCTCCTCTCTTAGTCCTTTCTCTTGGTGTATTTGTCTCTTTCTACTCGATAGTGACTTCAGGTGAGCATCACAATAATCTTTAAATAGTATATCCCTTCTAAGTTCAGGATCAATTCTTGAGTACTCATTTATAATTTCATTTATATTATTTACTTCATTTCCCTCATCCTTGTTTACTTGTTCTCCTCTAGGTAGGAATGGGGGTCTTGTGGGTCTATGCTCTGATTCTACTATATGCAACTGATTATTATCATCTTCATATTGGTGAGAATTTGTATCTCTCCCATTTTTTTTATATTATGAAGGGCTTCCAAGATGAGTTGATTTGTTTCACTTTGCTCAGTTATAGCTCGAGCATTTCTTTCAGTTTGTTCCATGAGTTCTTGAGTAGTTCGGTTCGTCCATTCCATGAAAGATTTTCATTCATGACTTATTTGATTGTTCATTTTGGTGGACTTCTTCCTTCCTTCCCTTTCTAATGCTCTCTAATCCCTTTGGTGTTTTTGCATTTACTACTTTCCACAGGCTGGCAAGAAAGATGGCTCTGATACCACTTATAATGTCTCGTTTAGGGCTATACCTCCAATTGCTCTTAGTTTCAATTAAGACCTTATGAATAACTTCAATTATTGTTCTATAGTTGGAAATATATTAAATTTTTCTTCACTATAATTTTTCTACAGTCCATATATGGAACGATGATTCAAAGGTGAATATTTAATAAATATTCATTCAAGACAATGGTGGGACTGTTTTGATGGAAAATTAGATATACTTTGCTACTGGGATCCCAATTGATTAATGTGGGAGTATTCCTGAATTTCCTTTTCCAAGTGCTCTTCATATTGTACTTCTACATAAGTATTTTATTGTTTTGTATATTCTATCGACTATATCTCTAGTTTTAAGAATGATGAATCCAAAAGCAATAAATTACTTGATCTTGAGTAATTTTTTTTGCTTTGGTTTGTATTCTTTTATGAATTCTTGTGACACATTCACTTGCTAGGCTTATTGTTTGGATTATTTTAACTGGCTAAAAGTAATCCTCTTTGTATTGGCAATTTTGGAATGTAGACTATTAAGCGGAATCTAAATATATATTTGTTTCTCCTTCAATGCGTGTGTGTTCTTAATATTCTCCAAATATGTTTTTATCCTTACTAACACATGCCTCTATTTTTTTGATACTTACTACTTAACCATTCAAACACTTACCTACGTATGTTGTAATGTCTGATCTCCTATGCAATTGTCTACTAATTGTGAATGATTTATATTGCTCCTTTTAGAATCGTTCTTCTTACTCGAATATGTCTAAGAATATTTGATGGTTCCTTCCTATTAATATTGATGTGGAAACTAAGTGTTTGTATCTTCCTTAATCACCTCAGTTCTTCTTTTATGTTGATGGGATGGTGTGTCTACTATACCCAAAATTTGTACTCCTTAAATGCCTACGGGTTTTGATATATTATGCAGCTTCCTCCCCGTGAGTTGGTCAATTTTATTCTCCCATCCTCAATGATGCTCATTCCACACCTTCAAAAATGTTTAGTTAGCTACATATCCATGTTGTCCTCTTTTGACTCCACTTAAATATCGCTTAACTTGCCTAAATATATATATTGGTTAGTTTTTAGGTTAGTATATTTTGTATTTTGCTTATTATATTTATATTTAAATGTCTACAATGTAAATGTCATCGTTTAGACCTAGTTATTAATGTATGTATATTATATAATTTATTGATTTATTAATTTATATTACTAATAATGTTTATATATTATTATTATTATGGATAATATTAATTTATATTAATATGAATAATATAAATAATTAAGTAGAATAAATAGACCATAAATATTTATCTATATAGTATATCAATATTATTTCTTTTTTGAATAATCGACAATAGTATATGGACTATTATTATATTTTATTCAATTATAATTATAGGATTCCCTTTTAGGAGGGATCATGATAGTCTCCCCTTCTCAAAATTGCTTGTCCTCAACCAATATCACTCATAGACAAGGTCTTTCATAGATAAGAAACATATTTTCATATGAAATGCCTAGAAGATTTTATAAAACATACACCTTTAATGAATGAAAACACGGAGCAAACACGATGCAGACTGTCATGACCCCTCCTAAAAGGGAATCCTATAATTATAATTGAAAGAAATATAATAATAGTCTATAGATAAATATTTATGGTCTATTTGTTCTACTTAATTATTTATACTATTCATATTAATATAAATCAATATTATCCATAATAATAATAATAATATATAAAAATTATTAGTAATATAAATAAATAAATAAATAAATAATATAACATAATATACACATTAATAACTAGGTCTAACTGATGGCATTTAGATTATAGACATTTAAATATAAATATAATAAATGACATACAAAATATACTAATCTAAAAACTAACCTATATATATATGTGTGTGTGTGTGTGTGTGTATGTATAACTATGTATATATATATGTATATATATGTGTATATATATATTATATATATACATATATATACATAGATGTGTGTATATATATATATAATATATATATATATATATATATATGTATAGATATATATATATATACATATGTATGTATGTATAACTATGTATATATATATATGTATGTATGTATAACTATGTATATATATACATAGTTATACATACATACATATGTATATATATATAAATATATATATATATATATATATATATGTATATATATATATACATATATATATATATATACATATATGTATATATATATATACATATATGTATATATATATATACATATATGTATATATATATATACATATATGTATATATATATATATATATATATATATATGTAGATGTATATAATTAATACATAAACTATAGTAATAAAGATTAAATAAACACAGCTTATATCATTAAATTGATGTCATTACATAATCTATAAATTGATCATATTAAGGGACACGTCCACTTAGGCAAGTTAAGCGATATTTAAGTGGAGTCAAAGGAGGACAACATGGATATGTAGCTGACTCACCATTTTTGAAGGTGTGGAACGAGCATCATCGAGGATGGGAGAATAGCATTGACCAACTCACAGGGAGGAAGCCGCATAATATATCAAAACCTGCAAGCATTTAAGCAGTGCAGATTTCAGGTATAGTAGACATACCATCCCGTCGGCATAAAAGAAGAATCGAGGTGATTAAGGAAGATACAAATGCTTAGTTTCCACATCAGCATTAATAGGAAGGAACCATCAAATATTCTTAGAGATATTCAGGCAAGAAGAGCGATTCTAAAAGGAACAATATAAATCAGTCACAATTAGCAGATAGCTGCTTAGAAGAAAAAACATTAAAACATATGTAGGTAAGTGTTCGAATGGTTATGCAGTGAGCATTAAAAAAATAGTGGCACATGTTAGTAAGGATAAAAACATCATTGGAGAATCTTAAGAACACACACTCATTGAAGGAGAAACAAATATATATGTAGATTCCTCTTAAAAATCTACATTCTAGAATCGCCAATACAAAGAGGATTATTTTCAGCCAGTCAATAAAATCCAAACAATAAGCCTAGCAAGTGAATGTGTCACAAGAATTCATAAAAGAATACAAACCAATGCAAACAAATTTACTCAGGATCAAGTCATTTACTGCTTTTAGATTCATCATTCTTAAAACTAGATACATAGCAGATAGAATATACAATACAAAGAGCACTTGGAAAAGGACATTGAGGAATACTCGCACATTAATCAATTGGGATCCCAGCAGCAAAGTATATCTAATTATCCATCAAAATAGTCCCACCATTGTCTTGAATGAATATTTATTAAATATTCACCTTTAAATCATCGTTCCATATATGGACTGTAGGACAATTATAGTCAAGACAAATTCAATATATTTCCAACTATAGAATAATAATTGAAGTTATTTATAAGGTCTTAATTGAAACTAAGAGCAATTGGAGGTATAGCCCTAAAAGGAACATTACAAGAAGAGTAGAAAGGAGTAGAGGTAGAGAAAAATGAAATAGAATAGGCCAAGACTAGTCAGGATGACACAATTGAGGAAGATGCACATGATGTCAATGTGTTTAGAACTAGTCCTACACATGGTGAGAAAGAGAGTCAACAATACTTAGTAACCATTGATGACATGCCTTATAATTCTACCTAAAATGTAAATCCATTGAGTGAGGAAGATTTGAAGACTTTGCAACATAGCTCCACCAATACTGCTATTCCATGCACAAACCCAATATTGGTGAGAGTTGATGAAATTCAGAAGGTGGAAATTGCATCTACAAGGGAGGAAAAACAAGATACATCTAATGTGCCCCCATCTCTTATAGAGGTGAAGGAGAAGAAATGAAACGATCTCTTAATAAATCAAGGTGTAAACTTGGAGAAGAACAATGAACCTACAAAGTTACCATCAACAATGTCTACTGAAGCCATTGAGATGAAAACAACAGAGGCAGGAATATCAATTACATCACTACCTAATCTATAAGGTTTTGGTTTACCATCCATTGTGATAATTGACAAAGAAAGTAATGAGAAGACAAAAGAGGATAAGATGATTATTGAGCTAGAGGAGAAAATTTCAATTCATACACTAGTTACTTTAGTAGACAGTACACCTCCTCCCAGTAGCCAAACTCTTCATGTACCGAGTACTCAAGCCACACCCTTGCAAATATCAGTGCCGAGTACCAACATACCCAAGAGTGTTGAAGCTACATCATTTGATGATGTAAGTTTAGATGTGGTGATTATATTACCAATATTTTATTTGATAACAGTCACACTTGAAGAAATGAAAGAGGCTCTATAGAGGAAGAAAATGCAAGAAATCTAAAGGAGAGAGCATAAGCAAAAGAGAAATTTGCATAAAATTAAAGACATTTAAATTATTGATTCTTTTAGTCTCTTAGATTCATTATCAGATAAGCCTATTATAGAGCCACTTATCCACATAGTAGATAGAGTAAAGGATGAGGACCTAGAGACCAATGTTAAATTATTGGAATAGTTTGAGAGAAAATGTCACCCAAAGTTCATGGATAAGATATCTAGTATCATTGCATTGAGTCAAGTTGACCTGTCAACCAAAATGGACAATGTGAGGAAGGTATTAAAGAGAACATTTTTTCTCTATATACTAAGTTATGTAGCATTGATATATTTACCAAAGAAACTCAACACTCTATTGACCAGTGGCAAGGAGATTTACAATTGATAGGTACTAATTGAAAAAATCTCATAACACTAGTGAAGTATACTTTTAGGGATTACTGATGACACGGAGTAGCCTTGCCAAGTTGTAAGCCAAGCATGTAAACATAAGATCTACATTGATAAGTTTGTAGTCCATGCTAACCCCTCACATGGAAGTTTTTTAGAAGGAACAAGCCTATGTCGAGACATTAACGAAGAAAGATTCCCATCTTTCTACTCACTAAGGCTTAGTTGGTATGGTGTGGCAACTAGAAATATAGATTCAATCCCTACATGCAAAAATAGATTATTGGGATTTAGAATTGAAAAACATTATGGATTTACATCAACCATTTTTGGACAAATACACTTTAAGTGTACCACCCAAATGACATAAGTGTCAAAAAAGAGGGATTATATCAATTTTAATTTTTTTGAAGATTTTATCAAGGCAAAATCTAGTCAGAGGGAGTTATGGAATAGAACTAAAGCATTTACTCAGGGGAGTAAAATAAAAAGGTAACTTCAACATTTTTGCAAATTTTGTAATTTTGAAGATTTGTACACAAGCTGAGGAGAGAAGATACATTTTCTAACTTATGCATGAAGAAGGAATGTATATGCCATGACAAAGTGTATTTTCCACTCATGTCAAAGGGGAGATTGTTAATGGGTGGAAGCACAAACTTGTGTCACCTTTGGTGATATCTGTAGGGGTTCTGGCCAAAACGGTTTCAGACAAAACATTTTTGGTTGTATAGACATGGCACTTTTTGACATCAATGTGGCAGCGATTTTTCTAGCTGAAACCATTTCGGTCAGAAGCATTTTGGCCATAACCCTTTTGGTTTTATAAATAACCAAAAATTTCTCTCAACAGTGATTTTCACTATTCATTTTACTGTAGTGGCTACCAGGCAATTAGAGTGTTTCACCCATAATAGGTAGGTGAATTTTTTGCTTTTTTAATGTTTTTTAGTTATTACATGATAATATTAATTAAATGAATTATTTTTAAGTGTTTTATTTATTAAATTAATTATATTTTAAGTTTTTTTTAGTAGTTGATAATAAAACATTAGTTACATTTTACAAAACATTAACATAGTAAACATTAACAACAAACCTATTAGTTACATTTTATAAAATATTAACATAGTAAACCTATATGTCCTAAATAACATTACATTTTACAAGCCTATTAGTTACATTTTAGAAAACATTAACATAGTAAACCTAGATGTACTAAATAACATACATGCATATTTTTTATTCACATACATAAGCTAGATGTGCATATTTGAGCTAGATGATCACATGCATGAGCTAGATGTACTAAATAACATGTGCATATTTTTATTTACATTCAATTTTGTACATATTTATATACATGTACATGTTTTAAATTAAATTTAAATTTTAGTTTAATATGTACTTATGTATCTATATCTTAACTCTGCATTTATAGATATCTAGATATTTGCATATATCATTATGACATCTGGTACTGGTGGAGCACCTACATCCTCAGGGGAGGCTAGTGTTCATGGAGGGGGTCCTAGTGCTAAGTTGGGCACAACACATAGACTGACATCATCTACTAAGGAGAGACAACATTTATTTACAGATACTATTGCTAGATTATCTCATGCTCTTGAGTATCTTGATTCTACATTGTTAGCTTCTACCACTCTCCCTAATAGGGAGAAGGTTGTTTCTATTAGAGATGAGTTGTGCTAGATGATCGAGATGATCTCTAGGTACAACCCATTTGATGATATGAGTAATGAGACATTTTACTCTTCCCTTTCTCACAGTGTCACTAGCACTATGAAGTATTCATGGATTGATGGTTAGATATCCATTGCTATGGTGAAGACCATGTTTCCCTTTTATATAGATAAGGCTAGGGTTAGAGGTTATTTAGTGATGAAGTGTACAAACTAGCTCATCACTCTATTTATATATCCTTGGTGGTTAGCTGCGCATCATAGGTGGCCACAAAAGGATGAGTTTCCCCTTTATTTCTGCAAACAATTGTATGCTAATTTCATTTACATTAGGATGTCAACTATAAAAATTTTGTAGGTCATGTTGGATAGGGCCAAGGCCGATTGTCAGAGAGATTTAAACTTGTGCACACCCTTGCGCTCATTAATAAATGAGCAATTTTGGGTCCAAACCTTTTGGTTGTGTTAAGAGTTCCATAGATGACTGCTGTGGGTTTGAGTGTTCTTGACGATACGATTAGGACTCAAATATATTCTAGCATTTTTGCAGTTTGAACACAATTACATGAGATATCTTTAGATAGATGTGGCAGAGACATGTCACGATCTCGTGGTCTCATTTTAATAGGTGCATCCTCTAGCATAGGAGCTAATGAACTGTATGAGATGGCAGATATACCATTGCACTAGAGGTTTCAACCATATTAAATGTGGATGCATTGTGTCATATGACATCTTCTTTACCATATGATCTTCTTAGATCATATCAAGCATTTTTAACATCATAGGGATTCCTCTTCATAACATCGGTGGACACATCAGCCATATTTTGTCGTGCACAATATGACCACTACCCTTAGAGAGATAGGAGGACATCCCTACACATTCTATAGAACCTGCTCCTATAGAGGGTCATATAGCTCATATCCCCACAACACCTATCCCTACACCTACTAGGGATCTTGTAGCACCTGCTCTTGCTCTTGCTCCTACACAGTTTAGCCTTAGAGCACCTACATTCTATGATTCAAAGATCACTCTATCACTACATGACTTAGATATCAGTTAGAGTGTCAGAGCATTACATGATGCTATGGTAAATATTGTAAATTTATATATGTTTATATTTATTTGTTACTATAATTTACACATAAATATTTTTAAGTGATTCAATTTAACTTCTGTACATGTACGTGTGTGTTCTATAGGGTCTTAGTGATAGTCTGTTGCATTTTGGAGATCTTCAGACCCTAATAGATCCTCCACAACATGAGTCACAAGTATGTTATGTATTTTTTATTATATATTTGATGGATATATATATATTGTACACATATGATATTTAATACATACATGTATACACATGAATATGTATAATTTTATAATCTTACAAATTTCTTTCATTTGACATAGGGCGTAGATCTAGATCGT
The DNA here is from genome assembly GCA_028749045.1 of Cupressus sempervirens. Lineage (NCBI taxonomy): Eukaryota > Viridiplantae > Streptophyta > Pinopsida > Cupressales > Cupressaceae > Cupressus > Cupressus sempervirens. The sequence goes on along the minus strand of CM053785.1, from coordinate 400,803,007 downwards.
AGACCCTTATAGGGTCAAGGATTAGGAGAGGGATGTGATTGATGTTAGTTCACACATGTGTCTATTTCATTGATGTTTCTAGGATATTGTGTGTGTGTGTGTGTGTGTGTGTCCTTTCAGATACTTTTATATCCAGAGATGTATGTTATCTCAGATACATGTGTTATTTTATAGATACTTTTATATGGATATGTATGTTATTTTAGATACATGTCTTATTTCATATACTTTTATATGGATGTACAAGTTATTTCAGATACATTTGATGCATGTTGTATTTTAGAGATATTTGATGTGGTATTTTTCAAACATTTTATATGGTATTTTGGATACATTTTACATGGGTATGTATACATTATTTCATAGATGTGTTATTTTACATTGATGTACATATTATGTTCATGTAGAATGTCTATATGTTTTCAATATTTAATCAGTAAATTTAATACATATTTAAGAAAATAACTTGATTACATAATTCAATATTCAATATTCATACATAAATTCAATAAATTTAATACATAAATTAAATATATTCATGTATATTTTATTTCAGAGATGTATGTAACTATGTTCATGTGTTAAATGTAGACATGTATGTTTTCAATATTTATGTAAATATGTACATGTCATTGCTTTTAATGCCTTAATCTAAGTATAATTAACTATATTCAATGACATGTCTTAAGGGTAACATATACATGTACATGTAACATATAAAGAGTATGACCTAAAGAATGCATGTCACAACATTTAATTAATAAAAGTTAATACATATAAGAACATAAAGATTATATGTACATAAATACATAACACCATTAACAATCATATGTAAGAAAACATAAACAATGTATATAAATACATACAAATACTAAAGGAGTTGTCTTAAGGAGAGGTCCTAAAAGGTGGTACTAAGGGGATGTCCTAATAGATGGTCTTAAGGGGAGGTCCTAAGAGGTTTTCTTTAGGGGAGGTCCTAAGAGGTTGTCTTAAATGAGATATCCATGTCTAATTTAAATAAAAATAGAAAAACATGTCTAATTTCGCATATCCAAGCTAAATGATCCAATGTATACAAAGTTATAAAAAAAATATCCTGTCAACATTAAATGTGAAAGTATAAGAGCTATATAGATATAGTTGAACTAGAGCTCCACAATAAGTACATAGGTAAACTAGAGCTCCACAAACAATGTATTGTTAGGATCCTCTCTAGTTTTTATTACCTCTAGAAGTTTTTCATGTTCTTCAATAGACAGTTTCCACTTTTGATTTCTAGGATGTCCTCTTCTTTGTATTGCTTCAAATTGTAACTTGGTTCCTATAACATGGTTACTATAATGTAAAACTTTTCCTCCAAGTTTGTATTCAATAAATTCAATACCACTATTAGTTACCCTTGTTTTTTGATAATATGTTCCTTCAATAACAACAAATCCAATTGGATATGACTGTTGATCAGCAACTTGTGTTTTGCTTTTGTGCATCTTAAAAGATAATAGTCCACATTTTTTGTATTATCTGGTAAGGCTTGAATTGCAAAAATATCTCTTGCATGTATATAAAAATATAGATAAATATAAATTAATTTTAAAATGAGTATACATGTATATTAATTTATATATATGTATATATGCACACAAACTTGCCATTACTAAATCAGAAATGCACACATAATCAACTGAATATACAGGATCATGAATGTCAATATCAATGTCAACATCTTCAAAAGGAGGCTTTCTAAATATCTCCTTCAAATCCCAATGTGAAACATATCTATTCACAATATTTTCACATGCACTCACTAGATTGTCCTTAATGCAGTCATCATAAAAACATGTTTTCTCTCTTACTTTAATTACTGGAGGATTATGGTTTCCTGTAGTCATCACTTGATGTAAAATTCTAATACCATGGATCATTTGACAATTTTAAGGATTAGATCGATCTATATCTATTACAAATACAAAAAATAATTGTCATATTTCAAAATATTTATATTTAATAAAAAAACTCAACAATTTGAAAAATACATTAAAAATAAATATAACTTAAGGGTAAAAGCACAAACCTGTGTCACCTTTTATAAAGAAACGTGATATCAGAATGTGACAGTTCAACATTAATGACAAAAAAAATGGTAGTTGTGTTTAAAATATGAAGATGATGTAAATTGATGAAATGTATAGAATTGTATGAATTTTATGCCTATAATTTTTATAATTTTTTTGACTAAGAATTTATTCCATTTATTTTATTTTGAAGTCCCTTTTTTAACTATAAAAAAATATAGGATGTAGTTCCCGTCAAACAAGTATGTGCAAATCATCTTTTTTTGTTCTGATTTGAAAATATTTTATAGATGACATGTATAGCTAGTGAACAAAAAAAGAAATAATTATTTTTGATGTATATTTTCTTTGTTAGAAGTACTCAAGTTTGACCTTGTCAGAATTCAACAGTTTTTTCCTCCCGTCAAAACTTCCCTATCAAATCTATACCTTCTTGAAAAAAAATTACATATTCGTGAAGAGGATTCTCTCCTCTAGTGATAAATATAATTTTTTGATATGATTTACTATTTTTTTTCATTTTTTGAGAGAGCATCTTCTGAAATGTTGAAATATCGACTTATAATATTTTGAGATTATAACATATTATAACAAATCAAAACACTCAAAAATTTATATAATGATGATATTGAATCTGAGATCTACAAAAGGGTATTTTTAGTTTTTGAAAAAAATTGAGTTTTGATAGAGAAATGAGATTTGACCAAAATAGGTTTTTGTATCACAAACGGTGACACAGATCTGTGTTTTTACCCTTAGTTCACCTTTCACTTCCTAAAAGTAATTCTTATTGTATTTAGTATCTCAAGTAGCAAAATGAACTTTGCACCATTCAACAATTTGATTTGCACTCTCTATCCTATTCCCTGTATGTACATACAATATGCATATATATAAAATTTAAAAGTATATATGCTACTAGTATTAAACATGCACATTAAATGCATATATTTACTTGCAAGTTCATATTTTTGAAGCCCACACTTTATACATGCTCCCTTTTTCCATGTCTAATTTCAAAGAAATTCCATAAAAACCTAACATTGGTTCTAGCATGTTGCATTGCTAACTAATTAAATGCTTTTGCATATTTAAATTGTCATGTGAACATGAAACATGATAAGTATCTACAATTATCTGTGTACATGTATCAAATCAAAATAGGCATGTACAAATAAATATAAGTTAAAATAAAGTTAAATAAATGTGTAAGTTTGTGTATACTAACTTACACATCCATCAGACCAAATCCAGTGCTCTAAAACATTTATTCCATGATTTTTGAGATCTTCAAAGAACATTGCAAAACAATGAGCCATATAACTGCTACCATGAACTCTATCATCACTAATATAAAAAATGAACCTCTTTGATGATGATACATTCATTTTCATCCAACCTTTCTATCCGATCCACCTCAAACTATGCATGTCTATAGGTCACTTGCACAAATATTGCAACTTGTTTAGAATGATAATATTACCCTTGAAGCTTTGTTTGAGGTGCAAATGTATAATTCTTAGAAAAGTCTACAACTGAAAGTAAACAACCAAGTGGAAAACAATTTTGGAATCACAAAACTGTTTAGGTTGCCATCATGCATCATGACAATGTTGGATATGTAGATATATCAATGGACAAAACTTGGTCATAAACTCATTATAACACAATTCACTCTCCTTCAATACAATTTTTTTGGATTCATCTCCTGTCTTATTTTGGTATGTCTCATATTCATACCTCATCCATGTAACTAGTGTGGATTCATTAATATTCTCAATTTGTATTTTAGAAAGTTTGGTAAATATCCATAACCTTCACATTGATTTTTGATGCATTGCACTTTGAACTCATTGGAATCTTCTAATTTATCACATAATATGGACTTCACAAATTGTATTGTACTACCAGGGATGACCGAATTAGGATCAAGTAATGCCATAACTTTTTTATATGATTGCAAGTATAGACCAAATTCAACATGATTTCAAAAACAACAAGTTTCATGCATCTTATGTATGCATAAAAAGGAAGGATGCAAACTCTCAAACATTCTCTGACATATTTAAAATAATTCACTTTGAGTTATATCTATGAAATGTTTTGGATATTCAATTTTGGCCCCTATCTCTTGATCTTTAATTTGTATAGTATCATGCCTATTGGAAGAAACATGAGAATGTGTGGTCAAAAATTCAATAACTTGTCTTTTTACATCTTCAAAAATTCTATCTTTTCAAGGAACTCTACAAATATTCACTCAGTTATTCTCAATGTTATCATCTAGCATATTTCTCCTCTTGATGTATCTTTGATCAATTCTTCTAGATAGATGTAGTACATCATAAATTGCACGTACCTATTTTCTATTTTTCAATTTTCTACTAGATATAGTAGTCATCAATGGTCTACGTGCATTACTCAAGTCACCTCCTTGAGTTGTGTTGTCAATTTTTTTATAAGCATTTTGTAAGCTTTAAACTATTGTTTATTCATATTATGCACATGGTTTTTCCTATTATCAACACCCAACAACTCTAAAATAGGTCTCATACCTTTTCTCCTAAATAACTTGACAAATAATTGTGCCTATTCAAATATACTTTTATCTTTGAAATATTCATCCCACATGTTCTGATAATGCTTTCTAATAGTGTTATCATTTATCATATCTTTAGATGGAATTTGGTTAAAAAGTAGTTCCTCATCCAAATCCATCAAATTTGTTATGCCTTCTAATTTGTTTCTATCAATAGAACTACAAATTTCTTCCTCTTCATTACTTTCATTCTCTTCATGAATCTCATCCTATTCAGGAATTTCAGTAGGTTTGTTTTGGTTACATTTTGTATGAACTTTCATTTTGTCATCTCTTTTCGTATCATATTTCCTTGATCTTTTCCTTTTACTGCCCATTGAATACTTTAATCTATAGAAACAAATTTTTTTAAAGATTTTTAACATAGAATACCAGCTAATGCTTCAATTTGGCATACATAAAAATGAAAATAAGTAGACAGGAAAAAACACCTTAAAAATATTCAATCCTTTGTGATTTTGAGGATTTTCGCAAAATATTTGCTGAAAATGGCTTCAAAAATCATTGTCTTCCGAAAATGCTCTTCTACTTTTTGTTGTTTTCTATATTTATTAAAATAAAGAAAACAAAAAACTTATTTGTTACATGAAATAGCTTGGAAACTAACTTATTTTATACATGAAACTGCCAAATTAACCACTTGCAGTTTGTAGGGCCAATAGGGGTTCTGGTTGAAATGCTTTTGGCCAGAATGATTATGACCGAAATGGTTTAAGTCATAACTACCTATGTGGCTGCCACACAAGCAAAAGTAAGAACTTTTGCAAGCTTCTCACTTTGAAGGCCGATTTGACCTAGTGAATTGAAGTTTTTTTTAAAACTAAAAATAGACTTTTGTAGTCTTGGAGTCAAGATTATGATCATATAATTTTTATTATTATTTTGATTAGGATAATATGTTATAATTTGAAAATATTACAAATAGGTATTTTAAGATTTAGGAAAATGTCTATTCAAAAATAGGAAAAAAATAGTAAATTGTATTCAAAAATTATTATTTTTTAATACTGCACTAGAGGAGAGAGTCTTCTTCAAGAATATGTAATTTTTTCTTTTTTAAAAATGTAGATTGGATAGAAAAAGTTTGATGGGAGAAAAAAACTATCAATTTCTAATAACTTTGACTTTGATGAGTTATAACTTGAAAAATATTAGCCAAATTTCAATTTTTCTTTTTTGGTGCACTAGGTATACATGTTGACTCTAACATATTCAAAAATTAGACCAAAATATGAATATTTGCATATATTTTTTTGATGGGAAAAAAACTCTATATTTTCAGCATTTTAAAAAAAATTAAAAAGACTTTAAAAATTCAAAAATAAATAAAATTTTGACTCAATTTAAAAAAAATAAATTAAAAACATAAACTTCATCTAATTTTACACATTTCATTAGTTTACATCATCTTCAAATTCTAAGCACAAATGCCATTTTTATGTCATTAAAGTTGAAGACTTTAAATTCTGATATCACTTGTCCTTTATAAAAGGTGACACGAGTTTGTGCTTTTACCCTAATCTCATTGTAGTTTTGACATTGTAGTGACAAACCACTTAGTCATTATCTAATAGAGAATAGTGTAAGCCAAATGCATAATGCATGCTGAGTGAACAGAGTGAGCTAAGGGAACAAAGCATGCTAAGCATAAGTCTCCAGACAGTACAAAATGAGTAATATGGTAGTTAGTGCTGACCACTAGTTGGTGTCGAGCAGTCAATGTGTGTCAATTCACCTGGGTGTTGAGTGATTGAAAAGGTGAGCAACAGTATGTGTTGAGCCATTTAGGAGCCAAGTATCAATAGAAAGAGCACAGTGAAGGTCAAGCATCAGAGCCTATTGATGCTGACTGAACAATCAATGACATAGATATTTGTAATGACAAAAAATTCTATGTAAACCATTTTTGGCTGACGTGAGCATTAATTTTCAATTATAAGAAATAAGGAGGGAGTCATATTACACATTCCTATGTTATGCATGCAACCAATCAGATTGATGGAAGCATTAGGCAGCAATAAGGATCAACCACAACCATTGATTCTAACCTAATTTAGTTGCCATGATGTTTATAAAAGAAGTAAACCCTAAAGTTAACTAATGTTGCTAAGGAGGATACTAAGGAGAGTATCCAATGCAAGAGAAATATGGAGAAGATGGCTAAGACAAAGTAATGCTATATAGAATCTGTCTAAAAAGAATAGAAACAAATAGTGAAAGGTTAGAGAGTATAGATTTGATCAGGAGAATTAAGAGATAATGAGTGAAGAGGAGATCTGACATCAAGTAGTCAAGTTCTAATCAAAGGATTAGGTGTTGAATCATTTAACAAGTGATACAAAGTAAATCTCTTAACAAAGTAGTCTTAACAAGCTTTTGGAAATCTCTTAAATGAGTCCTTACTTCATTGTGAGTTTAAATCTTTTAGCAAGGTAAGACCTAAAAGTTTTTTGTAAGCTTTTAATAGGGCAGACCTTTAACATGATAGATCATAGTTTATGGTCAAAACTTTGCAGCCATAATTGGCCACACCTTATTGCTACAATATTGAAGATTTTTGGGTGTCATCATCACCCTAGTTTTACCTTTTCATTAGAGGGTTTCCTGATAACAAAAACTCATGTTATGTGTTAATTTACATTATGCTATGAATGTGATGCATGCTTACATATTTTAGTTTATATGTTAACTTATGAGATGGATTAAGATTAATTATTTTAGTGGTACAAGTTCGAAGTGCTAATTCACCACCTCTCTCAAAACTTACTTTCTCATTGTTATTTCTAACAAGGGTTTCTAGTGGTATTTTCCACAAGGTAAAGTTTTTTGGGTTGTGGTTTTATTCTCCCTCCACTTTTTCATGATTTTTAGTCTTTCCTTCTATGTGTCTTTAGTCGATGAGGATTCTTGGGCTTAGATGTAGTGGTGGATATTTCTCATTTCTATTTTTGGCCTTTTCTCTATTGCCAGTAGTGTTGTGTGGGGTTTGCATTGGTCTTGCTACTAATTTTGAGGTGGGGTTTCATATTCATTTCTTAATGTGGGTTGAAGTCCTGCTTTCTCTTTTTCATCTTATCTACTTCTTTTTAAGGTAGCCTATTGAGGTGGAGGCTCATCTTTTTTAGGTGACTAATTTCTAGTGGGATTGTTTTTTTGTAGGGGGTCCTCTTCTTCTTCTAGTGCAGTGTTGGGAGGATGGAGTGGGATTTTCTCCTTCTAGATTGTGTAATTTTTTCTCTATTTTCTATTTCACTCTATTTGTGTGGTTTTTGGTGTAGTGGAATTCTAACTTTCTTGTTGGCAGTTTGGATGCTCATATTCTAAGTGGTTGATGTAGGAGCATGATTGGGTTTTCATAAATCCTCCATGTTTGAGGTATTTGGCTTTGGAGTTGTGGACTTGGTCACCAAAGGAGTGGTTCTTAGTCATTATTGGGTATAGTTATGACTAAGTTGCTTGGTCATTGAAGGCACTTAGTTGCTAAGGAAGCTTGATAGATACTGACTTTGGAAATTTACTATGTGCTCAACATGTACTGTGTTGTTGGCATGTGATCAGAAATTATTCAACATTAAATAAATGAACTTTTGATTAATACTTAATCAACTTCAATGAATTTTCAATTTTTGGTTGTCCATGAACAACTTCTAATAGGAACGTAAATCCAATAACTTTTAAGCTTTTTTGAAGATTTATAAGCGGTTCAATTTGAATCTAAGATGGAGAAGGATAGGGACATACATTTCATTTGTTGAGATTGCCAACTTGTATTAGATCTTATATACAAAGTTATGGGTAGACATCTCAACCATGGTATTGATCAATTCCTCTAGAGTTCATGGGAATACATCTCATTCATGGGATAGCCCAACTTTTATGAGCTTAGATAGACAACTCCTCCATGAGTTTGTCCAAATTTGATTGATTTGCAGGCATACATCTCACTTATGAGATTGTTCACAATTGTACAAAATGTTATGTAATATTATGAATAAATTGAATTCTTGATATTGTTTATTATGTGTTTACAATAATACTATTTCTTCTTTTGGTATTGTCCCCTAAATTGAAAAAATGATTTAGATTAGTGGTATCAGAGCCAAGTTTGATCATTTCAACTGTATCAACAACAAAGAGACATGTTTTGTATCTTTGTGTTAATAAGCTTCTGTGGTGTTTCAGTTTGAGAAGTTCAAATTGATGGTAGAAGCGTTTGTGTAAATTTTTAATTTACAAGATGGTGGTTAACATATATTGGAAGATATATCATCATGGGCTCATGGTTTTTCATGTTCTTCATCAACACATACACCAGAATATATTTAACAATAAATCATCTATTAGCTTGAGATCTAATATGATTTTGAATCTGCTGAAAAATGCAAGGTTTCACACACTTTCTTCTTCTTGTGCTTTATTATATACTAAAAGAGGCATTTTTATCTTTAGAATCACTAGGTTTCAAGCACCTCTTAACACCATCTCCATACATGATTATTTGTGGCATGGTTTTGATCTCACATCTGCTCTACTCCTTTGTAGACATGGGGAGGCCCGAAAAAATAATTAGAGGACACTCTAAAATTCTATCACTTCTTTTCTAGCTCTGCTAGGGTTTCTTGCTTCATGAAAACTTTAAGTTTTCTTGTGTACAGCTCTTTGTCTGAGCTTTCTTTCTATAGTCACCACTTTTCACACCGTATTTATTGCAAGAGCTTTTAGGCTAGGATATTATGGCTCTGACTAGTAGTGAACCAGTTTGTTTTGGTGTTCATGCTACTACTTCAGACTGCCATGGTGCTGCCATAGAACAAACACCATCGCAAGTTTGTCCTGAAGGTTTTTCAAGAGGTAATCCTGACATTATCCTTCCTTTGCAAGAATTTGATGCTGCATGTGACTGGTTAGAACAACATACCTTGATAGATTATTTTGTCGGTAGGACTCCTCCTGAAGCTATGCTCTAAGAATGGGTTAACAAGAGTTAGACTCCTCATGGAGTCTACCTTGATGCTATGCAAAACCTTACCAAAGGTTTTTTTTAATTTCTCTTTGCTAACCCATCGCAAGCAGACGTGGTCTTTAACAACAGACCTTGGTCTATGCATTCTTTTCTACTTGTTTTTCAAAAATGGTCACAAGACTTCATAGTCTTGAATGATAAAAAGCTTAGGATTCCTTTGTGGGTCGAGTTCCTAGGTTTACCCCTGCCATGCTAGGCTTTCATTGAGTCCATTGCTAAAGCCCTTGCCAAAGTTGTCACCAAGGAGCCTAAGAAATTTATTAATGCTCACCCATAGTGATGAATTTGCATCGAGGTTGATCTTTCCAAGGATCTTAAGGACTCTATATAAATCTAGATTAGGGCTCAAACCTTCTTCTAGAAGGTGCTTTACTTGAACCTCCCCAACACCCATTATAGGTGCCAGTCCATAGAACACAAGATTAGGGATTTCCCTTTGGCTATGCCTAGGGTCAAGCCCATGCCTAAAGAAGCACCTATCAAATAGGCTGAAGAGAAAAAATAAAAATAGGTTATTGTTGGGTGCAAGGGAAAGGCTACCTTGAATCCCTTGCCCCCCAAGAAATCCTATGCAGTGGTCACCGTGGTTCCTCCTATCCCCATAGAAGCATCAATTCCAGCCAACATAGGGATGTAAGCATCTTTCACAACACCTATTCTAAGGGTTTCATAGGTTTCAAACCCTACTAGTACATAGGGGATAAAGGTGGCCGCCAGGGTAAAAACCTTGGCTAGGGTTTGTACTCCCCTTGCTACTTCTTCCATAGTGCCCCTAGTGACGCAATGTTCTCATAGTCCTCCTAGATGTGCGGACATACCAGACGTGAAATGAAAGGCTCTAAGTTCAAAGGATTTTCTATTTGACTTCAACTAGGCTTATACCTTCATGCAAAATAGCTACTCCCCTCTTGAGGATGAGGATGATATGGAAGAGTTTTTATGAACTTCCTATCATGGAATGTTCAAGGTCTCATAGACCTTCCTAGAAAGTACTATGTTCAGGATGTTCGTCATAGACTTGGTAATTTAGATTTTCTCTATTTGTAAGAAGTTAAAATTTTTGGTTTCATGCTTTCTTTGAGGTGACATGTCATTTGGCAGGATGGCATTATGTTTTCCTCTTAGCATGAAGCTAGCTGAGGTGATGTAGTTACTCTCATGTCACCTCACCTTCATTATGCTATTATTTTGTACAGTTCTGACCCCACACATAGAATTATTTGGATTTTTCTTTCCATTAACAATCATTCTTTTAGAGTCATTAATATTTATGATTCCAATGATGCTGTGGAAAATCCCAGATGTGGGCCTGGTTGGCTGAAAATTTTCCTCCAGCTACTTGGGTCATGTGTGGGGACTTCAATATGGTTGAAGTGGCCTCTGAAAAAGATGACATTCTACCTTTTCACTGGACAACTAGGGAAAGATAATCTTAGTACTACATTCACAATAAACTAGGCCATTTTGATCCCAATACCAACCGCTGTCAAGATAGTGGGGTTTGGCACACTTGGTCCAACTTTTGAACTAGCTCTGACCGCATTTTAAAATGTCTCGATTGTGCTATGATCACTACACAAATCCTTTTTGTATTTTTCTAAGAATCAAGATTTACCTATCATTCCTCTACTAGATATGACATTATTTGACCACTATCCCATTTATTTTTTCATTTCTTGGAAAATAGCTATGCCGAAGGTGGCCAAGTCTTTGTTCTTCCTCAACACGTCTATGCTGATGCATGCTTCCACCATCTCACACATCCTATGTGTCTAGAATTTGGAGCCACATTTTCATTCTCAAAGGAGATGGATTCAATGGTTGAATGATGCCATTACCAAAACTACTTGATTCCTATGCATCTATGGGCATCAATTGGAAATGTTCAAAAAATGGTCATATGAAGCCAACACCCTTGCCCTCAAAAAAGCCTCTTAGACTCTCACCCTCAATCCCTTTGATGTGGATTTGCAAATTCAGCTTGCCAAGCTTTTCCATGACAAACAAGTTGCTGATAACTATGCTACTTGAGGAGCCCAAATCAAAGCCTGTCTCCACTAGTTAGAGGTTGGTGATAAAGCCTCAAAGGAGTTCTTTCAAACTCTTTGAGCCCGTCATACCAATTTTGGATTAAAAATATCAAACAAAGAATTACTATTCTATCTAGTCTCCTTGACATCCTACAAGCATTTATTCATCACTATAAGAACATGTTTTCTCTGTAGGGAAATTTGGTTGCTCAGGAGGAAGCTCTTAGAAGGTGTATCTCTGTTAATCCAAACTACCTAGCAGTTGAGCAACATGTTTTTTGTGAGAAACTTCTTTCCCTTCGAGATCTTAAAGAGGAGATCTATTCCATGGCTAATGAAAAGTCCCCTAGGTGTGATGGGTTTCCCTATGAATTTTACAAACACCTCTAGGAGCATATAGGTCATGATCTGCACAAAGTTTATCTTGAAGCCTATCATTCTAAAAGCCTAGGAGCAATTATAAATAAAGGAAGGCATGGAATGGGCTCACAAGTCTAATAAGAAGGCATGGAATGGGCTTGCAAGTCTAATAAGAAGGCTATCTTTTTAAAGATAGATTTTGCTATAGCCTATGATTGCATTGAATGGCCCTTCATCTTGGCTATGCTCCAGGCTCTAGGTTTTCGTCCCAATTTCCTCTAGTCCATGGAGATGCTCTTTGGTGATGCTAATGCTTGCATTACCATCAATAATTTGCAACCAAAGGCTTTTGGTCTTTTTCATTCAATCGAGCAAGGTTGCCCAGTAGCTCTAGCACTTTATGTCCTTGCTACTAAAGGTTTTGGATATTTGTTAGCTCATTTTGTGTCTTTAGGATCAGTTTGTGGCATTTCTTTGCCTAAATCATCCTCCTAGTTAGTCAATGGACACTTTGCTAATGATTCCTTTCTTACTCTTTTAGAGGATGAAGAAAACATCAATAATGCTTTAAGTTGCCTGGACACCTTTTGTCAAGCCTCTAGATCTGCCATTCAATGGCATAAAATGCTCTGCTTCTGCCAGTCATTTTTGTCAGCTCCACCTTTGCTCAGCTAGTTTGAGTGGAAATGGGTTATGCATGGGGAAATCTTCCACTTTCTTGGCATTCATTTTTCTTTCCAAGCTTTTCTTGTGGAACTTTGGAATGCTATGCTGGCCAAGATTAGCAAGAAGCTTGATTATTGGATCACAAAATCACTCTCCCTTGCTAGGAAATTCCAAATTTTCTCGAAGATTCTAGTGGCCACTTATGTGTATTATTCCTTCTAGTGGGCTCCCTCCAAAGCTTCGTATCTGAAGCTGGATAGTTTTCTCAGGGATTTTCTCTAGGCCTCTGGTTTTGATGATCATGGCTTTCATAGAGTTGCCTAGGATTTTTGTTGTCTCCTGAAAGAATCTTGTGGTCTTAGCCTCCTTTCCACTTAGAAATAAGGCCTTGCTCTCTGTGAAAAATGCATTATTCAAGCTATTTCTAGAGATGAAGCCTAGAAGATTCTGGTTCAGAACTACATTTCTTCTGATTTCCTATTAATAGGCCTGCATGGAAGGGGATTGGTTTCCAAACCCTTCTCATCATGCATGAGCTAGTGGCCATACAAGGCTCATTTGTCATCAAGAGCATATGGAAAGCCTGGGAAGCTGTTAAGCCTTGGCTTTGTTAGGCTGGAGTTGATTTTTGCAATGGCCTCTCCTTGAATTGGTAGATCATTTGGTGGTCTCCCTTGTTTTCCATTTAGGGTACTCCCCTTGCCAAGACTCAAGGTGCTAGTGCTTTGCGTTTTTCCAAACGTGGCATCCGAACTTCTGAGGACCTCTTCTCAAGGGTCACCATGAGTTTTAGGACTTGGGAAGATATGCAAGTATAATATTGCCTTATCCGTTTAGATCGACAAACTTTTGACCTTCTTCTCTCTTCCATCCCTATGCATTTAGTTCACAAAGTGGGGATTCAGTTTGTTCGACTGTGGTGGCATGATTGGAAGTGGTATACTGCCACTCCATTTTCCAATTACAAGCCAAATTTTGGATAAATATGGCTTTTGCCCCATCTTCTAATGGTGGACATGCTTAACCAAAGATGGCATTTGCAATCTTATCTTTCTCAATAGAGAAAATGTTTTGATACCATTTGGAATGCTATAAATAAACCCAAGATTGCTCATTTTTCTTGGTGCTTGGCCTTCCAAGGACTTCCCTTGGGGCCTCAGCTTAAACAAATTAGGGTTCTTGATCCCAGATGCCCCTTCTATGGACAACCAGAGTCTTTCTTGCATATTTTTGGGTTTTGAAAGTATGCTCAAAACTATTGGCACTAGATTCACAATTTTTTCAAGCCATTCAAGATTGAACCCTTTTCTTGGAATATGATCTTGTTAAGTGATTCCCCCAAAATTCCTTGGAAGTTCACTTAGATTTGGCATACCTTTAGGATGGAAATTTTGTTTTCTCTATGGAAAGATAGGAATATTGTTCTTTTCACACAATTTTTTGGATGTTAATATTGCTACGTACACTAAGGCATGCATTTGTAATAATGTAATTATGCAAATTTAGGTGCAAGCTAACAAAGTTTCCCTTGAGGTAGCTCACCTGCAGGAGCTAATGAACCACTAGAGAAATACTCCCTACACTATTTCCAAAGTTTCTCTTGATGCCTCGACAGATACCTCGACACCTCGTGGCCACCATTCTTAGTGCCATTCCTTAGGCTGCTACTCGCACACCTCGTGCTCCCAGGCTTCCCACCACCACTCTCCTAGTGGTGGTGATGGTGGATGGAGGTACCACCTAGCTTCCCCACCCCATGGTGGCTTTGGTTGGTACCTGGCTCCTCCTCTTGGTACTCATCAGGTGCATTCTGGGAAGTGGTCTCTCCTGGACTTGGTGATTTCTCATCTGTAGCTAGAGGTTAAAGATGCAGAGGCTGCCACTGATCCTCTAGTTACTACTATTGCTGATGATGGCTAGACTATTCCCAGCTTGCTCCCAATCCCAGAGATGGTTGTGGTTTTCCTGATAAAGATGATCCACCACCCTTGGCTAACCCTGCTTTGGCATCCTGAGGTTGCTTTATATGTTTTTATTTTTATTTTAAAAATTAATAGTTTCCATTTTTGGCTATGGCCGTGTTTCTAGTCTAGCTTCAGTTGTGTGAACTCTTTCATGGGGTGATCTTGTATCCCCTGGTTCCTTTTTTGTGAATTATAATCTTAGTATATTTTTTAATAGAAAAGGACTATTCATCAAAAAAATATCTTTCACAGAACACTTCTTAATAAACACTAAAACCAAATGTATTGTCTACATTGAGGTGGGAAAAAGGTTTCTCAAGGAGCTGCTTAGTATTCTTACCATGCTAATCAGCTATATCCCTAAAAAAAATTTGGAATTGTACTTCACAAATAAAGTTGGGTCTCTCGCCACTCTCTATTAGAAAAAAAAATTGTACCCCTTCATGGTATCGATCTACATCTCTTCTGGTTGCTTGATTGCAAATATAACATCTTTGATAAGAATTCGAAGAATCTTGGGAGTGGATGGTGTGGAGTCTACCTAGTTATTGGTAAGAATTCTAAAGTGACTCACAATATTGGTGGCAAAAATAAATGTATGGCTGTTCAAGTAGATTTCTTAAATTTTTTCTTTAGACTACATATTGCTATAGGAAGCAGTCCGGATACATTGTAATTGGATCATCTTGTCACTACTATTATTATTTCTTTTGGATATGTTTTAAGGTTTTTGCTTAGGAAAGAGTGAAATGAATCATTACATATTTATTGTGTGCATAGAAGGATAGTAATGATGAGACCCCTCGTGACAAGGGGGGAATATAGAGCGTGACTACAATTTTTGTGGAATGATGATGTTGCATGGTGTTGTATTTAGAGTATCTCTTGATGATAATATTGTTGAGCCCAAAACTCCAATATTTAACTATGTCCAACATCCCATTAATTCTACAATTATTCCCAGTCCATCAACACTATGGAGATTATATTGATCATCCTGTTAGTATGCCACCTTTGTGATACTATTCTCCATGCCATTGTTCTGAGTTAAATGGTTGCATCCAATGGCTACATTTTCAAAGGAACATGTGTCCCCTCTTGTATTCACCATGGTGAAATTTTTGAATATCCAATCTCCTTACAGGCTCAAGTTTTTGCCTTATATCTAAGATTACTCATAGTCTGGAGATTACTGGCAATCCAGAGAACATGTTGAATTTCCAAGAGTAGAGTAGAGGGAAGAAGAGTAGGGGACCCATCTGTATGGCTTTGGGCACATCATTATTTCATCTGGAAGATGATGGGGCAATGAGGCCCACTACCTCATAAGAAAGAAGGAATGATTAGAAATGATTTGACATTAAATAAATGAGCTTCTAATTAATATTTGATCAACTTCAATGACCTTGCAATTTTTTTCTTGTTCATTCAACTTCTAATAGGAACATAAATCCAATAAATTTTCATCTTCCTTGAAGATGTATAAAGGGGTTCAATTTGAATCTGAGATGGAGAATGACAGGGACATATATCTCATTCATAGAGATTGCCAATTTGTATCAGATCTTATATATGGAGTTCATGGGTAGACATCTCAACCACAGGATTGCCCAATGTAATGTCCCATTTCAGGACATTTATTCATTTTCTTTTTTATTTGTATTAGTTTGATAATACTTAATATGATACTCCTTTGGATGTTTGATATTGTATATATATGCATGTTTCATAGAGTCATGTCTTTTCATTGATAATAATTATATTATATTAAGAAATATAATTATATTAATTATATATATTTGTATTAATAATACCATATATTAAATATTTTTTAATTTATTTAAATAACTTTAATAACATATATTATATCTATCGTTATTAATAGTATAAGTGTTATAAACATTATTTATTCATTAATCTTATATATCATAGTATATGTATATATATATATATATATATATATATATATATATATATATATATATATATATATATATATATATATATATATATATATATATATATATATATATATATATATATATATATATATATATATATATATATATATATATATATATATATATATATATATATATATATATATATATATATATATATATATATATTCATATTCAATAGTATATTATTTGAATATCTAATATATATGTATATATATTATATGCGTATGATAATATATATTATATATTTAATTTATATATTTTATTAATCATTTTAATATTATAAACTTTTATATATTATACTTATTTATTATTAAAATTATATGTCAAAATGAGGATATCACAATCCTCCCCTCTTGAATTCGCTTTTGCTCAAGCAAAAGCATTCATACACAAGCTCCTTCACAGACACAAAACATATTTGCATACCAAATCCTAAAGATTTATGAGATATACATCTTAATGAATGAAAACGCAAAGTAGACAAAAAGTAGACACAAGGTAAACACTTGAATGCATGGAGACACAAAGTATACATGATGCATACAATTGAAGACATGGAGTAAACACGATGCAGATAGTTGAAGATACAAAGTATACACAGTGTAAACACATAATACTCATGTTATGTGATTCCTTGATTGTGAACCTGCAACAACAAAATCATTAGTACACATTTATATATAAATTTTCCTTTGTAGAATGTCCTTATATCAATCTCTTGACAATGTATTTATGGTCTCAATTAAATGACTTGTCCATCAAAAGTATAGTTCATTTATTTACTCACCATTTTTAGAGTGCGAGAGGAGAAACTATAATAGGGTGCCCTGTTAGCCAATCACGGGCCTCATCATTCTCCCTTATTATTGTTATCTCTCTCTGATCATCATCTCCAAGATAGTGCCTTTGTATGATGTACCCCAGGGTATTCAATCCACCGTAGGCCTTACCTAGTACCTTTGGATGATGCAACCCAATGCCCATCTCACCACAGGCCTTACCTAGTACCTCTGAGTGGTGTCACCCAGCCCATTCCATCGTACACCTTATCTTATCTTGGACAATGATGACCAACATTATAATTCATTAAAGCAATGAAAAGTCAATCAAGCTTTAAACTTAATTGATTAATAATAATGTTTGTAATAATCATTTCAATTATCAAATGATATGATTATTTAGAACTATAGATTATATATGTTTATAATTTCATACAAATACATTTATCTTATATATTATAAAATAACATAACATAATCATTCATGTTAATAATAGAAATTAAATAAAATTTAATTTAATAATGTATAAAAATTGAAAAATTTAACCAAACCTTATTTTTACCTTTCATATGCTATGATGAACCTCTTTATATTTACCTCATTTAACCTTCTCTTGGTAGGCGATGAGTCCCATCGTATCTTGATTAGTTATGTATTTGTCTTTTCCTTCCTTGATTCCTTATGTTGGTCTTAGTTAGGTCATCCTGCAGAGAAAACTGGACATGTATTTCATAGTTCTGCAGTAAATCATGATGTGACATTTTTACTTGATACAATATGTATATGAACATATGTCTAGCTATGTTATAACCTTGGCTTCAGTTAAGGATTGACGGGATTCAATGTTTTTGAATACCCCAAGTCTCGCACTTTCTCAATTGCTTGCAATGCTCTTTCTGACTTTGTTCCATATCCTTCTTATATTAAATTGAACATACAATATAAATGATAATTTCTTTTAGATAATACATATTATTTTTTCAAAACTGATGAAATACTAATATCCTCTAACCTTATTTCTTCAACAGTTTGTCATACAGCATAATCCACAAGCTTCGGAATAGTGACCATTCTATTTTTCATCATAGGCCCATCAGTTTAAACATTTATTAAAATGTGAGATTAGATAATATTGTAATATGTCAACTACTCTTCTTATATCAAGATAGTTACAAAGTTGAATATTAGTATAGTCAAATTCATTTTGCGCATGCTCTCAGATATTTGTATCGAGAGTTTAAACTGGTCTTTCTAATTTGGACGCAGCATTTGTATCAAGAGTTTAAACTATTCAAATTTGTACATAATAGTATAAAGATTTCAATTCCAATCATTAATCATCCATGGCTCAAAGGGTATAAAGTGTGTTTTAGACTTCTACAGACAATTATAATGATGATTGATGCTCACAATAGTTTTCGTAATATATATTCTGCAAATGCTTGACAGAACATGGTTGTCAGTATTGATCATTGCAGAAACTTCTATGATCATTATAATATTCTGATCAAACAACCTTTTCACATTATTCAGATCATCAGTAGAATTAGGAGGTTGCTTGAGAGAATAATTCATAGCCGCGCAGGACAGAGTCTTTCTTCTTTTAAGTTTTGTTACTCACAATTTGATGTCCTCTCTATTATGATATTCCCAAATTTTCATTCACAAGCTGGCAAGATGTTGTGCTGTGATATTCCCCAATTAAATTGAATACTCTGCAATATATATATATATATATATAGATGTTTTATATTTGACGGGAACATGACTTTAACTCTACAATTGGGTCAAAGCAGTTCATATGTTACTCTCTATTTTTAATACTTTTCTTATGTCCTTTTTGTATTTCTATTGTGAGTTGCAAGCTAGTATTTAGTGGATTCTATCAATTTGGATGCTAAGGTTTTGTATTGATCTCTTTTATTATATCTAGCCAGTATGTCTAAATCATAATGATTGTATTCAGTGATTTAACTATCCTTCTTATGTCTTATGTTGACGAGGATCGGACATTTCTCATGTTGCTTATAATTTCAGTCTTTTATACTAACCTCACCATTTCCATATTAACTCATGTGGAGAGATTTGACTCATATGCACATTGTTCATCGGTAATTTAATGGATGACTATATTATGCACACTAAAATATTCATTCTATTGTTTTTGCTAGTCTTATACGAAATATTGACTTCTTCTCTTGTGAGCTGTGATTATATTTATCAGTTTGCTTGTATCCTCTAATTGGTATCGTCTTTGTTTATACAGTTTATGACTCGATCTGAACACCCACTATGATGAAATAATCCCAAGACATCTCCTATGCTACTGGTTAAAATATGGATGAAAATGAGTAATTCCTCGATTATAGTTTTATTGCCTGTTCTGAGTTGTCTTTATTCATCCCATATCATTCCTCTCTATATCGCTTCCAATCATTTTCATTCTTCATTCCCTTGTGCCCTTTGTTGGAGGACATCATAAAACTATCCACCATATATATGTTGATGTATGTGCTCCTGGATTATTGTACTTTCTTCTTGGTTGGGGGATGACTAAATAAGGTATATGTATGGTTGTGTTTATCTCTCTCCTTAATCATCTTCTTTCCTCCTATATTCATTATTGTCTCTTATGATATATCAGATATTATTTTAACACTAGATCTGAATATTGTTCCCATAAAACTATCTGCGGTGGTAATCTTCATATATATATATATATATAATAATTCTTTTTCATGCATTGTATGTCCTTTAGATATTAGCATTCTGTTGTAACACCTCTGTCTATCCTGTTCAATCCTCTTTTACACTCTTACCACTTCATTGAATATCTATATTAAATTCTGTTTGAAATCTTTCTACCGTGCTTTTATTTTTTTGTGGTGTAAATGTTGAGAATATTCATTTTATTTTCATATTCCATAGGGTTTGATCAATCATTTTAGACTATCTACTTTCCCAACTCTCTTGAAATTCTTCTACACTATTGTGTATTTTGCTGAGGATGTACTCTTGTGATTATAATAGCTGATGTCTTTACAATTTGGTATACATACCGTAGAGTACTGAATAGTATACAACAGTCCATTTCCTTCATCAATTTCTATCTTGTCATGCTAAATGAAATTTACAATATACGTTCACTTGGATATGTGATTTGATATTTTGTCAAGGGTAAAAGCACAAATCTATGTCACTTTTTATAAAGAAATGGGATATCAGAATGCAACAGTCCAACATTAATGACAAAAAATAATGGTATTTGTGTTTAGAATATGAAGATGATGTAAATTGATAAAATGTGTAGAATTAGATGAATTTTATGCTTATAATTTTTATAAATTTTTTGAGTAAGAATTTATTCATTTTATTTTATTTTGAAATCCCTTTTTCAATTGTAAAAAATATAGAGTGTAGTTCCCATCAAACAAGTATATGCAAATCATCATTTTTTGTTCTGATTTGAAAATATCTTATAGATAACATGTATAGCTAGGGAAAAAACAAAGAAATAATTATTTTTTATGTATATTTTCTTTTTATTAGTACTCAAGTTCAACATTGTTAGAATCCAATAGTTTTTTCCTCCCATCAAAACTTTCCTATCAAATCTATACCTTCTTGAAAAAAATTATATATTTGTGAAGAGGTTTCTCTCCTTTAGAGATAAATATGTTTTTTAAAATTTTTTTGATATGATTTACTATTTTTTTCCTTTTTCGAGAGATCATCTTCTAAAATGTTGAAATATCAGCTTATAATATTTTGAGATTATAGCATATTATAACTAATCAAAACACTCAATAATTTATATAATGATGATATTGAATCTGAGATTTATAAAAGGATATTTTTATTTATTGAAAAAAAGAAGAGTTTTGATAGGGAAATGAGATTTAATCAAAATAGGTTTTGGTATCCTAAACGGTGACATAGATGTATGCTTTTACCCTCACAGGTTAACCATTAGCTGCTCTTCGAGACCTAGTTTGCAGATAAAGGCATGAGCATGTGATAGTTTGAAAATTTTCACATCAATATTTACATTGCTTGAATAGATCAAAGTAGTAGCATCATGCAATATATCACTGGAATTGTATTATCTTTTTGTATAAATTTAGATAATCACATGCTGGTAGGAAGGCAGGCTCTAATATCATTTGTAATGTCCTGTTTCAGGACATTTATTAATTTTCCTTTTTATTCATATTAATTTGATAATATTTAATTTGATACTCCTCTCGATGTTTGATATTTTATATATATGCATGTTTCATAGAGTCGTGTCCTTTTGTTGATAATAATTACATTGTATTAGGAATTATAATTATATTAATTGTATATATTTATATTAATAATACCATATATTGAATATATATTTTTTATTTATATAAGTTTAATAACATATATTATATCTATTGTTATTAATAGTATTAGTGTTATAAATATTATTTATTCATTAATCTTAGATATAATAGTATATATATATATATATATATATATATATTCAATAGTATATTATTTAAATATCTAATATATATGTATATATATTATACACGTATGATAATATATATTATATATAATAATTTATGTATTTAATTTATATACTTTATTAATCCTTTTAATATTACAAACTTTTATATATTATACTTATTTATTATTAAAATTATATGTCAAAACGGGGATATCACACCCAACTCCTATAGAATTCATAGGCATATATCTCATTCATGGGATAGCCCAACTTTTATGAGCTCGGACACAAAACTCCTCCAGATTTGTAGGTATACATCGCACTTACGAGATTGTCCATAATTGTATGAAATTTTATTTAATATTATAAATAAATTGAATTCTTGATATATTATGTGTTTACAATACCACTATTTCTTCTTCTTTTATTGTCCTCTAAATTGACAAAATGATTCAGATCAACATGTTTTGATTTCTCGGCAATGCTTTTGGGTTTGCTGACACTCGATAATGTGGCTTGTGGGATAGAGTTCATGCAGATTTTCTCGATCATGTTAGAATATTTAATGCAAGTAGCATGTAGTTGTGATGTGGATTGATCTGGAAGTTTTTGTGGACCTATTTAGGTCTTGGTTATCTCTCCTATGTGCATTTAATTTCATTTGTAAAACTTTTAAGGCATTTAGGTATTTAATATATGTCAGAGCCAGCTTGTGGCTCGACATATATTTAATGTGAGTATTTAATTTGAGTTTTAATGATCTTGGATGACCTGTGGCTTAGTTGGGTATAAGTAGGGGCTTTGGTGGAGTATTTAGTCATTGTCATTTAGCTTAGGAAGAGGATGAAGTGTAGGAGAGAACTTTGAAGGCTAGCAGTTATGGCTTGATAAATTGGGAGATTGCTTGGTGGGCTTGTGAGAAGAAGTTAAGATTTCCTTGGGAATTTTCTTCAGAAGTGTAGATTTGGACTAGCTAAGATTAGTGTGGAGTTGGATCTTATCTTTGTTTGAAATCTGCAATTATTAATAAAGATGGCATCTTTATATTGTTGGATTTAAAAGATAAGAATCCTAAATGAAAGATATTTAAGTTACATTAAAATGAACGATGTCTCTATAATAGCTTTAGAGTATTGTAACAACTCCAATGCTTTCTAAAACCCAATCAGTGTCGACTCTTCTACTTCCATATAACTTTGTCTTCTACTAGATACAATTAAAAATTGCTATATGAAAAATCATCATGAAGCTTTTGAATATTATTGATTGTATTGTGTATGATTAGAATAAAAGCTTTTCTACTTGCTTGAAGAGTTGATGCAGTTGAGCATTCTGAATGACCCACTCTAAATCCTTCATTTCTTCTTTGCATTTATTATCTTCAAATCTTGAGATTTTTGTTTTTATTTTCAATATTTTTTTAACTCAATAATCAGTATTAGAGTGAGTTAAACAAAATTCAATTTTCTAGAAAGTGTTGAAGTTTTCTTGGTACCATAGAAGAGGCAAATAAAACAAGAATTGCATAATTTTCTCAAGAAAAAATTTGGGTTGTGAAAGTGCAAATAGAATCACTACTTACCAAGTAGGATTCACTACCTAAATTTCTTCATAAAGAAGAGGGAAAGGGTTCTATATTGGATGAGTATTGGGAGAAAAATTATTTGAAGGCAAGGGAAATGATTTTTCTAGATCACTTTCTAGTAGCATGTTGTTCAATGTTTCATCATAGAAGAAAGCATGAGAAAAATGTGAAAATTTATCTTCATTGTATGAGATATGGTATCAACATTGAACAAGGTTTTCATAATGAAGAAGTTGTACAATCTAAAAATGATGGCAGGGAGAACCACCAGCAGTACGGTGATGAATTGGCATGGCTTCCTTTGGGTAGGTCATTAGTTAAAACCTTGCATTTTCAATATATATATATATATATATATATATATATATTTAAAAATGATGGAAGGTGGGGTTATGTCAAATCATCTTAATGGGTTTAGTACTCTTGTTTCTCAATTAATTTCAACCGACATAAGTTCAAATGATGAGGTAAAAACCATTTTATTGTTATATTCATTTCCAAATAGATGGGAAGGGGTAGTAATATTAGTCAACATGTTAATTTCTACCAAAAATAAATTGAAGTTTGATGAGGTTGCAAGCACAATTCTCTACGAAGACATGAAAAGGAAGAACAAAAAAAATTCTTTTAGAGATCATTTGCTACTATGAGCATAAAGAATAAAGATAGAAGTGGTGACAAAGGAGAGTATAAGGATATTTATTGCAAGATAATAGTGGGCCAATTATGGCCTTAAGTGGGAATGAAAAAATAGGACATCAATAGTAGTCAAATTGATGTGAAATCTTGAATGTGAAATCTTGAACTAGTTATGAACCTTATATAAAAGAATTGTAGGAATAGAAGATGTAGTAAATTGAATATAGTTTCTATAATAATAGCCCTTTGTTGATAAAAAATAATTTAATTTGTCAAAATTTGGAATTTCAATGCAAAAGTATGAAAATTTTAGAAAAAATAAGATGTATGTGTCTAATCAACTTAATCAAAATCAAATGATAACATTTTTTGTTAAGATTCTATATAACAAGTAGACTCATACCTAGATGTGATGCATAATTTTTTTTAAAAAAATTCCAAGTAAATAATTAATTTAATTTTTTTTGCTACAAATTTTAATCAAGAGGCAAAAATGATACTTACTTGTTTTGTGGTACACTAGGCCACAAATAAAGACAATATTGACATTATAAAAAGGCACAATACAAAGCCATAAATGATGGTATAAATAGATCATTTATTAAAGATGATGGAGTTTTATTTCTTGTAGTAGGTAAAGCCAATACAAGTTTACACGTTCTTGATTTTGGTGCTTCCTTTCGTGCTACTCCATCTTAGAGTTTCTTCACAAATTATCATTATGATATATATGGTAAACTTTTTCTTGGAGATAAAATGTAATTTGACATTTTTTTAGAGGAGATATTTTATTGTCACTAAAAACTGGCAGTAAATGGCATTTGAAGGATGTTAGGCATGGTCCAACTCTTAAATACAATATAGATTTTGTGAGTCATCTTTATTCTCGAGGTTGTAATATCAATTTTTCTTTTGATTATTATTGAGTCACCAAAGCTTAGTTTGTATTGTCAAAGGGAATGAAATTAAGAAAATATTTTTTAGAATATACTACTATAGTGGGATCAACTCTCTCTACTAGAAATAGTAACGATAAAATTTTGCATAAAAGACTTGGTCATATGAGCTAGAAGGGTCTTGAAGTAATGCTTCAAAGAGACTAGCTTCTAGATCTTAAATCAATCAATTGGGAGTTATGTGAAAATTGCCTCTATGGAAAATAAAAATTGAACCATATTCATATGGATAGGTCATGTAACGAAACCTTCTTGATTAAAGAGCTTGTGCATTTTGATGTTTTTGGTCATATGGAGGTAACTTTTATCAATGGTGCAAATTACTTTGTCATATTTCTTGATGATTTCACTCGTAAAGTAGGCATTTAAATATATTAAATAAGAAATCATGTGTTTTTTAAAATTTTAAATTTTTTAAGGCTATGGCTGAAAATTAGATTAGGAAGAAAATTTAATGCTTATTAATAGATACTAGTGGTGGGTTTTAATTGTCAGAGTTTGATATATTTTGTAATAATAATGGTACTTGAAGGATTAAAATAGTCTCATTTACACCTCATGAAAATAGTATAGATGAGAGGATGAATCAGACTATTTTGGAGAGAGCTTAGTGTATGCTTTCTAATGCTAGTTTTGGGAAGGAATTTTGGTAGAGACATGTAATACATCTATTTATTTAATTAATCATGCTCTTTCATATTATCTTTATTTGAACATTAATGAGATCAAATTTCCACAATCCATTTTATTATAGTGATTTGTTTCTAGATTTGATTGTGTTAATATCTTTACCATCAAAGTTTCAAATCACACTATGTGATCCATCATTGGGATGAAGAGAAAGAGATGTAAAACAAAGTAAGTGGTAGATGATGAGTGATTTCAAAATTTTGGATGAATGATGGCTTGAGAAAAAAAAATCATTTAATCACCTGCATGCATTTTGTTTTTATGCTAATGTTTTTTATTAAGGCCATAAAAGGCTTTTTATAGGGGACTTGAAACCCAAATTGTTTTACACAAAGATTATAAAGTGAAAGTCCCAAAATGAATAAGTGTTTTGATCAACAAACAAACCTTCCTTTTTGTTTGGGGGTTTTGGGTCCCCTTCAAACATGCTTTTACCTAATAAAAAAAAATCCACCCACAAACATTTCCAACAAAACTTTGCTAAAGCAAAAAATAAAATTGGAACTTGAGAGACACAATAAACTGTCTAGCTAGAGAAAATGAAACAAAAAACTAAACAACAAAAAAGTGAAACAAACAAGGCTAAAGCTTCTATCTTTTCTTGTAGCTCCTCTTATAAAATTTTAATCTTCTCACTAACCTATTTGATATCTTTCTAGTTGACTTGGATCTCTTTTAAATGTTTCTTCTTCGTGTTTTGATGCTTATGCTAACATTCCAAGAGAGCAAAGAATGAAAATAGATTTAAAAACCAATAGATGCATATATCTCGATTATAGTGAAGATTAATTTGACTTTTAATTATGGGATCTAGTAGCTCAAAAGGTGACTCATAGTTTTAATGTAGTACAATTTCATTTTGATGGAGGGTCTAGACTTGCAAGGCAACCCAATGAGGCACAAACCCTTGGAGCTACCAACTAATGAAAGCCACCACATAGACTTTTTTGGAACCTGATATGGGCCCACTTGTGCCTGAAACCTCTTTGGCTTAGAGTCAAGGACTGAGGGGCATCCATGACATCAAAATCACCTAGGGTATGATCTTGGCCTCATCCCTTATGATGTCAAAGTCTTGCACTCAACAAGACTTCTTCCCTAGTGGGCTCTTTATGAACCATTTAGCTTCACTAGTCAACCAAGGGCCCATTGACTTTCTTAGATTTGCATAAAATAGTTACTACTTCTAATAATTATTTCAAATATATTTTACTTGACAATGATATACATCCTATCTCATTGAACACAATTCATCATGATAAATCTCTTAGTATTTTTTCCATAGTTTCATTCTTGTCAACTCCTACACTTAAAATATATAATATACGACTCCAAATATATACTATACCTTTGGCTAGGAGTTACATACAATTTCCTCCCACACCATTGGCTAGCATTATCTTTGAGGGACAACCCTCTCTTTTTACTCTTCCCCCTTGTCCTTAATCTAGCCATGAGACCATAAGGTAGTCCCAACTTCCTACTTGTAATGCTTCCATGATAGGCAGTGGTTCACCTAAAATGCCCACTACCCTATTTTCCTTGTTCACTTCATACAATTCAACTGACAACATATTGACTCAGCCTTTTGTTGGACTGTTGTATCAACCGTGCTCTCAACACACCCCTTGTAGTATAACAGAGCTACCCCACACTATAAAGTTTTTTGATCACTCAATGGGAATAATGACCCTTGTGCTCCACTCTTTATACACCCAACCTCTATCAAAAAAATCATTTCCCATGATGACTTAACCTTCAAATTATGCAACTTTATTCAATCAACTTATGCTTCCACACCACCTATCCATGTTTCCTTTTGCATTCCAAAAATATGTGTTCACGATTCACTAAAACCCAAGACTTGGTTCCCCTAATGCAAAATATTAGGGCCCATTTGGTAGTAGGCATAGGAATTGACAATTGGAATCAATATTCCAGAATTGTTATTGTGGAATATGAATTTGACTTCTCTATTTGGTTACACAAAATAGAAATTAGAATTGAACCATCTTAAAGATTTCAAATTTATTAAATCATCTATATTGATATCTCACAATCAAACTCCATCCTCAAATAAACTGGAAGAAATCCCACAAATCAAACTAACATTTATAGACAATGTCACCATACATTGATAGTTATCTAAAAAACTTTGCATGAAAAGCATGAAATTTCTATCCACCATCTCTATATTTGGCTTGTCCATGGA
Organism: Cupressus sempervirens; assembly: GCA_028749045.1. Classification (NCBI taxonomy): domain Eukaryota; kingdom Viridiplantae; phylum Streptophyta; class Pinopsida; order Cupressales; family Cupressaceae; genus Cupressus; species Cupressus sempervirens. The sequence continues at coordinate 400,774,991 of CM053785.1, read as the reverse complement.
TCATTTGCTCCATATTAAATCAATAGTAAGAAACTTGGTGCTTTTCTTGAAAAACCTCGATCTATGTGCTTTGGCATTTGAAGAAAATTGATAACTCCAATGCCTATAGAGATCTCCCAAATCATGAGCATCATTGGAATCAAAACTATCACAAACTTTTAACCTCTCCTCTTCTTGAGATAGAGTAGCCTCATCATCACCGCAGATTTCAAATTTTGATTAAATATTGTAAAAAAAAGTTAGATATATAGATTACTATTCCAATAATAGATATTTTTGTGGAATCAACAAATGCTTGTTTTGGGTCAAAATGGGAATACAAATTCCAATTTGACACAACCAAATTGAGAATTAATTTTTTTTGGAATTTGTTGATTCCTATTCCACTCCAATTTTACCAACCAAATGGGTCCTTAAATTCCCCCAGAGTACCTTCCAAATCATTTGTCATGTCGATTCTACATGAGCTAAACTCACAATCAATAGATTAGAAGGAACAACATAGGGATGACTGGTTGACAAATATACAAAGTGTACAACACTAAAATGTTGATAATTTAGAGAGACATCCCAAGAAGATTTGATGATTGTGAATTAGTATTTTCTTTAGGTTTCGATCAAGCAAAGCCTAAAACATTTATGTTCCGATTAGGCAAAGCCTCAAGTATTTAAACAAAACTTGAATAATATTAATTTAATGCACGAGACACATGTAATGGAAGATAAATTGGGGTCTTTAAATGCTAATCTGATATGGGATTTCCTTCCTCTTCTATCTAGTCTAAATCCTCTTAAACATAAATGAATTAATAGGATAAAAGAGAAAGATAGAGGATGAAAAGGATATAGGGTCAAATTAGTGGTGAAATAGTTTTCTCAACAAAAGTGCATTGGCTTTATGAAATTTTCTCATGAACTATAAAAATGCCAACAATTCAATTAGATTTGGGAATGGAAGAAACTTTGGATCTTAAGCTTGAGAACGTTGATGTGAAAATACCATTTCTACACGGTAATATCAAGGAGAAATTATATATGCAATAGTGTGAAGGTTTTGTTAAATAGGGACAAGAGGATTTATATTGTAGGTTGAAGAGGATTTCTTATAGGGTTAAGAAAGCTCCAAGATAGTGGTACTTTTAATCAAATTAATTTACGACTCACCAAAATTTTATCTGCTACAAATAAGACCCATTTTTTTATTACAAGCATCTACTTTATCTTGATGATGGGTGGGCTGCTAGGAATAGTGTGTGAGTTGTCCATCGATTGAAAATAGATTTGGATCTTCATTTGTTTATGAAATATTTAGGTTTAGCAAAAAGGATTTTTAGGATGGATGTAATCTGAAATAGATGAAAAATAGGAAATTTGATTATCTCAAGAAAATATATTTTAAAAGTGTTTGAGAGGTCCAATATGTCAAATGTCAAATCTTATTACTACTCAATTGGCTACTCTCTTCCATTTGTATTCTAAGATGTGTCCCTCAATTCCACAAGAAGAAAATGAGATGTATGGTGCTCTGTACTCTTTGATAGTTGTTAGTTTAATGTATGCGATGGTTAACACATGTCCAAATATTACTCATGTAGTGGGTGTTGTGAGTATCTTTATGAGTAATCCTAGAATTATTTTTGGAAAGTAGTTCAATAAATTCTTTGATATTTTAAAAGTAATTCTTCTCATGTTTTAAGTTTTACTAGTAAGGCTACTCATCTTTGTGGTTATGATGATTGTAATATGGATAAAGATTTAGATAAGACAAGATCTACTCTAGGCCATTTACTTTCATTGGGGCAACAATCAACTAGGCTTATGAAAAGAAACAAGTTGTTCTCTTTCCTCTATTGAGGGTGAATACATTTCTCTCATTGAGGCAATTAAAAAGATTATATGGTTATAATGATTTTTTGGAGAGTTGGGCTATAATCAATCAGATTTTCACCTATTTTGTGATAATAGGAGTGTCATTCATTGGGCTGAAAAATCAACTTTCCACAGTCACATAAAATATATCAAGGCTAATGTAATTTCATTCATCAAGCTCTTTAAGAAGGAAAACTAATGCTATAGAAGATTGATACTAAAGTTGATCCTAGATATATGTTAACAAAGGTAGTATCCTTAGAGAATTTTGAGTTTTGTAGAGCTTATCACAACATTATCACAAAATAGCCATAAAATTATAAGTATGAGATATCTCTATGCAATTGTAATTGGACTTCAAGTGAGAGATTGGAAAGGTTTTGGAATATTGTAACAACTCATAAAGTTTCTAAAGCTCAATCAATGTTGAATCTTTCACTTCCATACTGATTCATCTTCAACTAGATATGATGAAAAAAGATACTTGAAAAAACATTTTAAAGCTACTAAGTTTACTAATTGTACTATGTGTTATCAGAATAAGAGTTTATTCCATTGCTTGAAGAGTGGATGGAGTCCAACATTCTTGATGAACCACTATAAATCATGTCCTTCTTCTTTGAATTTATTATCTTCCATATTTAAGAATTTTAGTTTATTTAATGCATTTCTTTTAATTCAAAACTCTTTCCATGTGTCTTATGTGGATATACAATAGAATCCATGAATAGTCTCTTTTTAAATTATGATTTTTCGAAACATTGTTAGTAAGGGATATAGTTCTGACTTAATAGGAATAGTTCTCTAAATAAATTCCTGACTATTACAATTTTAGTCTTGTCCCTTTATGTAAACTTCATCTCTTCTTTTTTGTCATCTCAAACTTTAGTGCCCCTTACACCCTATTTTTATTTTGAGCATATTTCTAGGAAGAACTAAAATGATTTAAAAAGGAAAATAAGTTATATTTTTAAATTATTGATCTCAAATGTATAGTGATCTTTGTAATCAAGACCATGGATAGTTTGAAGCATTGGGACACATTCCCTTTTGAGTGTTGATAGGCATGTCCTTACTATTCCTTTAATAAATATAGCACTTTAGAAAAAAAATTGTCATTACATATAATCTTATATCAAAAATGAATATGACAAACTAATTATCGCCTCCTAGACTAGGTACTTACCAAATAACCCTTTCCTTCATCCCTTCTCTTAAGACTTACATGTGACCCACCACTATGGTGGGTTAGAATATGGCTGATAACCCCTACACTTTCAAATAAGGAGACTCATTCTTTGCATTATCCTTTTTTTGAGACATAAGAAGATATTTTCCCATTCCTGTAAATACCACCTCAACTTTTGAATTTCATTTCCATGGTAGATTGAATTAAGTCTAGATGCCACTAAAATAGAAATGCTAGCATTTTGAGTCAATTGTTCTATTGTATGCCATTTTATTCTTCTTTCAATTCTCTTTGAAGAATACATGTTTTATGGTTATTTTTAAACATCTTTTAATTTATATTTCAAAAATAAAAATTGCTACTAAATGTAGGAATATTTTTATCATGCCTAGAAAGGGATGACTAAATTTATTATTGGTTATTTGCAATTTAATCATTAAATAATGTGGCATGTTAAAAAGTGAGAATTCACATTCGCATCCTTCTTTTTAATTCAACTTACTATTGATGTTGCATCAAATGAATGAGACAATTGAAAAACTCAATATATTAACATTTTACTTTCTTGTAATGGATAGTGAAACCTAACCTAATGTCCAGGCCCTTTCCTAAGCTAATCTAATCATAACCATAGAAAATAGATTAATCATCTTATGACTAATTGTATTTCATATGTGAGAAATATAGTTTAAATGTAAAGTGATTCATTTCATTTTACATTTTTAGTTAAGATGCCATTTGCAAAGAAGAAGTGTTTATTTCTTTCAATAAGGTTGTATATCAATTTTTTTTCCTTAATTATCTTATAGATATTATTCCTAGGATTTTAATTTTATTGTTGTATGACCTTTCTTTTTAATAAAGGAAAGGAAATAGAATCCTATATATACAATATTGATTACAAATATTAAAATTTGATCATTTAGATCAACTATAATGTACCCAATTCAAACTAGGACAAAGCATAGCTGAAAAAGAAAACTAGCATGCCCCTATAAAGCTTAATTTTAAACTAACACACCACTGATACAACCATTACATCATACATAACTCTGTTGCTTATGAAATGTGATAAACAACTATAAAAAAAGATAAATTTAAAGAGCCACACCAACAGACTAATAAGACTACCCATTATGGTAAATATATTACATAATAGAAATATTCCCCAAAATTCATGCATTCATTGGATGCCATACATAGTCAAGAAGATATCACTCCACTTCCATAATTGCTAAATTATCTCCCACATCTGTGATGCCCAATGAGAAACACTCTTGTATGACCATTTATTATCTTAACAATTTTATACTCTCTTTTTTTCTTTGTTTCACCCTAGATGTCATTTGTTTTGGACTTAAATACATCTAAAATTTACACTAAGTTTACATATGATTATTATTTTTTTTCTTATTTATATTACATAGACAAAGGAAATTATCTACTAGGAAACAAAGATTCAAATTAAAAGAAAGGAAACTTATATCTCAACCCTCTTTCAATTCTTATTGAATTTGAAGTGGTTGAACTCCTAGTACGAGAACTATTAGAAACTATCTATAAAAATATTATGTTACACATGTACAAAAATTTGTGATAGAATAAATTGCATAGGTATGCCATTTTGTATTAAAAAATAAGGACCATCTTTTTGTTTCTTCTATTTTCTCATTTGTTTGGTTTTGACTGGTTTTATTTATTTATCTTTTCATAACATCTTTTTGTCAAAATTTTATTAAGTAGGAGATATTTTCCATGTCAAGTAAAATTGTTATATGGCTATCAAGATTCAACTATGTAGTTTTTGAGTCAAACTTATTGACCCATGTTTCATGGGTAGTGGTTTACACAAATCCATCACCCATAGTTTTATCACACTTTTAGACTTAGTCATCCCAACATGAACATAAAGATAAAATTTAGAATTAGAATTCTTTTCTTGAAACAAATGTGTTGAGGGTTTCTTACAATACCTTAATTGTAGATTTATAGTGGGGGCCATTCTTTTTCTTCTCGTTTGATTTCTTTTCTAATATTTCTATCATGTTTTTAATTAGTATTTTTATATTTTATCATCTCAAGTGTTCATCTCTTATTTTTTCATCCATTTTCTTCATCATTTACTAGGTCAAATATCATTCCTAGTCGATTAATTGTGAGCTTGGACTATCACATATTTTTCTAGTTGTGATATTTTCTTAACATTTATATTCCACATTTTATTAAATTTCCCTTTATTTTTCTTTCTAGATTTTGTATTTCTTATCTATATGGACATTTGAGCCCAAAGATGGGTCCACCTATTAGAGTTTGCGGATTTCTTTTCTTTGTGACATTATAATGACATTACTCCCCTTGAGCCCTTTATGTCTAGAATTAGACTTATGGACTTAGTTTTATTTATCCCTTTTTGAGAAAGTTCTTTGCAAACCCTAAATATTGACTCTCATACTTTAAAGAAGAATTCTCTTTTTAAGAATCAATGAATCAATCATGATCCTAATTTTTTTTATTGTATAAGATTTTCCAAAAGTTTGATCCTTAGCTATCCTATTTTATATAGTCATGAAGAGCATGGGTTTTTAAATTATCTTATTTGGCTACTTGTGAAGATATATTGTCAATTTTTGAACTTTGACCCAACATATAAAATCAATTCTCTCAATTGCATCCTTCATCATGTCCAATTACTCATTCAATGGGTTTCCTAAAGTCTAATATCTAATCACTTTACACTATGTCTAATCATAAATTTAGGCATGTCCTTACTTGAATAATTTATTATTATTTTCCTTAGAGTCTAATTACTAAGCATTTAAAACAAAATTATGGGTCAAGATCATGATTTTGGGCTGTTCTTATTTGGAATATTGATTTTGTGATTTCCTTGAAATATGATCCATAAATTCTTTATGTTATCTCTCTATTGGTGTCATAAATTTGGTATTTCTTTATTATGTAGTTACTAATTTCACTCGTTTTTTTTTTTTTAAGAGAATGATTTCAAACATAGAAAACCAATGTTTGAGGGTGCGATGATTCAAACATACAAAATCAAGGCCTTATGTGTAGAAAACACAACACTGCTCACGTTTTGAAAGCATCATGTCATAGAATTGCTATAATTTAACAATTTCTTCTCCTTCCAGTATACGACTTTTGGAGGTTGGCTCTCCCAAAATATTGAAATCAATTACTTGCCGAGAAAGTCTTATCTAAATATGACCGAAATCTATTTTGATGTGAGGTTAATATGTTCAAGGTCACTGAATCGCAGCTCTACCGTTCTCTGAGATTGTGACGTTCTTAAACCCCATAGGCTTTTGAAGTCCATTTTCATGAATTGTCGTTGTTTCTGATCTAATTCAATGAAGGTTGGTTTTATTTTGAATTCTTTCTAAAGAATAAAGTTTTTGTTGTACATTTAAGTATAATATAGTACTCCAAGATAAATCTTTTTGTTTGTGATAAGAGTAAGGTAATTATTTATGTTTTTAAAGTAAGGATGAGGTGTAAAATAATTATTTATTATTTTAAAAATTGATTAATCTAATAGTTTAATTAGAATTTCTAATATTTTCTTTCTTATTAATTCAATTGGTCATTGGTGTTGCCAAATGAATGAGATGATTAAGAATTCAAATAAATTAACATTCTACTTCCTTGTAATAGTGAAATTGGCCTACTCACTTTATTTCCAACCATGTTATATTCATCCAGATGGTAAAATCATAGTACTAGATTGAAGAGTGACAAACTCTCTATTAACTATGCTCATAGACTAATTCCTCATCATCTTGAATTCTCTTCTATTTCACAAACAAGTCCTTTTTACATCCATTAACATTAATTTACATGTATTATCACCATACATCAAGATTACTACTTTATCATTATAGATCAATTTGACATGACTTAGGATTGGCTTTTGTCAAATCAATATAGTACATGAACAATCCTTGAAACTTAAATCTTAAAATCAAATTCTTTATTGTGTGTTTCCTCTACTACTTATTATGAGCCTTGACTTAATTACATGTTTTGTATATATAATGTCATGGAAATTTTGTTGAGTTATAAAGTGGTAAGAGCCATTAAAGGAAGACTTATAGAAATGTAAAAGAAGAATCTATACATTAATTTTATATGAGATAATCATTTTAAGAAGGCCTCTTAACCACTCTTTCTAGAAAGTTATAGAGTTTTAGTAAGACCTATATCCATTCCTTGAATATTTTAAGAAAAAAATGTTACTAGTTATGGAGTGAATCTGACACATGTCTGAAGTACCTCCTAGAATCCTAAAATATTCTAAAACAAATATGAAGAAGATGCAAAAATCCTTCTTGAAACTATTAAAGAAAACGGGTAATAGATACAATGTTCTACTTATAAATACCATTTCAAAGAAGTTGATTCTTACTATGCAGAGTAAATTACAAAAAGGATTTAGACATAATATAATGGAAAAAGAGTAAAAAAAAAAAATGAAAGGAGTATTCTTGTCATAAAAAATAAATTACTAAGTACCCACATTATGGGCTATAAATCATATAGTAGTCACCATGTGCTAGTATTGGTCTCTAGAGGTACATGTAGAACTAGTGACATGTGTAGTGTCAGCTCTTGAGATTACTTTTGAAGCATTATATAATTAGTCAATGCATCTCTTGGAAGTGATCAAATATCATGCACATTTCTCAATTGGTTCTTTTTAATGTATTCACTCCTAGTGAGAGATTCTTTATGATGATCATGCACCAACCTTTACCATACTATCACATGGCATTTAGTAGCACTCATTATGTTCTTTAAATATACATGACTAGGTAAGAATGTAAGGGAAGAAGAATTGGCAAACAATTATATTCTAAAATCAAATACAAGCATAAAATTAAAAAACCTCATATAGTTAATTTGTTATTTTTGGCCCCCTTTCTTCTTCATCACAAATTTTATTCAATATAAGGTCTGAATGAGGATAACATGTTTACTAATTTATTTAGAAAACTTATCAATAACATCTTTATGCACCACCATGACAACATGTTATCTAGAAGATTAATATAAATATTTCCATATGACACATTTCTATCAAATTAGTCATACCTATAAAATAAGGTTAGTGATATAATAAAGATCAAACCTTGAAGTCAAGGTCAATCTGCCTTTTTTAATTATGAATTTGAGATATTCACCAAAATGGGAAGAATAATTTTTAAATATTAGAGAACCATTTTCAAGAATTTATTAGCATCATTTATACATTTTTAACCTATATGTACCATAACTAAATTATTTATTTATCTTTTTAAAATCTATTTCAATAGTTCATCAAATCTATATTAAAGGTTAATTATTTGAAAAATGTTATATTTTTGAAGTAGCGAATATATTTAATTTAAAATAATCTTTCTTTAAATATAAATAGTAAATACTATAACTCCAAACTACAAATTTATTTTTAATTTAGGTTGCAGATCTACTTTTTCTCACTTTCTAGTATTTTATATCAAAATTTATTAGGGTTTGTATTGGGCTCTTGTGTTTTCATTGATTACCTTACCTAATATAAGGGTTTTCTTTATTCATCTTATATTTATCCCATTCTAGATCCCCTTAGTTTGCCGATTATAATTTATATTTTGTACTTGATTTTAGGTCTAATTATTGAAATATTATCTTATTTACACTTTAACCAAGGGAACATAAATTAGAAATAATTTACAAATAAAAATAAAAGAAATCTATTTCTTTCCACATCTCTTTAAGTTTGAATTTCTTTAGTTCCTAATAGGGTAGTTAGTTTAGAGGATCTCCAAAAGTGTCTTGTTGAAATATAGGGGTATGTGGTTTTATACCATGCATAGATACCCCATTTTTTGTTTGTAAAGTAAGCAAGCCAAAATTTAAATATTTTTTGATTAAGAAATACAAGTTTTTTACAAGGCTGCTTGAAACCCACCAATTAACAAAAAAATACTACTTAAAGTCTAGAGCTAGCAACAAATAAACATAAAACAACAAGCCAAACTAGGCCACCAGAACTAAACTAAATAAAAACAACCACAAAGAGGAACACGAAGAAAAAAAACCACAAAAAGCTAGGGGATAGAAAAAAAACTAGGAGCACCAATCAAGGAACCATATCTTTGACTAGCTCCATAGTCTTGAGCTCCAGCTCTCCCATGGTCTCTATCATGACAGTCTTCAATTGAATATCATCCAGAGACTCCTTCTTTTGGTTGGGCTCTCATCCTATAGGAAGACATCTTCATCTGTAACCCTGATTTCCTCTTCGTCCTTTTCCTCCTTTCCCCTATTTCTTTTCTCCATCATTGAGTACAACTGAATTATATTGTCATTTGATCCTTTGATTATGTTGAGGCTCTAGTTAGCAAAACTATGGAGAGAGCTCTCCATCCTTTCCACTCCTTCTTCTATCTCAGTAACCCTCACATCCAACTTTCTTATTTTGATGGTCCCATCCCCCCCTTCCGTCCTTTGTTTCCCCTGCATCCTGATACTTGGTTTATTTTGGATGTTTTAATCTAGTTTCAATTTGAGTTTTTTCCTCCTTTTGATGCACTTTTGTCGCTAGTAATTTTAAAAAGAAGCTATAAATTTTGTATATTTATTACAAAACACACTTGTTTGGTTTCTTGTATCATTTTCATTTGGTAGCTAGCCAACTAATTATAGTTATCAAGTGATTTTTGGAACCCTAATGTCCATGATATGATATAATTTTTCCTTACCCCCTAGCTTTCCAATGTTAAGATAGTTTGAACCATGTATGTGTCATTCTATTTTGATTAGTATTTTGACTTTATAGTTTTACTTTTGTGTTTTCAATCACTAGTTCATGTACTTTTTTAACTTCAAGTATCCATTCAAAAATAATTATCCAATGCCTTAACTATTTATTAGGTAGGGCACTTTTACTTGTTGGATATAATTATTCAATTTTGTGTTGTCTTTGATGTTAAACAAATGTCATATCAATTATCAATCAAAATCTACCGAGCTCAGTTGGTCAACAAGGCAAAAGACAGAGTCTACCAAGCTCAAAAGGTTAGTAAAGAGAATTACAAAATCTACCGAGCATTTTTGGTGGTTATATTGTGAAGACAGCTTCAACCAAGCTCACTTGAGCACTGAAGGATTTTATGGGAGAAGAAAATTTCTACTAAACTCACAAGGTCAGCGAAGGAAAATAAGTTCTTACCAAGTTCACTCGGTCTCCAAAGGATTTTGCAAAATTTGTAGTGTTTACCGAGTTTCACTTGGTTAACATTGGAAATCATTTCTGGAGTAGTATTTACTGAGCAAGGTTGGCCAATAAAGGATTTCATTGTTTTGGGAAATAAGGTTCAATTATTTCATGTAATGTTTGTAGCTGACTAATATATTATTTATTGGTAAATGTAACTTGTAAATGAGCTAACTTGACAATCTGTAATGTATAAATAAAAGGTCAAGTTGTGTTTTCAAATGTATGGATGGATGGATGTATGAATGAGTGAGTATGCAAGTGAGTTGATTGTGAAGAAGAAGTATGAGAAAATTTTGAAGAAGGATTAGATATCCTTGAGGAGCAGCAGATTTGTATTTGATCAGAGATGATCTATTGAAGCAGAGCAGAGATCTGTATCATCAAAGTTCAGTTGCATCTTATTTAGGTCACTTATTATTACTTTCTCACCATTGTAGTAGTAATTCCTAAATCTCTTAACAGAGTTGGTCTAACAACCATTTTTGTAAATCCTCTAACAAGGTGGACAGTTCAACTGAATTGTTCTAAAGTCCTCTAGCAAGACCACTTATAATAGGGTGATTAAATCCTATAACTAGGTCACACCTAACAATGTGTTCTAAACCTTTAACATGGTTGGCTCCTAAGAGGGCTCACTTCAGAAGAGTGAAAATTGGTAGCTAATTACTTGGTAGTTTTTTCCATATTGGGTTTCCACGTTAAATCTAGTGTCTCTTATATTCATGTTATTTTCTTTTGCATACATGTTAATAATTATGAATGGTTAAGATTGGTAACAAGTTAATCTACTGAGTTACAACATTTTCTTGTGTGGCTATCGGGTGATAGCAATAATTAAGTTTTAAAACATCTAAGGGATCTGTGGATTTATTTTTATGGTAACTAATTCAACCCCCCTTCCCCTCAGTTAGTCCATCTATATTGCCAATAATTGATATCATAGCTTTTGGTTCTTGTAGGAAGGATTTCAAGGATCTAAGCTAAAGATTGGGATGTATTACAGGAGGGAAATTCCAAGGCTTAACAGGGATAAAATTTCAGCATGGCAAGGTCTCATGAGACTCCATCTAGCTTCTATTGGAGACACAAGATTGAAATATCTAGATGAAGCATATGTAATTCCTTTTGGTACATTATCTACTAATGACATTGTTGAGCAAAAGACTCATAACATCATGATGATAGACATTGCATCTGCCCTAAGCTATGAAGAATTTGATGATGTCAAGGACTACAAAAAATTCTCTAAAATGTGGAACAAGCTGAAAGATATATATGGAGGTGATGATAATGTAAGAAGAGCCAAAGAAAAAATTTTAAGAGGACAATTTGATCAAATGAGGATGAGAGAGGATGAAAACATTGCAAAATATGTTGAAAGAGTGAAAGCAAGTGTTAGTGCAATCAAAGCTTCTGGAGGATATATCAAGGAGGAAATAGTTATAAGTAAAGTTCTTAGAACATTACTTCCCATTTATGCAATAAGAGTTTCTATAATTCAAGAAAGAAGATGCGAAGCAAACCATAAGATAAATTTAGAGGCCATAGTTGGAAGATTGACTACATTTGAGCTAGATAACTATGATAAGTATTTTTCAGCTACCACGAACATTGAATCAGAATTGAAGCCATGCTTTCACTCAAGGAGAAAGGCAAGAAGATAAAGGATTCTCAATCAGAAAGTGAAGAAGAACTAGAATAGAGTTTTGACAATGATCTTGAGGTAGTTAAAGCTCTACTTGCAAGGAAATATTCTAGAGACAAAGGGAAATACAAAGGTAAGGTTCCTCTAATCTATTTTTCATGATAGGAAATTGGACATATTGTTGCTAGGTGCCCAAACAAGCAGAACAAGAATGAGAAGAAAAGTCACAAGTGCAATGGCAAGAAAGACTTCAAATCATTCAAGGAAAAAGGCAAGAAAACATGTTTGATGACTAAGGATTCTAATGATTCTGATGATGAAGAAGATGAAACTATGTACATTGCTATGAAAGATGAGTTTGACAATGATGAGGAAATGGCACCTATCTCTGATGTGAGCAGAAATGATACATGGATTATAGATAGTGGTTTCTCTCATCATATGACTGGTGATAAAACTAAGTTTGAACATTTTGAAGACTATGATGGTAGTAGTATGAGATTTGGTAATAATGAGCCTTGTTGCATAAAAGGAATAGGAAGAATCTCACTAACCAAAGAGCTTGTATGTGATAATGCTTATTGGGTAGCAGGACTAAAACACAATCTATTGAGTGTGGAAAACCTACTCAATAATGGATTTAAAGTGGAATTCATGCATGGAAAAGCAAGACTGCTGGATGATAAAAAAAAGCTGATTGGATCAGACACACAAACAAAAGGTAACTTGTTCTATCTTGAACTTAGTGAAAGTTCATGTTTTATTGCTCAAGTTGAAGAAAGTTGGTTATGGCATAGGAGGTTGTGTCATGTGAACTTTGATAACTTGGTGAAAATAAGTAAATTTAGGAAAGTAAGAGGCATTCCTAATATAAAGAAACCTGAGGTTGGTCTATGCAAGAATTGTCAAATTGGTAAGATGGGGCAGACTAGCTTCAAAATTAAAATCTATTAGTCTGAAGAAGTTTTAGAAATTGTGCATATTGATTTATGCAGACCTATTGGAATTGAAAAATATACTGGTGAAAAGGTCTTCATTCTTTTTATTGATGATTACTCAAGAATGATGACTGTCATGTACCTGAGAGAGAAATCAGAAGCATTTGAGAAGTTCAAATGGTATTTGGCCAGAGTAGAGAAGGAAATAGGAAAAAGACTAAAATGCTTGAGGTCAGATAGAGGTGGTGAATTCATTTCACCTGACTTCAATAACTTTTGTATTGAAAGAGGGATCAAAAGAAAGTATCAGCCCTTGGAACTCCTGAGCAAAATGGAATAGCTGAAAGAAGGAATAGATCTATCATGGACTACGCAAGAACCTTAATGATTGAAAAGAAAATTGCTATCAAATACCGGAAGGAAGCTACAACATTGTAGTTCATACCTTGAACTAAGTATAGCTAAAGAAGGATTCATTCAAAACCCCCTATAAGTATGGTATGGCTATAAACTTGATGGAAGTTACCTAAAGGTATTTGGAAGCAAATGTTACATTTTGAAAGAATCTAGAAAAGATAAATTTGATGTGAAGGGTGATGAAGGAACATTTTTGGATTATTCTTACAAAAGTAAGGCATATAGATGTTTGAATTTGTCTACTCACAAAGTTATAGAAAGTGCACATGTGAAAGTTGATGAGTTTGCAGAAAGAACTGAAGGAGAAAGAAAAAGGGAACCAAAAGATTACAAGAGATTTTTTTTCATTGAACCTAATACGATGCGAGATGCACTTGTCAATCAAAAGTCTTCTACTCCCGAGTCTTCAGTAACCAAGTTGTAGGAAGTTCAAAATGAGCTACAGGAACCTGAGTCACATTCTAATGCTACCGAGCCAATGCCTACCGAGTCTAAAGGACTTGAGCAGCAGACAAATCAGCCAGAACCTCAAGTTGAAATACAAGAGGATGAGAATGCAAAGCATTCAAAAGGCAAGGAACCTATATTAGCTAAGTATGTCAAGAGACATCATGCACTATATTAGATCATTGGAGACAATTTTGAAGGTATTATGACAAGAAGTAAGTTGAAAGATACTTGTTTACTTGCTAATTTTGAACCTAGAAATGTCAAAGATGCATTAGAAAATGAAAGTTGGATTAAGGCTATGAATGAAGAGATAGAGCAGATAGAGAAAAACAAAACATGGACTCTTGTACCTAGGCCTAAAGATAAAAATGTGATTGGAACTAAGCGGGTATTCAGAAATAAGTTGAATGAAGATGCTAAGGTGTCAAGGAACAAAGCTAGACTAGTATGCAAAGGATATTCTCAAGAAAAAGGAATAGATTATGGAGAGACATTTGCTCCTGTTGTAAGATTGGAAGGTGTTAGGACCTTACTTGCATATGTTGCATACAAAGGATTTAAGGTTTATTAGATGGATGTTAAGTCAACATTTCTCAATGGTATACTACATGAAGAAGTTTACATTGAGCAACTTGAAAGTTTTGTTGATCTAGACAAGAAGGAAATGGTCTACAAACTACATAAACCATTGTATGGTCTGAAACAAGCCCCTAGAGCATGGTATGAAAGATTGCATAGCTGTCTTATTCAGATTGATTTTTAAAGAACTAATGACAATAGTAGCTTGTATATCAAGGAAGGATCAGATAATAAAGTTGTTTTGGCAGAAATATTTGTGGATGATACTTTGTTCATAGGAAATGACAATCTTTGCAAAGAATTTTCAGAACAAATGAACAAGAAATTTGAGATGTCAATGTTTGGTGAGATCAAATTCTTTGTTGGTCTTCAAATTCAACAAAGTAAGAATGGCATCTATATCACACAATCTAAATATATCAAGGAGATACTAAAATTTTTTTGTATGGAAGACTACAAATTAGTTGGGACTCCTATGTGTACTAGATTGAAACTTACCAAGGATGATGAGTCAAAGGAGGTAGATCAGACATTGTATAAATTTATGATTGGAAAGTTGTAGTATGTAGTGCATACAAGGCCATATATTGCCCTTGCAGTTGGTATTGTAGCAAGATTTTCAAAAAAACCAAGAGAAAATCACATGATGGCAATAAAAAAGATCATGAGATATTTGAAAGGAACTAAAGATTATGGATTATGGTACAAATTTGGAGGTAATCTGGATTTAAAAGTGTTTATTGATGTAGATTGGGCAAGAAATGTTGATGAGAGAAAAAGTAAAAGTGGAGGAGCTTTCTTTCTTGGAAAGAGGTTGGTTTCTTGGACAAGTAAAAAGAAAAATTGTACATCCCAGTCCACAATAGAAGCATACTATGTTGTAGCAGCAGTAAACTGTTCTAATATTATTTGATTCAAACAATTATTGGAAGACATGAAGGAGGAAATCAAAGAGCCTGTTGTTATGTTCTGTGACAATACAAGTGCAATTAACATATCCAAAAATCTAGTGATGCATTCAAAAACCAAGCACATTGCAATAAACTATCAATTTGTTAGAGAATTGGTGCAAGATAAGGAGATCAGATTGGAATATGTCCATACAAAAGAATAAATTGCTAACATATTCACAAAGCCTTTACCTAAGGATGCATTATTGTATCTAAGAGGTAAGTTAGGGGTCATTCCCCTATTTGAAGCTCAATAAAATGAAGTTTTAGTGATGCATCAACAGATATCAAGTTGACGATCTTTCAGTTGATGCAAAATAATCATGGAAACATTGCATATGAATTAGTACATAAGGTACATTACTATTCATTTGGTTTGTGTTGTCTTTGGCATGTGTTGTCAAAGAGGGAGAGTATACTATCATATCTTTTTGAAATTTGAATTTTGATGTTTGTAAAGAAGCTATGTAATTCCTTCACACAGAGAGATTACTGTACTTAAGAATTTGAGGAATGAAATGTAAGAGAGAGAAACATTTTGTTAGAAAAGACTTATTTTCAAATTGCATTGTGCTATGACATGTTGTGTTGCCATCAATGCCAAAGAGGGAGATTGTTGGATATAATTATTTAATTGTATGTTGTCTTTGATGTTACAAAAATGTCATATCAGTTATCAGTTAGAATCTACCAAGCTTAGTTGCTCAACAAGGCAAAAGATGGAATCTACTGAGCTCAGAAGGTTAGCAAAAAGAATTACAGAGTCTACCGAGCGTTTCTGGTGGTTATACTGTGAAGATAGTTTCTATCGAGCTCACTCTAGCACTAAAGGATTTTATGGCAGAAGACAATTTCTATCGAGCTCACAAGGTTAGCAAAGGAAAATTAGTTCTTACCGAGTTTACTCAGTCTCCAAAGGATTTTGCAAAATTTACAGTGTTCACTAAGCTTCACTTGGTTAACAATGGAAATCATTTCTAGAGCAATATTTACTGAGTAGGGTCAGCCAATGAAGGATTTCATTATTTTGGAAAATAAATTTTAATTGCTTCATATAATGTTTGTAGCTGACTAATGTATTATTTATTGGTAAATGTAACTTGTAAATGAGCTGACTTGACAATCTGTTATGTATAAATAAAAGGTCAAGTTGTGTTTTCAAATGTATGGATGGATGGATTTATGAATAAGTGAGTATGCAAGTGACTTGATTGTGAAGAAGTGTGAGCAAAATTTGAAGAAGGATCAGATATCCTTGAGGAGCAACAGAGTTGTATTCGATCAGTGAGGATCTATTGAAGCAAAATAGAGATCTGTATCGGCAAAGTTTAGTTGCATCTCATTTAGGTCACTTATTGTTACTTTCTCACCATTGTAGCAGTAATTCCTAAATATCTTAATAGAGTTGGTCTAACAGCCATTTTTGTAAATCCTCTAACAATGTGGATAGTTCAATTGAATTGTTCAAAAGTCCTATGGCAAGGCCACTCTTAATAGGGTGATTAAATCCTATAACCAGGTCACACCTAACAATGTGTTTTGTAACCTTTAATAGGGTTGGCTCCTAATAGGGCTCACTTCAAAAGAGTAAAAATTGGTAGCTAGTTACATGATGGTTTTTCCCATATTGGGTTTCCACGTTAAATTTGGTGTCTCTTGTGTTCATGTTATTTTCTTTTGCATACATGGTAATAATTGTGAATGCTTAAGATTAGTAACAAGTTAATCTACTGAGTTATAGTATTTTTTTGTGTGGCTACTGAGTGACAGTAGTAATTAAGTTATAAAACATCTAAGGGATCTGTGGATTTGTTTTTGTGGTAATTGATTTACCCCCCCACCCCAAAGTTACTCCATCTATAATTCCAACATTACTAGTGTCTTAGTGATGAGATGGGTTTATCGTCTTTCCTTTATTGATGCAATTACATGACTTCACAAGACCTAAAAGATTATTTTTGAATACGTTCTTTCATTAATGATGTTCAAGCTATGGAAATGCTATATTTGAAGGAGGCCTTAAATATGAAAAATATTTCTCTTGTGAGTTTGACTTACAAAATTATATTTGAGAGATCCAATTAAATTTGAGTAATCTATAGAGTAAGGAAGCACATCATTATTATATACATATCCCAACCATTTGGAGGTGTCAAGATTGAAGGATATAGTCCTTATTAAAATGTAATTAAACATTACATGATTTTAATTTAGGTCCATCTTAAAAGATAGTGAATTGGATTCCTTCTCCAAGGAACAAAATGTTTGAGTCACCACCTACCTCTCTATATGGTTATAATTGTAGATATTCCTTAATTTCATCTTCAATTTGGTTGGGGTGAGAAGAATTAGATGCAAGAGGTCTTGATTTAAAAATTAGGGCCTAGGTTAGAAATAAATTATACATCAATAATTATATTAAACACAAATAATTCTTATACACTTCAATTAATGTTCTTTAATGGAAGTCATGTATAACTGTTAAAGTGTTGACTATTCCAATTTGTTCTTATGACATGGGTATGTGTAGGATCATGGTGTGCCAAAATGTGGCAATGTGAAAAAAATAGAGTTTGAACACATCTAAAAACGTTTCAAAATCCGCTTTGACTTTTTTTCACCTATCCAGGTACCAAACCTAGAAAGTGAGGCCCAAGCCTTATCAGATATCTGATATGAGATCGGATATCCGATATGAGATCCGATATCCAATATCGGTGGCATAAAAATTGGAGGGAAAAGGCACAAAAATTAGAGGGAAAAACAAATTTGTAAGTGATATAACTAATTTGAGTTATGAAATATGTAAAGATATAAAATATAATCTATAAATATATAATATAATAACATAACTATTATATATAAAATAATATCTAATCTATATATTATATAATATTATATATATATATAATAACGTAATGTAAAGATATAATATATAATCTATTAATATATAATAATATATTATGTTATTATTATTATTATTATCTATAAATATAATATATATTATTATAATATATTATATATATGTTATTAATACATATTATTATTATTATCATATATAAATTATAATCTATAATATATTATTAATATTATGGCTTATATTATTAATATATAATAATATATTTTGTTATTATTATTATAATCTATAAATTATATATATATATATATATATATATATGATTGTTATACTATATTATTATTATTATTACTATATTATTTCTAGTGGAGTCATTTATATGGGTCGAAAGGGCTCACAGGATGACCTATGACTCCTTTCGACACATTCCATGATGACATATGTCCCTAAGGGATCCTAGGACCCCGAGGGACATCTTAGAATAGTTTATATGGGTTGAAGGGGGTCACAAGATGACCTATGAACCCTTTCGAAATATTACAAGACAACATTTGTCCCTAGTGGTCCAAGGACCCTTTAGGACATATTAGAATCATTCATATGGGTCGAAAGGGGTCATAGGGTGACCTATGACCACCTTCGACACATTCCATGATGACATATGTCCTTAGGGGTCCTAAGATCCCTAGGGACATATTAGAATCATTCATATGGGTCAAAGGGGATCATAGGGTGACATATGACCCCCTTAGACACATTCCACGATGATATATGTCCCTACGGATCCTAAGACCCCTAGGGACATATTAGAATCTTTCATATGGTTTGAAGGGGCTCATAGGGTGAACTATGACCCCCTTCAACACATCACATAACGACATACGTCCCTAGGGGTCTTAGGACCCCTAGGGACATATTATAATGCTTCATATGGGTTAAAGGGGGTCATAGGTTGACCTATGACCTCCTTTGACCCATTAAATGATACATATCTCTAGGGGTCCTATGACACGTAGGGACATATTAGAATCATTTATATAGGTCAAAGGGGCTCATAGGGTGACGTATGACCCCCTTCAACTCATTACATGACGACATATGTCCTTAGGGGTCCTAGGATCCCTAGAGATATATTAGAATCGTTCTTATGAGTCAAAGGGGGTCATAGGTTGACTTATGACCCACTTTGACACATTACATGATGACACATGTACCTAGGGGTCCTAGGACACCTAAGGATATATTAGAACGCTTCATATGGGTCAAAGGGTGTCATAGGTTGACCTATGACCCCTTTCAACCCATTAAATGTTGACATATATAGCTAGGGGTCCTAGAACCCCTAGGGACATATTACAATCATTCTTATGGGTCAAAGGGGTTCATAGGTTGACCTATAACCCCTTCTGACCCATTACATGATGACATATGTCCCTAGGGGTCCTAGGACCCCTAAGGACATATTAGAATGCTTTAGATGAGTCAAGGGGGGTCATAGGTTGACCTATAACCCCCTTCAACTCATTAAATGACAACATATATCCCTAGGGGTCCTAGGACCCCTAGGGACATATTAGAATCTTTAACCCATTACATGATGACATATGTCCCTAGGGGTCCTAGGATCCCTAGGAACATATTAGAATCATTCATATGGGTTAAAGGGGGTCATAGGTTGACTTATGACCCTGTTTGACCCATTACATGATAACATATGTCCCTAGGGGTCTTAGGATCCCTAGGGACATATTAGAATCATTCATATGGGTCAAAGGGGGTCATAGGTTTACCAATGACCCCCTTTGACCCATTAAATGACAACATATGTCCCTATAGGTCCTAGGACCCCTAGGGACATATTAGAATCATTTTTATGGATCAACGGGGGCCATAGGTTGACCTATGCCCCCTTCAACCCATTAAATGATGACATTTGTCCCGAGGGGTGCTAGGACCCCTAAGGACATATTAGAATCGTTCTTATGGGTTAAAAGGGGTCATAGGTTGACCTATGACCCCCTTCAACCCATTACATGATGACATATGACCCTAGGGGTCCTAAGACCCCTAGGGATATATTAGAATCTTTCTAATGGTTCAAAGGGGGTCATAGGGTAACCTATGACCCCCTTTGACCCATTACCTGATGACATATGTCCATAGGGGTCCTAGGACCCCTAGGGACATATTAGAATGCTTCATATGGGTCAAAGGGGGTCATAGGTTAACATATGACCCCCTTCAACCCATTAAATGATGACATATCTCCCTAGGGGCCCTAGGACCCCTAGGGACATATTAGAATCATTTTAATGGCTCAAAGGAGGTCATAGGTTAACCTATGACCCCCTTCGACATATTACATGATTACATATGTCCCTAGGAGTCTTAGGACCCTTAAAAATATATTAAATTCATTCATATGGGTCAAAAAGGGTCATAGGTTGACCTATGACCACTTTTGACCAATTAAATGACAACATATGTCCCTAGGTGTCCTAGGACCCCTAGAGAC
This sequence comes from Cupressus sempervirens, assembly GCA_028749045.1. Classification (NCBI taxonomy): domain Eukaryota; kingdom Viridiplantae; phylum Streptophyta; class Pinopsida; order Cupressales; family Cupressaceae; genus Cupressus; species Cupressus sempervirens. The sequence goes on along the minus strand of CM053785.1, from coordinate 400,754,306 downwards.
ATATTAGAATCATTCTTATGGGTCAAAGGGGATCATAGATTGACCTATGACCCCTTTCAACCCATTACATGATGACATATGTCCCTAGGGGTCTCAGGACTCCTAAGGACATATTAGAATCTTTCATATGGGTCAAAGGGGGTCATAGGTTGACCTATGACCCTCTTTGACCCATTACACGATGATATATGTCTCTAGGGGTCCTAAGACTCATAGAGACATATTAAAATCATTCATATAGATCAAAGAGGGTCATAAGTTGACCTATGACCCCCTTCGACCCATTAAATGATGACATATGTTCTTAGGGATCCTAGGACCCCTAGGAACATATTAGAATGCTTCATATGGGTCAAATAGGGTCATAGGATGACCAATGACCTCCTTTTGCCTATTAAATGGCAACATATGTCCTTAGGGGTCCTAGGATCCCTAAGGACATATTAGAATCATTCTTATGGGTCCAAGGGGGTCATAAGATGACCTATGAGCCCCTTCGGACCATTACATAACAACATATGTCTTTAACGATCTTAAGATCCATACGGACATATTATAATGCTTCATATGTGTCAAAGTGGGTCATAGGTTGACCTATGAGCCATTTTGACCCATTAAATGATAAAATATGTTCCTAGTGGTCCTAGCACCCCTAGGGACATATTAGAATCGTTCTTATGGGTCCAAGGGGGTCATAGGTTGACCTATGACACCCTTCAACCAATTACATGATGACATATGTCCCTAGGGGTCTTAGGACCCCTAAGGAGATCTTAGAATAGTTCTTATGAGTCAAAGGGGGTTATAGGTCACACCTTCGACCCATTAAATGATGGCATATGTCCCTAGGGGTCCTAGAACACCTAGGAACATATTAAAATGCTCCATATGGGTTGAGTGGTGTCATAGGTTGACCTATGACCCCCTTCGACCCATTAAATGATGATATGTATCCCTAGGGGTCCTAAGACCTCTAGGGACATATTCGAATCATTCTTATCATTCAAAGGGGGTCATAGGTTGACCTATGACCCCCTTCGACCTATTACATGATGACATATGTCTTTAGGGGTCCTAGGACCCCTATGGACATATTAGAATCATTCTTATGAGTCAAAGGGGGTTAAAAATTGATGTATGTCCTCATTTGACCCATTAAATGATGACATATGTCCCTAAGGGTATTAGGAACCCTAGAGACATATTCAAATCATTCTTATGGGTCAAAGGGGGTCATAGGTCCTCTGACCTATTAAATGACGACATATATCTCTAAGTGTCTTAGGACCCCTAAGGACATCTTAGAATCATTCTTATGGTTAAACGGGGTCATAGGTTAACTTATGATCCCTTTTGACCCATTACATGATGACACATATTAGAATCCTTGTAATGGGTCAAGGGGTTCATAGGGTGACCTATGATAACCTTTGACTCATTATGTAACAACATATGTCCATAGGGGTCCTTGGACCCCTAGGGACATATTAGAATGCTCCATAAGGGTCAAAGGGTCTCATAGGTTGACCTATGATCCCCTTCGACCCATTAAATGATGAAATATATAGCTAGGGGTCCTAGGAACTCTAGGGACATATTACAATCATTCTTAGGGGATAAAGGGTGTCATAGGTTGACCTATAACCCTCTTTGACACATTACATGATGACATATGTCCCTAGGGGTCCTAGGACCCCTAGGGACATATTAGAATGCTTAATATGGGTCAAAATGGGTCATAGGTTGATCTATGACCCCCTTCGACCCATTAAATGACAACATATATCCCTAGAGATCCTAGGACCCCTAGGGATATATTAGAATCTTCGAACCATTACATAACAATATATGTCCCTAGGGGTCCTAGGATCCCTTGGGACATATCAGAATCATTACATGATGACATATATCCTTAGGGGTCTTAGGACCCCTAGGGACATATTAGAATCTTTCACATAGGTCAAAGGGGATCATAGGTTGACCTATGGCCCGCTTCGACTCATTACATGATGACATATGTCCCTAGGGGTCCTAGGATAGGTAGGGACATATTAGAATTGTTCATATGGATCAGAAGAGGTCATAGGTTGATCTATGACCCACTTCAACCTATTAAATGATGACATTTGTTCTTAGGGAACCTAGGACCCCTAGGGACATATTAGAATCATTCGTATGGGTCAAAAGGACTCATAGGTTGACCTATGACCACTTTCGACACATCACATGATGACACATGTCCCTAGGGGTCCTAGGACCCCTAGGGACATATTAAAATTCTTCATTAGGGTCAAACGGGGTCATAGGATGACCTATGACCCCCTTTTATCGATTAAATAACAACATATGTCCCTAGGGGTCCTAGGACCCCTATGGACATATTAGGATCATTCTTATGGGTCAAATGGGGTCATAGGGTGACCTATGACCCCCTTCGAACCATTAAATGATAACATATGTCCCTAGCGATCCTAGGACCCCTACGAACATATTAGAATGCTTTATATGGGTCAAAGGGGGCCATAGGTTGACCTATGACCCCCTTCAACCCATTAAATGATGACATATATCCTTAGGGGTCCTAAGACCCCCAGGTACATATTAGAATTGTTCTTATGGATCAAAGGGGGTCATAGGTTGACTGATGACCCCCTTCGACTAGTTACATGATGACATATGTCCCTAAGGGTCCTAGGAACCCTGGGTAGATATTAGAATCATTCTTATGGGTCAAAGGGGGTCATAGGGTGACCTATGACCACCTTCTACTCATAAAATGATGACATATGTCCCTAGGGGTCCTAGAACACCTAGAGACATATTAGAATGTTTCATATGGGTCAAGGGGTGTCATAGGTTAACTTATGACCCCCTTCGACCCATTAAATGATGACATATATCCCTAGGGGTCCTGGGACCTGTAGGGATATATTAAAATCATTCTTATGGGTCAAAGGAGGTCATAGGTTGACCTATGACCCCCTTTGACCTATTACATGATAACATATACCCCTAGGGCTCCTAGTACCCCTCGGGACATATTAGAATCTTTCTTATGGGTCAAAGGGCGTTATAGGGTGATGTATGACTCCATTTGACCCACTAAATGATGACAAATTTCCCTAGGGGTCCTAGATATTTTAATTGTTCTTATGGGTCAAAGAGGGTCATAGGTTGACCTATGATCCCCTTCGACCCATTACATGATGACACATACTAGAATACTTCTAATAGGTCAAAGCGGGTCATAGGCTAACTTATGACCCCCTTTGACCCATTACGTAACGACATATGTCCATAGAGGTCCTCAGACCCCTAGGGACATATTAGAATGCTTCATATGTTTCAAAGGGGGTCATAGGATGATCTATGACCTCTTTCGACCCATTAAATGATGACATATCTCCCTAGGGGTTCTAGGACTCTTAAGGACATATTAGAATCGTTCTTATGGCTCAAAGGGGGTCATAGGTTAACCTATGACACCCTTCGACATATTACATTATGACATATGTCCCTAGGGGTCCCAGGACCCCTTGGAACATATTAGATTCGTTCTTATGGGTATAAGGGGGTCATAATTTGACCTATGACCCCTTTTGACCTATTACATGACGACATATGTCCCTAGGGCTCCTAAGACCCCTAGGGACATATTAGAGTCATTTAGAGTCATTCTTATGGGTCAAAGGGGGACATAGGTTGACCTATGAACCCCTTCGACCCATTACATGATAACATATGACTCTAGTGGTCCTAGGACCCTAGTGACATATTAGAATCATTCTGATGGGTCACAGGGGGTCATACATTGACATATGACCCCCTTTCAAGCAATTACATGATGACATATGTCCCTAGGGGTCCTAGGTCCCCTAGAGACATATTAGAATCATTCTTATGGGTCAAAAGGGGTTATAGGTTGACCTATGACCCCCTTCAACCAATTACATGATGACATATATCCCTAAAGCTCCTAGGATACCTAGGGACATATTAGAATTGTTCATATGGGTCAAAGGGGGCCATAGGTTGACTTATAACACTGTTCGACCCATTACATGATGACATATGTCCCCAGGGGTCGTAGGATGCCTAGGGACATATTAAAATCATTCATATAGGTCAAAGGGGATCATAGGTTGAGCTATAACACCCTTCTACCCATTACATTATGACATATGTCCCTAGGGGTCCTAGGACCCCTAGGGACATATTAGAATCACTCTTATGGGTCAAAGGGGGCCATAGGTCAACCTATGAACCCATTCAACACGTTACATGATGACATATGTCCCTAGGGGTCTTAAAGAAATATTAGAATCAGTCTTATGGGTCAAAGGGGGTCATAGGTAAACCTATGAAGCCCTTTGACTAATTACATGATGACATATGTCCTCAGAGGTCCTAGGACCCCTAAGGAAATATTAGAATTGTTCATATGGGTCAAAGGGGTTCACGCACTTCGACCCATTACATGATGACATATGTCCCTAGGGGTCTTAGGATCCCTAGGGACATATTAGAATCATTCATATGGTTCAAAGTGGCTCATAATTTGACTTATGACCCCCTTCAACCCATAAGAACGATTCTAATATCTACCTAGGGGTCATAGGACCCCTAAGAATATATGTTATCATTTAATATTTTGAAGTGGATCATAGGTCACCCTATAGCCCCCTTTGACCCATAAGAACGATTCTAATATGTCCCTAGGGTTCCTAAGACACCTTAGGGACATATGTGATCATGTAATGGGTCGAAGAGGGTCATAGGTCAAACTATGACCCCCTTAGACCCATAAGAATGATTCTAATATGTCCCTAAGTTTCCTAATATCTCTAGGGACATATGTCGTCATGTAATGGGTCAAAGCGGGTCATAGATCAACGTATGACCACTTTTGACCTATAAGAATGATTCTTATATGTCCCTAGGGGTTCGAGGAACCCTAGAGACATATGTCATCATGTAATTGGTCGAAGGGGATGATAGGTCAACCTATGGCCCCCTTTGACTCATATGAATGATTCTAATATGTCCCTAGGGGTCCTAGGACCCCTAGGGAGATATGGCATCATGTAATGGATTGAAGGGGGTCATAGGTCACCCTATGAACCCCTTTAACCCATAAGAACGATTCTATAATGTCCCTCAGTGTCCTAGGACCCCTAAGAACATATGTCATCATGTAATGGGTCCAACAGGGTTATAGAACAACCTATGACCCTCTTTGACCCCCTTTGACCCATAAAAATAATTCTAATATGTTCTTAGGTGTCCAATGACCCCTAGGAACATATGTCATCATGTAATGGGTCGAGGGGGGTCATAGGTTGACCTATGACCTCCTTTGACCTATAAGAATGATTCTAATATGTCCCTAGGGGTCCTAGGACCCCTAGGGACATATGTTATCATGTAATGGGTCAAAGGGTGTCATAGGTCACCTTATGACCCCATTTGACCCATAAGAATGATTCTCATATGTCCCTAGAGGTCCTAGAGACATATGTCATCATGTAACGGGTCAAACGGGGGTCATAGGTGAACCGATGACCCCCTTTGACCCAAATGAACAATTCTAATATGTCCCTAGGGGTCCTAGGACCCCTAGGGACAAATGTTGTCATTTAATGAGTTGACCGGGATCATAGGTCAATCTATGACCCTCTTCAACTCATATGAATGATTCTAATATGTCCCTAGGGGTCCTAGGACCCATAGGGACATATGTCATCATGTAATGTGTCGAAGGGGGTCATAGATCAACCTATGACACCCTTTGACCCATAAGAATGATTCTCATATGTCCTTGTATGTCATCATATAATGGGTCAAAGGGGGTCATAGGTCAACCTATGACCCCCTTTGACCCATATGAACAATTCTAATATGTCCCTAAGGGTCCTAGGACCCCTAGGGACATATGTCATCATTTAATGGGTTGAAGGGGGTCATAGGTCAACCTATGACCTCCTTTGACCCATATGAACAATTCTAATATGTCCTTAGGGGTCCTAGGATCCCTAGGGACATATGTCATCATTTAATGGGTTGCATGAGGTCATAGGTCAACCTATGACCCCCTTTGACCCATATGAACAATTCTAATATGTCCCTAGGTGTCCTATGACCTGTAAGGATATATCTCATCATGTAATGGGTCAAAGAGGGTTATAGGTTCACCTATGATCCCATTTGAAAAATAAGAATGATTATAATATGTTCCTAGGGGTCTTAGGACCAATAGGGACATATGTCGTCATTTAATGGGTTGATGGGTGTCATATGTCCCCCTATGGCCCCCTTTGACCCATAAGAATGATTAGAATATGTCTCTAGGGCTCTTCAGACCCCTAGGGACATATGTCATTATGTAAAAGGTCAAAGGGGGTCATAGGTCAACCTATGACCCCCTTTGACCCACAAGAATGATTCTAATATGTCCCTAGGGTTTCTAACATCCCCTTAGACATATGTCATCATGGTATTTTTCGAAGGAGGTCATAGGTCAACCTATGACCTCTTTTGACCCATAAGAGGTATTCTAATATGTCCCTAGGGGTCTTAGACCCCTAGGGACATATGTCATCATGTAATGGGTCAAAGAGGGTCAAAGGTCAACCTATGACCCCCTTAGACCCATAAGAATGATTCTAGTATGTCCCTAGGGTTTTGAAGATCTCTAGGGACATATTTCATCATGTCATGTAATGAAGCGGGTCATAGGTCAACCTATGACCACCTTTGACCCATAAGAACGATTCTAATATTTTTCTAGGCCCTTAAGGACATATGTCATCATGTAATTCGTTGAAAGGGGGTCATAGGTCAACCTATGACCCCCTTTGACCCATAAGAACGATTCTCATATGTCCCTAGGGGTCATAGGGACATATGTCATCATGTAATGGGTCAAAAGGGGTCATAGGTCAACCTATGACCCCTTTTGACCCATATGAACAATTCTAATATGTCCCTATGGGTCGTAGGACCCCTAGGGACATATGTCATCATTTAATGGTTCGAAGAGGATCATAGGTTAACCTATGACCCCCTTTGACCCATATGAAGGATTCTAATATGTCCCTAGGGGACCTAGGAACCCTAGGGACATATGTCGTCATGTAATGTGTCAAAGGGAGTTGTAGGTCAACCTATGACCCTTTTTGACGCATAATAATGATTCTCATATGTCCCCAGGGGTCCTCAGAACATATGTCATCTTTTAATGGGTCAAAGGGGGTCATAGGTCAACCTATGACCCCTTTTGACCCATATGAACAATTCTAATATGTCCCTTTGCATCCTAGGACCCCTAGGGACATATGTCTTCATTTAATGAGTCAAAGGGGGTCATAGGTCAACCTATGACCCCCTTTAATCCATATGAACATTTCTAATATGTCCTTAAGGGTCTTAGGACCCCTAGAGACATATGTCGTCGTTTAATGGATTGAAAGGGGTCATATGTCAATCTATGATATCTTTTGACCCATATGAACAATTCTAATATGTCCCTAGGGGTCCTAGGACCCCTAGGGACATATGTTATCATTTAATGGGTCGAAGGGGGTCCTAGGTCACCCTATGACCCCCTTTGACCCATATGAATGATTCTAATATGTCCTTAGGGGTCCTAGGACCCCTAGGGACAAATATCTTCATGTAATGGGTCGAAGGGGTTCATAGGTCAACCTATGACCCCCTTTGACCCATATGAATGATTCTAGTATGTCCCTAGGGGTCCTAGGAGCCCTAGGGACATACGTTGTCATGTAATGTGTCGAAGGGGGTCATAGGTCAACCTATGACCTCCTTTGACCCATAAGAATGATTCTAATATGTCTCCAGGGATTCTAGGACCTCTAGTGACATATGTCATTATGCAATGGGTCGAAGGGGATCATGAGTCAACCTATGACCCCATTCGACCTATATGAATGATTCTAATATGTCCCTAGGGGTGCTAGGACCCCTAGGGATATATGTCATCGTGTAATGGGTCGAAGGGGGTCATATGTCAACCTATGCCACCCTTTGACCTATATGAATGATTCTGATATGTCCCTAGGGGTCCTAGGACCCCTAGGGACATATGTCATCATTTAATGGGTCGAAGGGGGTTATAGGTCAACCTATGACCCCTTTTGACCCATAAGAATGATTCTTATATGTCCCTAGGGCTCCTAGACCCCTAGGGACATATGTGATCATTTAATGGGTTGAATGGGGTCATAGGTCAATCTATGACCGCCTTTAACCCATAAGAATGATTCTACTATGTCCCTAGGGGTCTTAGGACCCCTGGGGACATATGTCATCATGTAATGTGTCGAAGGTGGTCATAGGTTCGACCCATAATAACGATTCTAATATGTCACTAGGGGTCTTAGGACCCCTAGGGACATATGTCGTTATGTAATGGGTCGACGGGGGTCATAAGTCCTCCTATGACCCCCTTTGACTCATATATATTAATAATATACATATATATTAATAACATACATACATACATACATACATATATATATATATATATATATATATATATATAAAGTTATTATGTTTAATAAAAATATTATTTTATTATATATATATATTAATAACATACTTATATATATATATATATTACATTATTATATTTAGTAAAAATAATAATAATATAAATTATATTTAGATTATAATGAGAATGACATAATATATTATATGTTATATCTTTACATTACGTTATTATATATAAAATATATATTTACATAGTAATATAACAAAAATAATTTATAAATCATAAGCTATAAAATATTACGTTATAATATATATTACGTTATTTTATATAAATATATATATAAGGTTATTATATTTAATAAAAATATTATGTTATAATATATATTTTATTCAATATAATAACCTTATATATATATATGTAAAACGTTATTATATTTAGTAAAAGTAATAATAATATAAATTATATTTATAGGTTATAATGAGAGTAACATAATATATTATTATATATTAATATATTATATGTTATATCTTTACATTATGTTATTATATATATAATATATTATAATACATATTTACAGACTAATATAACAAAAATAATTTATAAATCATAAACTATAACTCTTAAATCCTATTTTCCCTTCAAAATGGGTTGGGATTTCAAATTTTCCACCAAAATTCACCGGACCATATCCGATATCGGATTTCAAATTGGATATCCGATTTGAAATTTGATATCCGATTTCAAATCCGATATTCGATTTGAAATTTGATATCCGATTAGGCTTGGTATTTACCAAGCCTACCCGGTCAACCCAAAAGACATGTTTGAAGAGGGTTTTAGTGATACTCAGACTTTGGGTAGTTGTTTGACAATGTTATTTTGATCGAAATTGAATGAAACGAAATGAGTTTTTTAATATGGCTCTCGAAAATCCATTGATATAATTTTTGTCAAATTCTAAGTTCAATAAGTATTTATTAGTTAATTATCAATGAAGATTATTGTAAAGTACTGATTGACATACTGATTCAAAATAGCTATAACTTTCAAACGGTATAACATTTTTTAAATCTAAAAGTTGCGTCACATTCTATGCTTCGCCTAGTATAAGGAAAAAAAAAAATTTAATTTGGTAAAATTTTCTATTAGTTAAGTTGGTTAGACACGAGACTTTTTTTTTCTAAAAATTTTTTGGTAGAAAATTCCTATTTAATTATTTATTTGGAATAAAAATATCAAAAAATATGCGTCACATCCGGGCATGAGTCTACTTTTCATATCTATAATTATATTAAAAAAATATTATAATTTTATTTTGATTAAGGTGGTTAGACATACACCTACTTTTTATTTTTGCCCTAAAAAATTTTTGGAGTACTGCATTAAAATTCAAACTTTTGACCAATCAATTATTTTTTTGTCCTGATAAGGCCTAGTAGTTTAGAAACTACATTCAATTTCCTACAGATTATTTTCTTACAAATTTTTGATATAAAGTGCATAAGCACTTCAAAATTATGTGTCAAGTTGACATAACCTTGCTTTGCTAATTTTTCACTGCCACTTAAGGCCATAGTTTGGTACACCATGATCCTGCACATGCCCACATACTTATCTCTTTCTTGATATTTTCTTATTTAATAATGATACATATAGTGATATGTTTATATGTAGGATATTTTTTGATTTTTGATTTTAATAAAGTATTCATACAAGGGTATTATCTTTTATATATTTATGATTATTTGATTTGTGATAATTTACATGTACATCTATTCACACACACACACACACACACACACACACACACACACACACATGGAAATAAATACACAAATGCATACATTTTCTATAAATATACCTATAAAATATGCACGCACACACACACACACACACACACACACACACACACACACACACACACACACAGAGAGAGAGAGAGAGAGAGAGAGAGAGAGAGAGAGAGAGAGAGAGAGAGAGATGAACTTAGGACAATAATCATTACATTACGATACCACCATTATGATTTTTAATGGTAAACATCATCCTTTGTATCTAGTTTAAGGTGATATTCTTCATCATGGATGTAGAAAACATAAGGAACTCATGAAATATTTTGGACATTGATAACCAAGATGAAGATGGTGATAGTGCTACACAAAGTCCTATTTGGAAAATTTAGGACAAACATATCTTGGTATTTACTTCATATATGTGTATTTTAATTTAATTTCTCAACAAATAGAAATTTTGAGGGATCTTAATGAGTTCTCTCAAGGAAATTTTACATCCATAAGTCAATTCCTAGGTGAGTGATGGTCATAAAAGTATTAACAATATATTATAATCCTCTCAAGTCTTATGACTATCATAAGAACACTTTATGATTGTAGGATGTACTCTAATTAAAAAAATCCATAGTAGTCAAGGAGATCTAGCTATAACATAGTTTGTGTATCATATAAATATATTTTCAATGTCCAAATAACATTCCTAGTAGTTACTGTAAGATTTTTTTTTATTGGAATATAATATAGTAGTCAGGGAGATCTACCTAGAACATAGTTTGTGTATCATATAAATATATTTTCAATCTCCAAATAAAATTCCTAGTAGTTATTGTAAGATTTTTTTATTGGAATCTAATATAGGAAAATAATTGAGTCAAAATCATGAATGAAAATGATATTGTGGACATAGCTAACATATAAGTGCAAATAAAGTATTCATAGGTGTCATGGTTTGAAAACATTTCATCTTTTGTTTTCAAAAAATTATTTCTATTAAGAATATGAAGAGATTTTTTTTTTTATTAATAAGGAAGATAGAGGTCCCTAAACTAACATCACATAAAATAAAGAACCATAATTGGCACTATGAAGGACCATTATAGTCATTTAGCAACCTATCAAAATATCAACCATTACAACCCAATGCAAATCCTTCTAGTAAAATTATAAAACTACCATGTTCAATTTGTTTAAACTCCTAAAACTAACAAAAATATTGATATCCAACTGATATGACATAATACTAGTATTATCATCAAAAAAAAAATCTAAGAAGTAATAATCTATCGTGTCAATAAAAATAAGAGTAGATGATGTAACCCTTGTCCACCTGATAAGGCATCCATACTTTAAAAATAGAACATAAAACCTAAAAGAAGAAACAAAGGCAATGAAAATAGGAATTCTTAGTTGCATCCCAGTCAATTGTGAGGCTCCTAGGGTTATTTCTTTTTTCCTTGGTATCTTGAGTGCCATGTTCATCCTCTCGCTTGTCTTTATTCATCTTTCCAACTTTATTTAGCTTTCTCTTCCTAGTAGTAGTGCTAAAGATAACCTTCTTTGTCATCTCCATTTGGGCTTTTTAAATAGTTAAGATAGTGAATTCAAGATCTCTTTTGGTGATGGATTCAAAAAAATGCAATCTAGAGTGTCAATCTTTTTATGAGGATCCTGGGTGTGAACCATTAATGCTTTCTCCATACATTCCATAATGGTCTACACTGGGTTAGGGGTGTCCTTGGCTGTCTTGTCCCCATCCTCCTTATTTTCATTCTTCCCCTATTTTGGATCCTCTAACCCCATGTCCACCTCTATATCAACCACATGAACATTCTTTATCTCCTCTTCCATTTCCACATATTCTTTCTCATAATTTTCACCCTCCAAATAAGAGTCCTCTTGACTTTCTAGGGTGTACTCCAGTTTAGTTTCATAGACCACCTCTTTCTCTTGAGCCTCGTGAGTCTCCTTCTTGAAGACTTCCTTTAAGCTTCTCCCCATCTTATGCATTAACTAGACAAACCCCACTTCCCAAATACTATAATTATACCCTTTTTTTTGGGCCTATAATCAATGTCACCTTCCTATGACTATGTATCCCAGTTAACGACTCATATTTTTCAATAGCAATGGTCTCATTTTCAAGCCTGCTACACTTACTAGTGTTCATTGGGTTATTTCTAATATAAACTTTCTTCCTTTTATCAAGGGTAATTGTGGGGAGATTTTTCTTCAAGTAAGGGGTTTTATATGTTTTGGGAGAAGGTATCTTGGGTTCTTTTCCTTCTTTAAAAGATTAGAGGTAAAATCCTAAGCTACTGGATTAGAGTTGATGTCTTTAATGATAGAAGCAGAGTTAGGGGTTTCCAAGTCTTTCTTATAGTAATTAATGCACTTGCTATAACCAAAAGAGTGGGAAAAAACATGTTGATAGGCCCTAATGAGTGGGTTAGTTGTCCCCTTTTTCTATGCTATAATTAAGGGATGCGTATAGGAACATTTGAACATTAATATTGTTATCGTGCTTTCAAAGATTTAGCAAGGGGAAGTTGTAGTCATGGCGATTAGTTAAAAAAACTTCTAGGGTAAAAAAAATCATAACCCATCTTGAAAAATAAAAACAAAAGGGATTAAAAAAAAAGGTGTTCTTACCCATTTTTGTAATTAATCAGTACTAACTTCTCCTTTTCCTTGAATAATTTCTTTTTAAACTTAGTATAATCTCTAACACTTTTTCTTTCCACACACTCCTCTTTTCATTTTAGACCATTTGGTTCACTAATGAGCTTTGGTACCACAATAAACTTGATGCCACCAATAGTAACTTGGATCTTGTACTGAGGATTGGAAAATTTAGTAAACATGAATCTATTGAAACCTCTCATAGTGTGAATGTACCTATCCAGTTTTTTCATCTTGAAGTACACCCATATTTTATCATTCTAGACCAGTTCCCTACACTCTTTGGGTTCAACCTTTGTGTAAGATCTACTTAACTCACCACCTTTACTAATTATTAAGTTTTCTTTCTTTCTGATATTTCTTTTATTTTATCTTTTCTAATTTTCTATTAAAGGCTTATAGGTATTTTATATTTAAAATTTGGTAGAAAACATTTATTGTTGAGTGTAGCTAATTTAAAATAAATTCTAAGAAAAACCTATATTGTTTTCATTACTTTCTTGGTGGTATAATATTTTTACGTAAGATAAAAGAAAAAGGATATTTATAATGAATTGTATGTTAGGAAATGGGTCCGAGAATTGGAATGATGGAAACCAAATAATTTTTTTATTGACCTAACATTAACAAGTATGTTGAAGGAAATACATAGTATCATGAGCCTAAACTATCCCTGCAAATTAAATAATGCTTTGTGCAGTACTAAAAGTATTAAGAAAGTGGTGAATGGCTATGGTTTTAATCTGGTAGCCTTGTAACAACAACTCTCTCTATGGATGGATCATAGTGACCATGTATGGGTGCTTTTCATGTTCTGTTATTTTTTGTTTATTTTTATATATTAATGGTTAGCGTTTTAAAAATGTAATGATCTTTAAATTTGAATATTTCATTATTATGCAATTAATATCCACTTTTTGGTTAAATCTAACATAATCTCACAATATTTTCACCAACACATGTATCCACTTTTCTTCATAAATACCCCATCGTACTCATTCTGATGGCCACTATTAGTAATAAAGTAATAGTGATAGCCCCTTTTTTTGTTTGAACTCCAACTTTGGTTCATGTCCCACCCAAATAAGTTTTCCACCTACAAAAGCCAATAAGAATATATTAATTTGAATGTATTCATCATGCACCATGTATAGAAGTATTTCCCCTCTCAATAAGAGTATGAATCTTAGCCATAATTCCTTCAATTTTCCTCCAACATCGTAATCCATTGACATGTAAATGCATGGTAGCCATAGAACATGCCACTAATTTCCCCTCCCTATAAGTGTGTTGTAGGTAATAACTATCCATCTTAGTGGGGAGGTGTTAAATGTCCCCCAAAATTCCTCTTAGTGCCCACCTTGGAGTAAAATTACCTTTAACTGACTCCACCAAGAACAAGGAATCTCGTTCAATGTTGAAATGCTTCCATATAAGATTGGTCACCAACTTGAGACCCCATAAAAGGGCCATTACTTTATCCACATTGTTCTATGTATTGCCTATGTTTATGAGATAGGCCAAAAATTGTCTACTAGAATCCTTGATGACACCTCCACTCGTATCATTCCTATTTCTTGCCACACCATAAAATATGAGATTAACTTTAGGGGGATTTGGTAGTTTCCATTTAGTATTTCTTCCTTTAATTTTATTTGAATTATCAAACTTATTAACCTCCTCTTGAAGGCTCTACTAGATAGCCACCTTCTACTCAGCTAGCTCCAAGGGTTCTTGTGACATTTTTCATTTTCTAGACTCCACATTCTCAATCAAAAATATGATAATGTTGTCCCTCACAATCTCCTCTTTCTTCTCCTTTTCCCTAGAGATCTGATTATTCCTCTTCTTCCAGATCCTCTTGTAGATGTGGGGAGGAACCATGCTCCACAGGAGTCTAAGAAAGGGATGCATAATGGGGCATTCCCAACTCAAGATAAACTATTGTAGATCACACTAAAAGATCCACTCAACCTAGAAAATATTTAAAATATGGTGCCATATCCTTGTAGAAAATGGAAAATGGATAAAGATATGGTGTAAACTCTCTTAAACTAGATATCTTGATGGACAAATCCCTTCTCAAGGGTATCAATAAAACTCTTTAGTAAAGGTTTGATTCTATTAACCAAGATCTTAGAGAAATTTCTATAGACCTTGTTACATAGACTAAAAGGATTTAAATTCAAAATCCTTTTAGGATATTGAATCTTAGGGACAAGAACAATAAAGGTTTTATAGAGGCTCCCAAGCATCTTACCATTTCTGAAGAAGTCTCTAGAATACCTAGTTAGACCCACCTTAACAATATCCTAGAAGTGCTTAAAGAATGTCAAGGGGAACTTGTGTAGTCCCCAAGATTTATAGGCTTTCATAGAGAAGACATCCTTTTTTACTTCCTCTTCTAGAACTTGACTAGTGATGAAATCATTATCCTCCTCACTCAACATGCTAGGGAGATTCTTTGTGAGCTCCTCCCTCTTATTTGTGTCCACATTCCAGTTTATTCCCCTATAAGTAGAAGTAAAAGAAGTGAGTGCCCATCTTCCCATCTCCTCTTGATCTTCCAAAGAATTAGTTTTGTCATCATATAAGGAGGTGATAGTATTTTTTATTTTTTGGAAGCAAATCTTTGGAAAAAAGTGGTATTTCCATCTCCCTCCATTAATCATTGAATTCTTGAACTTTGTTTCTAGTATTTTCCCTCCTTTGCGGTGATATCCTTCCATTGACTCCTACAAGTTTCTTCTTCCTTGGTTGTTTCTATAGATAGGTCCCCCTCAACCATGGCCTTCTAAAGTTACTCCAATTTTGAATCAATTTCTTCCTTCTTCTTAAATATATTCTTGAATGAAAATTTTCCCTAGTTGGTTGTATTTCTCCTCACATTATCTAGTTTTGTAGCCACTCTAAACATGACAATGCCCTCAATCTTGAAATTCCACCATTGCTCCACACACATTCTAAAATTTGGATGTGATTTCCACATGGTTTCATCCTTGAATGGTTTAGGTCAATTGAAAACCTCATTCAACTACTTAAACAACAGTGGAGCATGATCTAAACTTGTTCTGTAAGGGAAGTTAAAGTGAAGGAGATTAAGTGTTGCCAATTCACAGAGATAGGTAGTCTATCTACTTTAACTTGTATAAGCTCTTGACCTTTTTCTCTCATTTGACTAGGCAAATAGGGAGCCTTATATGTCCACATCAATGAGATCATTTTGATTAATAAACCCTACAAGGTCCTGCATATTTTCTATAAAGTCATTTAACCCTCCCATCTTCTTCAAGAGTTAGAGAAAGTATTGAGGTCCCCCATGCATACAAGCATTTTGTCCCCTATTATTGTCCATAAAGGTGGCCAAGGCCTCCTAGGTATCACGCCTCCCCATCCTTGTATTCAGAGCATATTTATGAAAATATACCAGCTAACATTTTTAGCAATATGTTAAGTGAAACTAAGGTTTATACCTTGTAAGAGGAGTCTCCCATATCACATTTGAGTTCCAGAGTGTGGCCACCCCACCTAAATCCCCATTAGCTTCACTTTAGCTAGCTTCAACCCCTAGCCACATTTTATTAACTTTGAAGAAAGCCATGGGAGATAGTTTATCTTCCTAAATAAAAAGAACACCAATTGTCAAAGAATATATAACATCCTTTAGAGAAAATTAATTTTGAGAGCCATTCAATGCCCTCATATTCCATGATAGGAACTTCAAACTATATATATATATATATATATATATATTTCATTCTAGTATGACATTTGTTTAAAACCTGTTTATTTTGGTAACTGGTATTTTTAGGTCACCCTTAAACATCACACACTAAGAAAGAAATTAAGCTTGGAAAAATAAGTCAACTTTGACTATTTAACACTTTTAGTCTATGAACCAAGCTTTAGTGTGTGATGTTTAAGCCATCCAATATTCTTGTTCTTTGTTAAGAAAAATAGAAATATTGTAAATGTTTTATTGTTAACTATTTAATATTCTTTAAGGGTTCTTTAATTTTTGCACTTACAAATATTCAAAGTTTTCTTCACAATCCTCGTTGGAAGTCAAGGGCTTTCTAATAAAGAAATTATTGTCAATTGTTAAAGGGTTCTATGTATATATTGTCTTCAATTTCGAACCTTGGTGTAATTTTTTATGAAACTGAATCTTATGTTATGTTAGGCACAAACTACATTCATTTTGCTATATAGCTACCAGTATATGTTTGTTTGAATACACTTTGTGATCGAGGGAGTGTAACATTGACCCTAGTATGAGTTAGCAATTCTCTTGTTTCTTCTCCGGTAGTATTTGAGATAGATTTTATTGGTTAAGGGCCAGTTTGGCAATGAGAATACAAGCAGAATAGGCATATGTAAATTCTTAAAATTTTGAATTCTTCATTTGGATGCACCAAATCAAAATTGGAATATGAAGTAAAATAGGAATATGTATTCCAATTTTGGCCCAAAAATGAGGTTTTGCAATTCCACCCGAATAGGTGGAATTGGAATATGTATTCCTATTCCAATTTCATTATTTTAGAAAACATTAATTTTTGGGTCCACGAGTTTCCTTTCAAATTCTGGCTGAACCAAACAGAGAATAGGAATACATACTCCTATTCCCTTATTCCTATTCCCACAACCAAATGGGCCCTAAAAGTTCTTTTAGTACCCTATTCGAGAATGCATTTCTTAACCCAGATTTGGACATGGTGAATAAAACTGCATCAATTCGACCCTTTTGTTATTTGTTAAGTAAATATAAATTAGTTATGAGGATTTTAGTCTCCTATTCAAAGGCAATGAACATTAAAAATGTTTTTTAGACGGCATTCATATTGCAGTTGATTAGAGAGAAAATTCATTTTATGGTTGTTTCATACTCTGTAGAGAGTTGTTTGTTCTCAGTCACATAAAAGACAATTTTGTTCATTTTTATGAGTTGGGTATCTGTACTTGAAAGCATAATTGAGAGAGGTCATTGAGAGGTTGGTTCATATCAATATAAAAAATATTGTATGATGATGTGTATGCTATGTGGTTTCCTTGTTTAGTTTTTCCTTTAAGGCCTGTTTGGTTGTAGGCATAAGAATTGATAATAGGAATGCATATTGAGAATAGGAATGGTCTATTCCAATAATAAGTAATTTTTGGAATGGACATTAGCTCATTTTAGGGGCAAAATGAGAATATGTATTCCTATTCCCTATTCCAATTGGTGCACCAAATGAAGAATAGAAAACATATTCCTAATTTCCTATTCCCATTCTAGCAACCAAATAGACTCTTTTATTACTTGATGTTTAAGGGTGACCATTTAAGTAGTGTAAGACAGATAGATGTTATGAAAAGATATTAATTTATATATCAGTTCAAAATAGTATTTGAAAAGTGGTGATATATAACTAATGAGGCACTCAAAAATAAGCAATGATATACTATTTCAACTGAAACATATCTATGTTTCAATCAATAAGGCATTGTAAATAAAAAAATTCAAATAAAGTCATTGAGAAATTTTACAAGTTGTTTTTCTTTCCTTAAAAGAGTTTCCACCCTGAAATTCCGTGTGATGTATTCTCAACTGTTACATTACAGTTATTTACTTCATATTCTTTCACAAGCAAATCAGAATAAGTTTTTGTAGGGAAACACCTAACTCGTCGTCCATTCATCGTTTTAAATCAACCGACTCAATCTTTACTAACCGAAATTAAAGAGCTCATTCACAAACTCGTTGAAGCATTGGAAATAATATGGTGATTAAAAGAATATTTGTGTAGCAGTAATAAATCAAGAGGGATTCCGTGTGCCTTCTACAATTATACACTTGATATGACCTTCATATACTTAATATACTAAGAAATCTATCGTCTCCTTTTCTAATCGTGTAATAAAGCTTAGTAAATGATGTATAAACTGTCCGAGCTAATTGCCGACTCCAAGACTTGGAGTAGATTTAAGAACACGTTCCTCCTGCGTGGGGCTAACTTCTCCCCTTTTCCCCGATTTGGGTGCTCGAGAAACTTGCATATGACCCACCGCTGGGCTATGTTTTGATGTTGACAGGCGCTGCATTTTGAGCCCAACAGATTTATCCTCTGCATAAGAATTCTCCCTAAATCTGAACTCCAGCAGATTATCCAATTCCTCTTTTTTGGCATTATTTCCAGATATGCTATACAATTCTTTGTTCTCTGGCAGCAGTCTTACTGCGTCACATTTGTTCAATCCAATCAGAATCAAACAGAATACAAGTACCCGCATTTTCATGTGAATGATCTTCATCATAAGCGTTTTAAACCTTTGAGAAGAATAGTTGAGAAATATATAAACAAAAAGCTTTCAAAAATTTCTACCTGTTTTTTACACTCTCTACTCCACAGGTTGCAAGTTTAATGAATCGAGAATGCACTATTTAATACTGTTCTGGGAAGGAGAGGGCCATCTTTAAACATCACATGTTAAGGAAGAAATTTAGTTTGGAAAAATAAGTCAATTTTGACTATTTAACACTTTTAACTTAAAAATTTAGTCTTATTAATGTTTCACCCCTCCGAATGAAGAGACATGACTCTTTAGAATTCATTGAAATTAAAATTCTATTCAAACAAGGAAAATCAATGTTTTTGTTTGAGATGATTCAAACTTAGAAAATCAAGGCCTCAAGTGTAGAAACGACCGCACTGCTCACGTTTGTAAAGCATGTCTTTCTTCTACATTTATACTCTTCCACGTTATTATCTAAATATTTTTTCCTCCTTCCTATCCAATATATGACTTTTGGATATTGAATTCAGTTCCTTGGGCCGAAAGCTTTCGTTACATATGACTGAAATCTCCCTTGAATTGAGGAAAATGTATTGAAGATCAGATCAAGACAGCCCTGCACTTCCCTGAGCTTGTGACATTCTACAACGCCATTGGGTTTTAAAACCCATTTTCTGTTTCTGACCTAATTTTCCGTGAAGATGATCATTTTCCATTGTTCATTTACGTCTTCTTTAGTCAATGCTAATCTTCTGCAACCATTCAGCTCCGCACACGCACATGCGTATTTTTCTGATCAATATTCTCATACTAAAGATTCTAGCTGACAATGTGTTATTGTTGACACTAATAACGTGGGACGACCAAGAGGCTGCTTTTACCTAAAATGGTGATGCTTTCTATTCAACCCATTTGATGCTTGCTTTTTGAATTATTTTCAAAATAATTATGTTTCTATTTTAATATTTGGGTCAGACTTTTATTTCAATATCAATTATTTAATAGTAGATAGATAAGTTTTGGTCAGTAATAACAGGATAATTATTAAATATCAGTTTTTCATAATGATGAAGTGTAAAATAATTATTATGTACGATATTTTAACTAGAGTGTTTTTACATTTGCTTATTATAAATTCAAGTTGTTATTGATGTTGCATCAAATAGATGGTATGATTCAGAATTCAAATAAATTAGCATTCTATCATCTTTAATTTGGTTACTCATTTTATTTCATATTTAGCCATGTCTATGTTGATGGCAATATCTTAATGATATACTGGTTATCTATTCTTGCCCTAGGTTGGTTAATGATTTTATTCATTTGCATCTTAAATTTTCCCTTATTTCACTACTTATACATCCTTTCACATCCACTGATGTTACATTTGATTTATTATTCCCTACCTCAAGATCACTTCGTTATCCATGTAGAACAGGTCTATATGACTTAGGATTGATTTAGGTCAAATCAAAGTAGTACAAGAATAATCCTTCAATGTTAAAGATTTAAGTTAATTTAATATTTATTACCTCATTCAATAGCTATCACAAGACAACTCAATGCAAAATTTTCATATAATTTGATGATGTCATGGTATTTGGTGCCACTTGTTGTGTTCTTTAAATAGAGAAACCAAGGTGAGAGGACATGAGAAGAATAAATGAAGTACATTTTCAATTGTAATTTGTAATAAATGTTTAAGAGATCTACATGCTCATATAGGTAATCTATATGCTTGTGCCATATTGTTAATGCTAATAGGCATTCTACAATGGTAGAATGGGTGGAGTGGGATGGAGTGAACGTGTTAATGTTAAATTTTGTCTTTTGAGGTTAAATTTGACAACCTTCTATACGTCAAAATTGTAAATTTAATCATAAAACAAATATACTTTTAAAAATAATTTAATAAACACCACATAAAATGTTTTTTAAAATTATAATCTTTAGATATATAAATTATCAATTTATTTAGAAATAAAACTAAAAATGTTAGTGAAAAAAAATAGAGATAAAGAAATATAAATAGTTTTTGGTGTAGCAAATCAAATTTTAATCATTTTGTAGTGGATATCTATTAGCATTTCTTTAGATAGATTTATTTAAGATATCTATACTATTAACTATCATTTTCTTCATTGATTTTTTTAATCAAAAATGTGGGTTGACTTGGATAACTTGTTTGCCTATTGAGTTCACAAGGCCGTTAATAATAAGTTTACACACCAACTTGGCAAAATCATATTTCCGATATGAATATCAACATGTCCTTAGGTAAAGTTTCTATCAAACTAAATCTACATATTAGATAAGGTTATTTATGGTTAGGATCAAACTTGGAAGACCTCAATTCAATTTGTGAAGAATACATTGAGCTATCCATAAATTTGGAAAGAATATGTATTTCTAAATATTAGAGAGACGTTCTAGGAAAACATTAGCATCATTAATATATTATCAATTTGAGTGTTACTATACCTAAATTTCTCATTTAATATTTTGCTAAAATCTGAAACTAGAAATCACATAGTAAATGGACACTATCACTCTGTCACTAACTCTTTCGTGGATCTAGATTAGCCAAAAAATCCTTGTTTGAAATCTGCAATTCTTACAAAAGCTAGCATGTTTACATAGCCATCTCTAAAAGATAGAGTTCTAATTAAAATGTATTTAGAATGGTTAGAAATAAATATTGAGTTTCCATGTGTCTTATGTGCATATATAATCTAGAATCAAATGATCATTGTAGGGCCCATTTGCCGTTGCACCAAAAGCCATTACTATTAGTGAACATGGAACACCACATAATTAACCACCTGTGGGCAGGGGAGCGCGTCGCATCACCCAACAATCTCCCCCTTGACGCGCATACCAGGTGTTTATGCGGGTCAAGAAGGCACCAAGGAGATTTGAACCCATGACCAGGCCAAAACTAGGCTCTAATATCAATTGTAGGGCCCTTTTGCCGTTGCACCAAAAGCCATGACTGTTAGTGAACATGGAACACCACATAATTAACCACCTGTGGGCAGGGGAGCGCGTCGCATCACCCAACAATCATTTCCTTTTCAATTATGATTTTTTAAAATATTGAAATAGAAAGGGCTATAATTCCAACTTAATAGGAAGATCCCCTAAATAAAACCCCATTATCACAGTTTTAGAGATAACCAACTTTACACTTCATCTCTATTTTTTGTTTGTATCTAAAATATTAGTCCCCCCATTTTATATTGAATGTCCTCCTAGGAATAAATAAAGTGATTTATTTTAATGATCCTCTTCAAGGGAGAGATTATTTCATAATATTCATTGTTTAGTCTCTAAAACTACAATGGGGTTTTAAATTAAGAATATGATAGTTTGAAGCCTTTGGACACATTACCTTATGAGTATCAACAAGCATGGTTCTCAATTATAATGGCATGACACTTGATCTATTTTTATAAACATTTCTCTTCTATTACTCTCATAAACAAGAGCTACAAATTTCTATTAGGGGTTTAGGCCCTACCCTACTTAGTTTAATTAGAGCAAGAGCTAGAGACAAGATGAATTTGTAGAAATGATAGAAGAACTATTAAATATTGTTTTAGTTTTATCAATTTTTTTTAATATGAAGAAAGGAAATCAAACCAATGAATATCATATTAGAGAAATATGATTGAGAGGTTGCATCATTCTATTTTAGCACTAGCCAAGTCATTATTTGAGAGTGAACAAAACAATTCATGTTTCAATGCAACATTTACAAAACTAATCATACTTTTATGAAAATTTATAGTAGAGTAAAATGCATTGACTTAGTTATTTTACTACATTACCTTTAATGCCTTCCTAAGATTTAACTTTATGTGCTATCAAATTTAATAATTATATTAATTATTAAATGTTTACCTATTATTGTTTCCTTTTTAGGTCTTGATGTCTTTTATAAGGATCGATCCTTTGTATTTTGTAATTCAATTCTACTATCTATGAAATAGATCTTTCCTATTTTCAAAGGCATCTTCTTTCCTTTTCATCTATTCTTCCTTATGACAAGCTATTTTGCATGTAGATGTTCTTTGGGTTTTGCAAAGTTGTATTTCTCAAATTCTCCATGGTATCAGAGCTTTGACCTGTTGCAACTTGTTCAAAATTTTGAAGAACTTTGAATCTTCAAGCATTCGATGGCTATAGATTTTTTCTTATTGGATCAAGAAGTGAGGCTTTTTCTAGAGCATCTTGGACCCAAGTAGACCTTACCATTTGGTTTGTACTACTTGAAAACTACCATTTTCATATAAAATACATCCAATTTGAACATAGGTGCATTCAGAGGAATTTCTTTTTTGCATTAATTAATTCAATGAAAAGAAAAAAACTAGATACTTTAGGTTTTCATTGACAAGTATAAAAACTATTAGTTAATTTAATCATTACCCATGTGCATAAACTTTCTTACCTATAAAATCGTCAAATGACATCCTAACACTCAATTTTAGCCCTATAAAATAACTTCATTCAAACTATCACACGTTGGCTCTCATTTGTGGGTGTGAGAACATATATCACAATCCAAAGAAGCCAAAATAATTTTGTACATATTTAACCACTATATGTTGCTAGTGTTGATATAAAGTTCTTGATTCTCTATTGGAGGCATGACATTTCAAGTGCATAGTTTACAACTTATAAACATATACTTCTTTTTACACTCTATGTGAACTAGTAAATTTGAAGGATATAGTTTTGATGACAATGGGTTCATGATGTTTTAGAAATAAGATAAGATTTAATAATACCATGAATTTCCTAGAATGTAGGTTAATGTAATCAATATATGTTGTTAATTTAGAAATATTAATTACATAGAAAATATTGTTACAAAAAGATGTAATCACTAGTCCTAGTGTATAAAATATCATGAAAACATGATGACTATTTAGGGATAGGACCATGTAAAAAAGATAGACACTAACAATATTAAAGTTTAGTTACTATATGTAACATTTGTAAGGGGAATTTTGTTCCAAATGTATTAAAGCTATAGCTAATACTTGCTTCACCAAGGGTTTTTTTCCCTTTATAATACTTCAAAGAAAAATCTAGCATATTTTCAATTACAATGATAGACCAATAATAGCTTAGTCTCAATATTTTACCTCATTTTCTTATACAAAACCATTAGCCTCGTATCCATGTAGAGATTATAATGGACCTCTTAAACTATAGGAAAACAATCTTCTTGGATAAGTTATTATATTTTAAAACCATCAAAATTATTTTGATATCTTATGCTTGTAAGGAGATTGAATTTGGATCACAAAAGTAAGTGAAAATATCAAGGTACTAGGAGGAGTTGGGAACAACAAGGTTATAATTAGGAAACATAGTATTTAAGAGTAGTAAATTACTCAATAACTCATAACAATTTGTGTTCCGTTATGGATTAAATGTGACCATTACATCTACTTGTTATATTTTAACCGAGGCACCTATTCAAATTGGAGGGTTGCTGATTTTTACTTCTATTATCAACCATATTTTGATATGGAATAATTTTGGGATCTTCTATTTAGTATTTCACTACTAGCTAAAGATGTGTTAAAAAAAAATTATAGACCAATAAATGAACTATTTTTAATAGATTTATGCTTTAACACCTTTGATTAATTTCCTTTTATTTTCTACAGTTTTTAGAATATGGTGAACATAATTTGAATTGACTAGGTGGAAGATCTCATAGAAACTAAATTTTTTTTATAACACAATTTAAGTATGACACCTCCCTTAAAAGGTGTTAAATTTCTTAGATGTAAGATCTAAAAGTATTTTTAGACTCATAGTAATTGATTATATTTCTCAATAATCTCAAAGGCCTATTGATAATATATGTTTAATTGAAAGTTGTTGCATTTCTTGAATTTGAGTATTAGTTGGTATATATTTCCTATCTCTACTATCAATCTAAGGATATCCTAAAGATTTCTTTAGAAATTATATACCTATTAAAATTTGTTGGAGACATAATCTCTATTATATTATTTAAAAGTATAGGTGAAGGTGTCATTAATTTTTTGGATGGCTTAAACATCACACACTAAGCTTCATTCCAAGAACAAAACTATTAAATAATCAAACTTGACTTCTTTTTTTTCAAACTTATTTTCTCGTTAGTGTATGATGTTTAAGAGTCGCCATGATTTACAATATTTAAATTTGTCACATATCCTCTAAAATGTAGGTTATGTTGATGCAAGTACCTTGTGAAATGATCTTTAAGAGTGTCACGTGCTTCTAAGATTGGTTCAACTATGTTATGCAACACAAATGGATGGTTGACCTTCACAGAAGTGCTAATATATATTTAGCCCACATATCTAATAATTTTCATGTCAACAATGACACCAAAAAGTTGATAAGCTATCTTTTGTTTACTGTTCGATACAACCACTATGAATTGTAATCAGTTTGTCTTGACATACTCTGGAATAAATGAAAAACACACATTAAAAGAAAAAATTTGTATGTAGAAGTAATATTTGTAAGCATTTTCAGCTATGGGAAACATTTCCTTAATAAAGAATGCAACGAGTTTTCTAATTGCAGATAGTTGAATCTAAATGTTTCAAGTAAAGATGGTGTGAACAATTAGGGGTAGAGAAATCTAAGAAACAATAAGCTCAAGGCATTATTTGATGAAGCTCATGAGGTACAATTGAAGTCATCCCAACCCTAGATGACCTATGACTAGTTAAAGCAAAAATATTTCCTAGGTTTGGTTACACAATCTGATACCCACAATTATGCCTTCCCAAATATTGTTCCTAGACACACTTGGAAGACTTTGTAGAAGAATATTGGGGAGTTGATGTAATTTTGCTCTGATAGCCCTATTGATTTGGGATATAAACTAGATTCATGAGATCAATATGTGTCACCTCTACATCTAAGGCCATTTAGGGTTTTTGAACAATCAATCTCATCTCCTCTCAATGTGGTTTTTGATGAAGAGATTTCATATTAAGTTGTAGAAAATGAAGTTTTATTTTCCAAGGAAGGACTAATCAATAGATTTAAAGGATTTTGGCCAATATTTCTTCAACTTCATGAGTGGATCATAAACACTTGTAGCCCCATGCTAAAAGATGACATTAAAATATGTCCCCATGGAAGGATTTTTTTTGTGATGTTCTTTTATGATATTAAAGATTGGATAACAATTCTTTATGATTGTACCAATGGGACTTTTAGGAATACCTTTTGATGGAAAAACTCTAGAATCCATCCTTTAACCCTAGTATTGAATATTTCTTTGTTGTTCTAAGTTGTGTAATACTCCTAAACCTTAAATTGCATTTTTTATTTGATTATTATTATAAGACAATCAATAACCCTTTGGGAAAGTTCTTCAATATTGATGAGGAGTCCTCAAATGATTTCTACATAACCTATGGCCAAATATTAGTAGATTCAAAAATTACTAAAGACTTGCCTACAAATATCTCAGTTTAAACTTTTGTAAACTTTTGGACTCAAATGGTAGAGTGAGGGAATTCCATTTTTATATTGGAGGTGGTATCATGTTAGCCGTTTGGTTGCCTAATGCTTCAAAAAATAGAAGGATGATCAAGATACTTGGTGGAGGGGAGTCCCTCCCCAATGCTATTTTGAGGAAAAACTGGACTCGAGCAGGGATAGCAAACTTGGTCTAAGGGAGATTCAAATCCTTCAAAATGTTATTTGGAGCCTCCCAATCCTTCCAATGTACATGTTGTTTTTGTGTCCACACCTTTAGCTCCCACTAGTGGAGCCAACGTTGGGTCATCTTTATCTAATTTGAACCTACCTTTAATTGCTTCACCTCTTGGTTTAGAATTACTTGGGATGGAAGATAGGAAACTGGTTAAGCTCCTCTCCAATGGAATACTTAATGAGATTGTTGGCATGAAGATAAATAATGTAATTTAATTAAACAACTCAAATTGTAAATTATAACCAGCCATTAACTTTGACCTCATGAAGTGAATTAGAAGTGATCTTTTCCTTAATATGATACATTTTTAAAGGATGCAAAGATTACATAATTGCACAAGATTAAAAAATAAAATCAAAGGGGCTTAGTTGTCAAACCTCATATGCAAATATTAGAAAAGATCTATAACATACAAAACTATCATGGAAGGAGTGCTCCATCAACTTAGCAAATTTATCATGACTAAGTTTGCATGTTTCCTGTACTCTTGAGCAAGCCCACCATGATGGAATTCTACAAGTGTTTATGATCTTCTAGATTCCTTTGTCTACCAAGTGGTGATCTTCATAAATAATTAGATGTAAACTAACAACTAATGCCAAAAAAAGTGGTTCATGTTTTTTTCTTCTGCATGGATTGAGCTATTCTTCTCATCACATAATTCCTACCCATTACACTTTGTTAGTGTACATATTTGTTCTTTGAAAATACATGTAAACAATGACTCAATATGCTTGGAAAGAAGAAAACAATGTACTAACAGTTGGATAGATTATCATTTGCATTGATAATCTTCCTCTGAATTGAGAGGTCCAACTCCCTCTTAGAGGATGTTCAACGAATGCGATAATTGGATATGTCTTTGACTTGAAGACATAAAGGCTTTAACATTTATTCATAAACATGAATGAATGTGCTTGTAAGATTTACATGATAATCACATTGAGAAAGATTGATAGACAATTGTAATATTTCCTCTCAAATCTTTTACATAATAGGGGACACAAAAGAAATTAAAGTGTTTATTCTACAAATAATGAATTTGTGAACCAACTAATTTACAATCACATGATCACTTGATGTAATGATGCAAAACTATATTCAAAACTAGGGAGAAAAGACCACATGATCTATTTCAACAAGAAAAATGAACATAGAAACCGTAAGATCTCATATATGCACATTCTTCATTCTCAAATACACAATAGAATAACCTTAAGACTATTTTTTGTCTGCTTGTACAATAAAGATTTGTAGAAAATAAAATATAAAATAAAGCCTTCTATCTTTCTCCTATTACAATTAATACTTATGAAAATGTATTCCTCCTCCTCTCTGCCTCAGGACTATTGAATCTGACAAAGAAGAACACCTTTTCTCTCTTTCTTTTTCCTATGTAACCTTGGCTAATCTAGTGATATTTTTAGTTGGATAACTAAATCTTTAGAAAGGCTTATAACTAATCCTTCTTCATTTCTTTTTTCTTTGATTAATATCTGTGGAAATTTTTATAATGTTATTATAAAAACAATATTATAATTTAATCAAAATCAAGGTAACTTAATGAGTCAATGCCATATCCCATCCAGTTGAATTACTTGCTCATTTCTAGTACCTTATAGAAACAAAGACATGTTTCTATAATTGCATGTACAAAAGCTTATTTCTACACCATTATTCTGCACTGGGAAAGTCAAGAATGATATGGAAATTGATATTGATATCAACACATTCACCTCACCAATCTACCTCATTGTCAATTATAACAGATGATGTGATATGAGTCTTCAAGCTCGACTTCATGCTCATTTTCCCCTACAGCATTATTACTTAGGAATCAATAACAATGTTTCCCTGGCTGAGTACTCCACTTTTCATTTTATGAATTTTAACAATTGAGGAATGTGTCACCATTACATTGTTTGAATATTAAATGCAATGGCTATTTGTCCCTGGAGCCAAATGCCCACCTACCACTTGACGGACTCCAGAATAGATAGAAACAATAATTGAGGTGGGCGAGTTTTTTGAAATTAGGAAAGAGGGGGGAAGTATGACAAAAGGAATGTTTTAGATTCATTCAAGTGATTCAGCAGATCAAAATTTTAGCAGAGAGTTGCAGAGTAGACAAAGAAGAAAGAAGTTGATCAGCAGATCAGTCGTTGCAGAGACAGAAGGAAGTTTGTGTCATTTTCCAGTTGCGCGAGTTTCCTCTGTTCATTCTGTAATTTTTTTATTGTTGGATTTGTCCTATTGAAGTAGTGATTGCTCCAGGCACCATTGTATGCAGCCATTAGAGTTGCAAGTTTAAAGTTCACTGAAGTTTGAAGTTTTACCAGTTTAGGGTTATTTTAGGGTTTGCTAGTTGAAACCGAATGCTCCCAGATTTTGTAATATTTATAATCAAAGTTGAATAGAAAGAAAGCAATCATACTTGAATCCATTGTTCTTCTTCTATTCATTGCATTTGAGAAGTTTGTTTAGAAGCTTCAAGCTTTGGCTCTCTATTTTTAATGGTGGAAACATTCACGTTGAAATTTCTCTAAGTTATAACTTTTCCAGTTTGAGCCTAGCTCACTAGGCATCCATTGTTGCTGAGCATTTCCCTTTGTGTGTCGAGCTTACTCAGCTTCTTCGTGTGCTGAGCTTACTTAGCTTCTTCTTGTGTTGATCTAACTTGACACCTACTACCTGTCGCTCGACACCTTTATGTGCCGAACAACTTGTCACTCAGCACCTTCACATGTCAAGCAATCTACCACTTGGCTCCTTAATGTGCCAAGAAAACTAGCACTCAACAATAGTTAGTGCCGAGCGAATTTTTTTAAAGTTGTGATTTATTTCTCACATGGTATCAGAGCTTTGAGGCCCCACATCCATAGTGAGTTAGGACTTGTTTTTTCTTGGGATATTTGACATGGCAATAGATATAGGAAAGATATGGTAGCAGCCACCATCCTTTAATGGGCAAAATTATGATACATGGGAAAAGAAGATGAAAACCATAATGGTTGCAAATGATTTATGGAAGTTTGTGATTAATGGGTTCAAAGATGTGATAGACCCAACTCAATATGTTGCTCTCACAAATACACAAAAGACTCATTTGAAAGAGTCAAGGAGGAAAGATGCAAAGGCATTAAGTTTGATTGAAGCAGAAATGACAGAGATAGTATTCCCAAAGATTGCAGCAGCAAATTATGCAAAGGAATCATGGGATATCCTTGAGATTAACTTCAAGGGGACTGATAAAGTTCGTATAGTAAAGCTACAGAATATAAGGAGGGAGTTTGAGAACCTTCAGATGAAGGAAAATAAACCAGTTGTAGATTTCGGTTCAAGGACCTCCAATGTGATTAACCAACTGAAGTCAAATGGAGAAGACTATCAAGAGTAGAGGATAGTGGAAAATATATTGAGGAGTTTACCTCATAAATATGACAATTTGATCATGACCAGAGAAGAGGCAAAAGACCTCATTGTTTTGACAATGGATGAGTTGATGGGTACTCTTCAAACCCACGAGCATAGGATCAACATATTTGCATCTTCTTCTTCCCAAGAGCAAGCATTCAAGGCTCAGTAAAATCCAAGAGGAAGGGGGAGAGGAGGAAATGGCTAAGGGAGAAACTCCAGAGGTAGACGCTGAGGTAATGGAGGACAAAAAATGGTTGCAGCATAAAAGCTTAGGAAGAGCAGATGGAGTAAGTAGCTCACAAAATACTTCAAGAGGAGGTAAGAAAAACTACAACTCAAATAGGAGTAATGTAGAATGCTACTACTTTCATAAATATGGGCATTATGCAAGTGAATGCTGGAAGAAAAAAAAAGATCAGTTTGGACAAGAAAATGTGGCTGATGTGTACATGGGAAGTGGAAATAATGCCACTGCCTTCATCATGTGTAATGTTGGTGAAGAAGGAAGCACTAAGGTTTGGTACCTCGACAATGGATGTAGCAATCACATGAGTGGTAATGAAATCTTTTTTTCATTCATTGACAAGAGTTCCAAATCTGAGATTAAAATGGGTAATAATGGAACCCTACCAGTAGTGGGCAAAGGATCTATTATGGTCCACACCAAGCAAGGTGAGAAGAAGGAAATACAAAATGTGTATTTTTCCCCTGGTATGAAGCACAATTTGATGAGCATTGGTCAACTCATTCAAAATGGATACAAAGTGCTGATGGAGAATGACAAGTGTGTCATTCATGAAAAGGATGGGAGCAAGAACTTACTTGCAACAGTTCAAATGACAAAGAACATAATGTTTCCCTTGAAGATAGAGACATGTTTCTCATCTCAAGTTGGTGCTGCACCTCCCACACAATCAACTTTAAGGAGTGTGATTGAAGACCCCTCATGGCTATGGCACCTCAGGTATGGGCATCTAGGCTATGCTGGTTCAAATTTCTTATCAAATAAAAGAATGATAGAAGGTTTACCACATATAGGAAATTCATGTGACAAGTCCAAGGCTTGTATTTTGGGTAAGCAACATAGGCTTCCCTTAATTCTACAAATTCTAGTAGGGCTAGATATCTCTCAAACTTGAATTTTGGCATTGAATCATAAACTAAAACTCTGATTGTGAACCTTGAACCCAAACTCCTCAACCATGAATCTGGATTTGAACCTCTGAACTAGAGAATCTTGAACTTTTCTTGTACATTCCAATCTTTGAACTTAGAACCACTGAATTTGAACTAGGATCTGAACCTTGACTCTTTGAATTGCAAACTCAATTTTGAACTTTGAAGTTGAAGCTTTGAACTTCGAGGTTCAAAGTTCAAGTTCAACATGTCCCCCACAAAGTGTCTTCTTCACAAGTCATAGTCTACAAACCATCATTAGCAATAAAAACCAACCAAAGATTCCTTCTATAGGGTTGATTTTGAATTTTAAAATGTGGGTACTAAAGGATATTTACATACTTGTACAATACCTCAAAAGAGATAATAACATATTGACAATTTAACACATATGGACATGCCTGTCTCTAAGCTCATTTACAAATCTTGGATCTAGATTTTTTTTGAGATTATCCAATTCCTAATTTGTTGTTATTATTAGTTTAGTTAGTTTAGATCATATACACATATTAGGCTTGTTTGGGCTAATCAATAATTGAGTTTTTAGGTTTTTTGATCCTTGAGGGTTTCAAATGGCTAAATGGCATCAAAGAGTAATGTGAAAATCAATAAAAATACAATGAATTTCATTAAGGTTTTGGATTTTGTATATCTAGTACAAATTGCTTGGGATCACAAATGGGGGGAACTATGGTGTGGGTGACACTTGTGACACCTCTTTTGTTTTTAATTATTTTCATATTGATAGATGTTGGAAGATTTTTTTTTTGTGGTAGTCACATGTCTATATTGTGTTAGTTATTTTAGTCTTCTAGTGTTTTCTATGCTTTCATGGATGTATATAAAATTATATCTTTGCACAAAAACCTAACACAAAAGCCTAATAACATATTAAAAGAAAAATAACTTCAATAGTTCCATAGCTATCTAAAGGGAAGATGTCATGTTGGTATATGTTGTACAAGTGGTCATTTCTTTATATTTTTAAAATGTGGAGATTGAGCGGAGTCATTTATGTAACTTTGTATTGAAATAAAAATATGAAGAATGTATTTTGTTGATACATATAGAAATATCTATATTGCTTTCATTTCATGTTTCTTTAATACCTTTTTGTGAAATAAAAGTAGCAATGAAGTTGCAATGGTAAAAAATGGTGACTGAGAGGGTCATAGGCTCAAGTCCATTTTGATCTTCATTGAGGTGTTTTTGGGTTTAGTTGACAATACAAAGATACAAATAAAGGAGTCATGTTAGTAGCTCCACAAGTGAGAGATTTTGGGGTTAAGAAGGTTAAGCAATTTTTTTTGAAGTCTGACATGTATTTTTTTAATTTCATTATATAGCTATGATGTAAAATCACAGATGAAATAATAGAACGAAGTGAAGAGAGCTTGTTGAAAAATGAACACACAACATTATAAATAGATATAAAGAATATAAATGATTTTGGTTTCCTTACCCTGAATGTTAATGTCAGATCAGACATGTCCAAAATAACAAGATGTATCTGATCAAAGATTGTGTCTATATTAACTATGACTCACCGTGAATTCAAATAATGCTTAGAATGTAAGTGACAAAAGCATATACACAATACCTAAAATATACTATTTATTGTAATTATGAATTAATTTAAATTAAAATTAACTAACATTTGCAATCTAGATAATGCACAAAAGATAATATAAATGTAAACGTCAAGATTAACTTTCCAAACCCAAGGTTTAGAACAAGAAGGAAATGGATTATGGCGTAGTTCTGATAGTAGAATGAGTTTCATTCGAAAAACAGTTTTCCTAGACGACGTAATTTCAATGCTCTTGTTTACAAAGTAGTACTTTCCAGCCAAGCGTTTCCTTATTTCAGACTTTGTCTTCCTTGCTTTTATCATTAGAAATGCAATAGCTGCTAAGCCATTCTGGAAATGAGTTCTTTTAAACAATCAAAACGTCAAACAAAGTTGGAGGGTATGTTAAATGGGTTTAAGTAAAAGATTAGTCTTCTAAGAGCATGGTGGATATGCATAGGAGGGTCTATCGTCATATAAGACATACAATAAAAGCCATACTCATATGAGATCGAAGGGCCCAACGTTTGGGCGGCGGAAGCTGCAACGTAACTCCAGAATATTATTTTAAATAGTTCCCATGCTACTATGTTTTTATGAATGTCTGTCATCTCAAGCTCCACGGCTTTGTGCAGGGAGAATGTTGGTAAAGGTTGTGGAATACAATGTCACAGCTGTGAATTGTATTTTCCATGAATTCCTTATAAACTTACTTCAATGAATCCACACTCTACAAGTTTTTCATTCGTTTCATTTCAAGCAATTCATTACGTTTGTCACTGCCTCTACTGTTCGCAAACATACCCATCGAAATTGAAAGCCATGTTAATATCTATCCTAGTGAGTCTCTTGTTGAATGTCTGCCTCTGGTTTTTACCTCAGTAAATTCAATGCCCAATATTCTTCAATCGAATCCGAGACGGCCATCTGCCTCACCAATCAATAACAATACTATATCCCTAGCTTATGCTTATGAAATATCATACCACGCCAAATTAGAGATCATCATTGACCGAATACCATTAATCGATACAATGAATTCTGACAAAATTCTTTTTCTATTCACAATACTCTTAACTTCCATTTAGTACAAGTGGAAATAGGACTGAAACCTTCCATAATGTGGGGACAATACATTCATGGTCCACAAAGATGGCTCTGCCCTTAGCTAACCTTCATACTTTCCCCAACGTGATATGACTTGCAAACGCACTTTATCATATTGTCCTTGTTTCTGGTCTAATACCATGAACATGGTCCTTCTCTGTCGTTCAAGCTTCAACATTTATCTTTTCACCAACTTTTCACCTCCGCATACCACAGATGATCTTTTCATTCACACATTAGATTGAAGTATGTCTAAATATCGATAGATTGATGGTGCCATTTTCAAGCCATTATTCTATTCTATGCCATGTACTCGTTTCTTTAAGAAGTTTGGTCTATCTTTTGACCCAAAAAAAAGAAAAAGAAAAAAAATGGTGCTCTTTTTCATTTCATTTTAAATTCATCAAAATTGATCATAAATATTTCAATTACTTAAGATTAAATTTAAAATAAATGCTAGTATTTGGTATTCAAAATTTAGTTTTTGTAATTTTTTACGTCTAAATAAACATATTTATCTTCAATAGGCATTTCTTAAAAGATTATTTTACAGCAACTTTTTTAAGTTCATATTATGCTAGTCTCTAAAATCTATAATTTAACAAATACATGAAAATATTTTTCCAAATCTTTATAGAAAAATATCTATAACACATTAACATTGTTAAAAATATTATTTTGTAATTATTTTTAATTCTTTTTCTTAGTAGATGTAATGTTTCTTTTTAAAAACATCTCTTGTGTACTAACCATAAGTAGAGCTAGAATTCTCATTTTCTGAAAGTTTTTTTTAGAATTAAAAATAAGCATCTATAGATTGTTTTCATAAATTTTACTTTCCAAAAACTATGAAATCTATAAACTTATTAATATAATAAGGATGCCTATTAATATAAATCATGCATGGGAGATACTTCCAGCAACATATCAAGGAGTCAAAAACATAAAGAATGCTAAGATATAGATTTTGAGAAAAAAGTTTGAAAGTTTGCAAATGAAGGACACTAAGATTGTAGATGAGTTCATCTCTCAAGCTATGGATGTAGTGAATTCACTGAGAGCTTATGGTGATGATGGAATAGATAGAAAAGTTGTGGAGGAAATGCTTAGAAGTATTCCACATCCATATGATACTTTGGTAATTAAAATTAAAGAATGTAAGGATCTTTCTACATATTCCATTGAATAGTTGACTAGTTGAATGCTAAACCATGAGTCTAAATACAAAAGAGAAATGATTTTTTTGAGATTCTCTACAAATACATGCCACCATTAGTAGAGGAAGAGGTAGAGGAAATAAAAGTAGAGGAAGAAGAGGAAGAAGTCATTTTCAATTTGATAGCAAATATTATGCTAAAAATTAAGCAAACAATCCCCTATCATAGTCACAAAACCAAAGAGGAAAAGGAAGAAGCGACAGAGGGAGAGGAAGATTTGATAACTCAAACATACAATGTTATCATTGCAAAAGATATTGATATTTTGAGAGTGAGAATAGGAAGAAACAATAAAACCATAATAGAGGAAGAGCTATTGTGTCCAGCGTGGAAGAGGAAATGATGAAGGGTACGCTTTGATACCACTTGATGAAGGTATGCTCTGATACCACTAATGAAGGTAAACTCTGATACCACTGACGAAGGGCCACAGCACCCTACCAACTCATAACCAAGAATGCAACAATATGAAGACAAAGAGAGATAAAATGCTTCACAAGAAATTTTATTAAACCTGAAAATCCTTAGCAATTACAATGACATTTCTACAAGATCTCTCAAGATCCAATCCAAACCTAAGCTAGCCTAGATCCACACTCTGGTAGAAACCTCTGAGATCTCAACTTGTGCTCGCAAGCCACCAAGCAACCTCCTTGTTAATGCAATCATATTTCCACAATCCATGATTTATAATGCTGAGTTTCTGGAATAGATTGTGTAGAGATTTTTCTCTACACAATCTATTCCAGAAACTCAGCATTATAAACCTCCTCGTTTCTAAACCACAGCTACTAACTCTTCTCCAACTTTATCTAAGATCCAAGTGTAAACTACCTCACATTCGGTGCTCTATCTACACACTCACAACTCCATCACAATCCTGCTATAAACACCTCACATTCGGTGCTCTGTCCATAGACTCAGGAAAACTCACTCTTCACTTCCTCTTTCTCTTTCACACCTTGAAGCCTTCCAGGCTTTCCAAGCTTCACCTTCCACAACTTTCACCTTTCCAAGCTTTCCTTCCAAAGCTTCTACTTCCTGAGCTTCTCCTTCTCGAGCTTCTCCTTCTTGAGCTTCTACTCCTCGAGCTTGATTAGAAATGCTCATATGCCTTGCTTAAATAGGCACTTACCACCCAAAACATGAATTATTCACAACCTTCTAGAATTCCACCTACACAATATCCACAACCTTCTACAACTTCCATAACCTTCTACAATATCCACAATTTTCTAGAATTCTTCCCACACACGTCGATAAATAGAATGACAACCATTTATTTTTTATTTTTTTTATTATGCCACCTATGCACCTCGAAAATAGAAATCCCCTTTTCCTTTCTTTTCTGCTTTTTTCCCCTTTTTATTTTATTATTATTTCTCCTCTAATTTTCGTCATTTTCTCTCTCCTCCAGAATTTTTTTTTTCGGTTCCAATTTTTTTTTCAATCTTTTTTTTTTTCAATAATTTTCCCATGCAAGATGCTTCTGCATCAGGAAACTCATTCAATGTTTCTATGATACTAACACCAGAAGCTATCAACAAAGAAGACACATGGTTGTTGGACAACACATGTAAGAATCACATGATAGGTGACAAAAATGCTTTTACTAGCTTTGATGAAACAATCAAGACCAAGATGAAGTTAGGAGATGATCACTTGGTTTATGCTCTATTGAGTGTAGTCCTTGAAATGAGTGAGAATGAGTTTGAAGTCAATTTCAAAGGACCTACTTACATTATCCTAGATAGTCCCCAAGTAAAATAAAATAGCTAGAGTTCAAATGGAAAGAAATAGATTGTATCCTCTAAGCTTGAGAAGTGTCAAACAACCTAATGGTTATGTATAGTTTTCCAAACTTTTTGATGAAACTTGGTTATGAAATCTTAGATATTGCCACCTAGATTTTAGCAACCAAGATATGTTGCAAAAAAGGTTAATGGTTGTAATTCTACTAGTGATGAGTGTTTTCCATAATCCTTGTGAGATTTGCATAATTGCCAAGCATAAGAGGAGTGCCTTTCCAAATACTACAACTTATAGGATAAAGATCTACTGCAATTGGTGCATACTGATCTTTTTGGACCCATGCAAATAGAGTCTATTTGAGGAAGCTATTATTTCTTAACTTTTTTTGATGATTAACTTAGGATGACATGGGTGTATTTCATCAAGAACAAACAAAATGCATTTGAGAGACTCAAACAATTTAAGGAAATGGTATAAAATCAAAGTGGTAGGCACATTAAAGTCTTAAGGTCTAATGGAGGAGGTGAATATGATTCCAAAGTATTTGCTAGATATTGTAGAGAACAAGGAATTCACAAACAATCTAATTATAGATATACTCCACAAAAAAAATGTAGTAAAGAGGAAAAACTAAACAATCATGAACATGATAAGAAGTATGCTGAAAGCTAAAAGTGTGAAGGATAAGACACCTTTTGAAGCATGGAGTGGAGTACAACCAAATGTAACAAATTTGAGAGTTTCTGGAAGTGTATCTTATCACATATGTTTGAGGAGCTAAGGAAAAACCTTGATTATAGAAGGGAGAAATGTATATTCTTAGGTTATAGTGATGAATCAAAACCCTACAAATTGTATAATCAAATCACTAAGAAGACAATAGTGTCTAGAGATGTCAAGTTTCTTGAAGATAAATCATGGAAGGAACATGATAATGAAACAACTCATAGTCAACCTACTTGATTTTTTATGAACAAGTAGATGTTGATCAGTGATTGAGCAAAGAGAAAGACTACCTAGGTTAGTGGTTCAAATAGTAGCATGAGAAAAGTGAGGACAACAAGTTTATAGTCCTCGTTCTATTAGTGACTTAGACCTCAAAATAGCACAATTAAGGAACCAAAAGACTAGAACAATTAGAGAAATATATGAACAATAGGACAGCAATGAACAATTACTATTTTCATTGATGGCTAGTCAACCTACATGCTTTGAATCTATGTAGTTGAGAAGAAAGAGTGGGTAGAAAAAATCAAAAATGAAATTGCAGCCATAGAGAAAATGACACATGGAAATCAGTGGACTTTCCACAAGATAAAGCAAGAATAGGAGTTAAAACTAGAAAGGCCAAATTGACAAGCACAACACAAAGTTAGTACCCAAAGGTAATGTACAACAACCCAATATAGACTTTGTAGAAACCTTTGCACTGGTGGAAATATTATACACAATTAGAACTATATTAATAGTAGTAGAAAAACATTGATGGTCAATTTATCAGTTAGATATGAAATCAAAATTTTAAAATGGGCTTCTAAATGAAGAAGTATATGTTGATCAAGCACTTGGATTTGAGATGAAAGGAGAAGAACAAAAGTTTTAGAAGATGAAATTAGCCTTATATGGATTGAAACTAACACCAAGGGCATGGTAAAGTGGAATAGATTGCTATCTATTCAATAAAGGGTTCAAAGATAGCAACAATGAGCCAACATTGTAAACAAAAGCAAACTTACAAGGTGAGATCTTGGAAGTGTGTATCTGTTTTGATGATTTAGTATATACTAGTAACTTGCATCTTGAAGAATTTAGACTTGACATGGAAAGAGAATTTGAAATGATCAATTTTGGTCACATGAAGTACTTTCTTGGTCTAGAGATTAAACAATTGGAATAGGGTATTTTCATCAGCCAAAAGAAGTATGCACAAGATATCTTGAGAAAATCCAGAATAAATATCTACAAGACAATCAACATGCTTATTGTTCTAGGTACAACATTGAGCAAAAATGATGAAGGTATAGTAGTGAATTCCACTTTATATAAGAAATTTGTAGGCAACCTAATGTACTTGATAGTGACAAGGCCAAACATTATCTTTGCAGTCAACCTTCTCTCTAGGCTTATGGAATCACCAAAGACATCACATTGGAAAGTAGGGAAAAGAGTCCTAAGATATATTGCAAGAACAATTTATCATTCTATTTTGCATGTAGGTAATGTAGAGAACCAACTAATTAGATTCACATATAATGACTTTTCTAGAAGTGTAGACGACAAAGGAGTGCATCAAGTTATGGATTTTATTTAAGTACATGCATAGGTTCATGGGAATCTAAGAAGGAACCAATTGTCAATATTTAATTAGTAGAAGAAGAGTACATAGTGGCCACTTCAGCAGCTTGTCAAGCAATATGGATGAAGAGATTGATTAATGTGTTAGTCTTAGAATGGTTTTGACATTTGAGTGCCATCACACTTAACCATTTTCTAAATTGGAGCTGAGCACACTATATATGTCGAGCCACAACATGAGCAAAGTCAGGAAATCAAACAGATGCCGAGTGATCTTCAGGTGTCGAGCAGCCTTTAGGTGCCGAGTGAAGATCAGGTGCCGAGTGAAGAACAAGTTCCGAGTGACTTTAGGTTTTGAGCATGATACAAGTGTCAAGTGATATTTGAGTGCCGAGTCACAGACGATGCCGAGCAATCCAAAAATGCAACAGGAGCCAAGTAAGCCAGTTTGTTTCAAGTGTCGAGCATCTAGAATTAGTAAGTGCTGAGTAACATAGAATACACATATGAGTTTGTAACCTCACTAATTCAGATGTAAACCATTTTCATGGCCGACATATGAAGAATCTCAAAGGATTAAAATAATTAGATCGAATCTTTTGTATTTCCTATGCAATCTACATGCAGCCAATAAGAAAAATGGAGAAGGCA
This sequence comes from Cupressus sempervirens, assembly GCA_028749045.1. Taxonomy (NCBI): domain Eukaryota; kingdom Viridiplantae; phylum Streptophyta; class Pinopsida; order Cupressales; family Cupressaceae; genus Cupressus; species Cupressus sempervirens. Next base: position 400,714,114 of record CM053785.1, on the reverse strand, counting down.
TGCAACCGATAATAAAAGTGCAAGGAATAAGCAGGAAATAGAGATTCAATATGGATCGTAGATCCACATCTAACCCTAAGTCTTTGAATGTCTTTATAAGGAAGACTAAATCTCATTGAATATGTGAATGGACGAAGGTGTGTAGGGAAAACTATTTTCAGAGTGAAGAATATCAAATCTCAAAGGATCAAGATTAGAGAAAGCAGATCAAGTGCCTATATTCAGCAATCAAAGGATTGTAAGCTATCAAGTTTATTACACCTAATACTCTCTAGCAATTGTATTAGAAAGGAAACCCTATGGTGATAGGTTAGATTAACAGCTATTTTGTAGATCCTTTAAATAGGTGATTAAATCCTTTAACAGGGTAACACTTCATGTAAAGTGTTTGTAAATCCTTTAACCAAGTCACTATTGATACAGTGTAAAGCCTTTAACAGGGCGGGCCTTTAACAAGGCAGACTATTAGAAGTGGTTAAACATTATTGCTGCAGTAATTTTGTGGGTATCATCCCCACCCTAGTTTTATCTTCTTATTCTTGGAGGGTTTCTGGGTTACCAAAATTTCTAGTGTTATGTGATGATGCACATGTGTTTTTCATAATTGCTTAATGTTGATATGCATGCATGTATATTTCAATATTATGTTATTAAGGATTTGTGAAAAATAGGTTAAAAGCTAGTACTTCTAATTCACTAAACAAAAGGAAAGAGCAGTTGAGGATAGAGTCATGATGGAAGATGACAAAAGAAATCTTACAAATAGACTTGAAGAAAAATGTACTGAATTAACAAGGATGTCAAACATGCAGATGGATACACTTGCCCAAATGATGAACCTTCATCATGAACTCAGTATGAAAGATATTGAGATCTCTACTTTGAAGATGCAGAATGAACAACTAGTGAATGAATTGAATAGAAAAAAAGAGGTAGCAGAGAATCTAAACAAGTCAAGTGAAGCCATCAAATACTTTGAACAATTGATGAAATTTCCAAGATCAGCCCATGATACAACAGCATTGAAATTGGGGAATCATCAAAGAATTTTGAGCAAAAAGGTGACAAAGGTATGGATTCTAAACCCATTTGTCATTACTTTAATAAAAAGGGGCATACTTCTAATATTCGTAGGAGTAGAAAATTCAATCAACAAAACACACCCAAGAGCGAGAGTTACTGTCACAAGTGCAACATGCAAGGACATATGACATAAGATTGCAAATCCAAAGTCACAAGGACACAAAGATTTGATGGACATTTTCATAATTGTAAGAATTATGGACATAGAGCATTTGAATGTAGATCAAAGCCTATGTGGGCATCAAATCAACCAACAAAAACAAAAGGAAATGAAAGTTAGTACCATTGGGATTACAACACCAGGTATAGCTGTCATTATTGTCAGAAATATGGACATATACCCCAGAACTACATAAGAACACATTTAAAAGGGAACTATAAAATATGGTTGAACCAAACCACATGTTTTAGTTGCTTAAAAATTGGTCATATCAGCAGAAACTGTCCTACAAGGTCCAAAGCACCAAAAACTGAATCCAACAAAGAAAGTGAGGGCAAAGAAAAGATTGATGTCAAGAAAATAAGAAGACAAATGAATAAGACTTGGAAGAAGAAAGATGAGTGTGGCACATCAAGTGGAGGGATCACTTCATCCAATGGGTCAAGTGATCACACTTTATCAAAGTAAGCATAAGAGAAGTGTATGGGACTGATATACAAAGTTACATCATACATCAGTGCCAAGATAAAGAAGTACTGAAAAGTAGAAATAAGCATGAAAAAAGATGCCAAGACAAAATTTTAAAAGGTGATGTCGAGTTGTCTTTGGATGCTGAGTAAAACTCCAATACATGCCGAGTTCCTAACAGCGACCAAGTTGATAGCTGATGCCAAGTTGAGTAACTCCTATGGAAGCCGAGTAAAGTGGAGATGTAGTGCAAGCCGAGTAATGTCAAAAATCCTTCAGAAGCTAAGTTGGTAGTTGAACATTTAATGCAAAATAAATAGGTTATATTATCGCAATTTCAATCATTTTTCCTCATCGCGATCAAGAAGCAAAGAAGAGAAATAAAGTGGAGCAACTCCATAGCAGAGAATCCATCATTCCAAGTAGGTTACAACCTCTTACAACACATTTTCATTGATCTTGAGGTATTTTCATTTGTGCCGAGCTACGCAATTTCATATTTCTGTGTAAAGGAAACCCTAGTTTGCATAATTGGCTTCAAGTTCTAATACAACCCAGGACAAAGAATCATTTGAAGTCCAACTAGTATCTAATGAGGTTAGGTAGCTTGATTTTTTCCCTATCCTTGAAGTTGCATACAAGAACAATCATGTCGAAGCCCTTTCTTGCATACCCCCAAACATTTTTATGCTTTAGGATGTAAGGAGATGCTATAATTGCAAGATAGGAGCCATAGGAGACATGGAAATAAGAGAAGCCTTTGCGAAGCTGTGTGTCGATGGATTCTTGAAAGATGAATACAAAATTGCTGAAATGAAGGGTTTAACATGAGTTTTGAGTTTTCTCACCATATTTAAAACTGAATGGATCAGACATGTGTTGAGCAAAATTCATGATGGTAGTCTGTGGTTAGAAGATGTCCCTGTCAAAATCACAAAAAGAATCATTCATAGGGTAATTGGATATCCTACCCTAAATTAGTTCAAGACCTTGAGAAGTGAATCCAAGGAGGTTATTGAAAAGAACACAAGTGCTCAGTGGAACAAAAGAGGAATGACAATTCACACCATTCAGGATCCTCTAGTTGAGTTTGCTGTTAGAGTTATTGCCCACAAATTCAATCAATTCAGTAGACTCAACAGTGTGCCATGTATTGCAGTAGATGTAGGCTACAAACTGGTGAAAAATGATCATACTTATGATTTTGCAGAACTGCAACTACAACAAATTAATGAAAACCTAGTAGCCATAAGAAGGACAAAGGGTGCTCAATGCAAATTTGGAGCAATTCTAGTTTGTGTATTCTTTTATGTTTAGAATGAATTTCCCTCTTTTGGAAAAGTTACATGGAGAAATGATAGAACTATCATATCCCAAATTAATGAATATATAGAACAAATGTGAGACAATTTTGATACCCTGATGACAAGCTATTTTGAGGATTTTAAGAAATCCATGAAGCAAAGGGTGAGAATACTAGTTTCCTTAGTGGAAAAACATATTAATGATATATGCTTCTTAGTTGATATTGACTTCACCTATATCCATGCAAAAATTCCAAGGGTGAGATGGCTAAGGCCATTTGGTTATGAGATCAACATAGATGAAGCATCTGCAGCCATAACTGCATTATTGGTAGAAGAGATAGATAAGAGTGCCCCACACTTTGGCACTTATGATGTGGTAAGGTCAAATATAAATATGGAATTAAAAACTGCCTCCACATTGAGGAAGAAAGATAAATTGATGAAAAAATTTAAAAAGAAATTTGGTGAAGGAATAGAGGCTCAAGCTAAAGAAGAAGATGATGACAACAATGATGATGATGACAATGAACAAGAGCAAGGCCCAATGGAATTAACTCAAGGCCTAGGTGAAGACAAGGAGGAAGGTGTTGAGGAAGAAGAAGCCAAGGATGCACCAACCCAAGCTGAGCCAAAGAAGAGAAAGGCAACATAACAACCTCCAGCTCAACCCAAACCAAAGAAAACTGCCATGCCATCACCACAAAAGCCAACAACTAGAGCTGCAACAAGGGCCTCCACACAAAAAGCTAAAGAGGAAGCCACAAAGAAGAAAACAATCAAGAAGAAATAGGAAGAGCCAAGGAAAAGAAGAAAATATGTGGCTCAACCTGATACTGATGAAGAAGATCAATATGAAAAGGTAAGTCATTTTTCAGTTGATACATTATGTAAAAAGATTGGAAATGGAGACTTAAGCAACATAAATAAAGTTGATTTCAATAAGTTCACTAAAGATAAACAAAATAGAATAGAAGAATCAGTTTATGGAATGATGGCACAATTCAAGTATACTCCTCTTGAACTAGATGGACAATTTCCAAATGAACTATCTAAAATTGTAGAAGACAGATGGCATTTTTGTTTGAAAATGGAGAAGGAGATGAGAGAATCAACACTAGCAAGCATATTTCTTGATTTGACAAAGAAGCAAATAGAGAAAGCAGTCAAAAGGCATAATACTAGGTTTACACCTAAGTACATGGCATTCTTCATTCTCCAAAATAAAATGGAAGAAATTGTACAAAGAACAACAAAATCATGGAAGAACTTGTACAAAAAGGTTGAAGATTTTCTTGAAGAAGAATACAGGGAAGAAGCTACTGCTCCACTAGAATAAAGAAGAAAAAGGATAGAAGAGAAGACAGAAGTAGAGCAAGGAAAAGAAGAAAAGAAGGAAGAAGAAAAGAAAGAAATAGAGGAGGAGACACAAAAGCAAGATGAAATGGAAATAGTTGAGTAAGAGCGGCAACAAGACCAGAGTGTGCAAGACACATAATTGCCACCTACTAGCCCTCCTCATGTACCCATCACACCTGAAAAAACTGTAACAGTACAAGATGTTCCTGACACTTCTGCTCAGAACATCAATCCATTAACTACAGAGGCTCTCAAAAGAATCATTGACCAATCCACACAAAAAGTAAGATTATGTGCAGATCTAGTATTGGTCAGTATGGATGAATTACAAAAACTAGTAGAAAATATAGTTAGAGATAAGGTGAATCCATAAGAACCACCTTCCTTCATCTCTACAGCTACTAGTGGTCAACTTCAAATGCCAACAATTGTTTCATTAGGCATAGTTGACAACACAGTACAAAAGCCAAGTGCAGCAATAGATAAAGGAGCAAAACAAATAGGATAGACTATTACATCTGATCCTACAACACAAACACAAGGTACATTTCCTAAAACTACTATAATTGATCAAGGTAGACAGTAGGAGGAGAAAACATAGGAAACCCCTAAGGAGTAGGAGGAAATACAAACAATGATAAATTTACCTACCTCGGGGACTCCTTCACAACAGCCACTGCAAATATCAACACTAGGATTAAGTTCTACGAAAGTTGCAAGGGTACTTCACTATGGAGACCCTGAACTAGATGAGGAGATAGTCATACAGAGTTATGACTCAAAAAAAAAAAGCATTGATCAAATCAATGAGGTGCAGGAAGCATTAAATAGAAGAAAGAGGCAAGAGATACTCAAGAAGGAGTATAAACAAAAGCAAACTTTACATGCAATTAAAGACATATTTATGGATGCCTTCAGTATTCAGTCACCAGATGAGTCCAAGCATATAATGGAACAATTGATAGATATTGTTGACTAGGTGAAAAATGTAGACCAAGAGACAAATGCAAAACTTATGGAATGGTCTGAAAGAAAATTTCAAGGGAAATTTAATGAGAAAATATCTAGTGAAATAGCACTTTCACAGGTTGAATTGGCAAAGGTCATAGACAAAGTGAAAAAGGTACTCGAGAATATATTCTCATTGTACAAAAAGTTGTGTGACTTTTCATACTTCACACAGGAGACAAGCCAAAAGATAATGAGCATGGAGAGGAATTTGAATATTTCAAGCATGCAGCTACCCAAAGATCCAACCCAAAGTGAGAAGCATTTTGCTAAAATGCTTCACACTCAAAAAGAAATAGCTGTATTAACAGCAGAAGAGGCCACCATCAAGGCAAAACTGATATAGCTCCAATCCTCCATTTCCCCACATTTAGAAGTACTCCATAAAGAATAGGTCTATGCTGAAGCTGTTCTCAAGAAAGATGCTAATCTTTCTACTTCAGAAGGACTTATTCACCTTGCTGCAGAGACTGCCATCTAGCACAAGTCATTGAAAATTGCTTTGCATAATTGGGATGCACCTCTCAGGATGATTATGGAGGTAAACAACACATTTTTGGTGAAATATGGTCTTAACCCTTAAAACCCTTTGACATAAGTGTCAAAAAGGGGGAGACAAGATGAAAGGGGGAGACAAGATGAATGGGAGGACAAGATGAATAAGGGAGACAAAGAGACAAGTTAACAGGGGGAGACAAGAGAAAAAGGGGAGCATGATATACAACATAAAATTTTGGTTATCAAGCTAGCACAGATAATGGCACAATCAACTTAGGGGGAGTTACAATAATTTTGAGGTATATATTGTAAGTTACAAAAAATTTATCAAGGTTTTAAAACCTGAATGTACTAATAAGGTCAGTTAAGTGTTTTTGTCACTCATGTCAAAGGGGGAGATTGTTAGTCTCAGAATAGTTTTGGCATTTGACTACCATCACACTTAACCATTTTCTACATTGGAGCCAAGCACACTATGTATGCCGAGCCACAACATGAGCTAAGTTAGGAAATCCAATAGGTGCCGAGTGATCTTCAAGTGCCGAGCAGCCTTCAGGTGCTGAGTGAAGATCAAGTGCCGAGTGAAGAACAAGTGCCAAGTGACTTTAGGTGCCAAGCATGATACAAGTGCCGAGTGATATTTGAGTGCCGAGTCATAGATGATGCCGAGCAATACAGAAATGATACAGGAGCTGAGTAAGCTAGTTTGTTATAAGTGACGAGCATCTGGAATTAGCAAGTGCCAAATAACACATAATACACATATGAGTTTGTAACCTCACTAATTCAAACGTAAACCATTTTCATGGCCAACATATGACGAATCTCGAAGGATTAAAATAATTAGATCAAATATTTTGTATTTCTTATGCAATCTACATGCAACCAATAAGAAAAATGGAGAAGGCATGCAACCAATAATAAAAGTGCAAGGAATGAGTGGGAAACAGAGATTCAATATGGATCGTAGATCCACATCTAACCCTAAGTCTTCGAATGTCTTTATAAGGAAGACTAAATCTCATTGTATATGTGAATGGATGAAGGTGTGTAAGGGAAACTATTTTCAGAGTGAAGAATATTAGATCTCAAAGGATCAAGATCAAAGAAAGCCGATCAAGTGCCTGTATTCAGCAATCAAAGGATTGTAAGCTATCAGGTTTATTACACCTAATACTCTCTAGCAATTGTATTAGAAAGGAAACCCTATGGTGATAGGTTAGCTTAACAACTATTTTCTAGATCCTTTAAATAGGTGATTAAATCCTTTAACAAGGTAACACTTCATGTAAAGTGTTTGTAAATCCTTTAACTAGGTCACTATTGATACAGTCTAGAGCCTTTAATAGGACAGGCCTTTAACAAGGTAGACCATCAAAAGTGGTTAAACATTATTGCTACAGTAATTTTGTTGGTGTCATCCCCACCCCAGTTTTACCTTCTTATTCCTGGAGGGTTTCTGGGTTACCAAAATTTCTAGTGTTATGTGATGATGCACATGTGTTTTTCAGAATTGCTTAATGTTGATATGCATGCATGTACATTTCAATATTATGTTATTAAGGATTTGTGAAAAATAGGTTAAAAGCTAGTACTTTTGATTCACCCCCCCTCTCAGAAGAATTCTTTCCATTAAGATATTTCAACATAATGATCTTGATCTAGTGACAAAAATGGATCCAATCAACCATCTTTTGTGACAACATCTCACTGATTGCAGTTTCTAGAAATCTAGTCTTTCATTAGAAGAGCAAGCTCATTGGCACCCATTATCATTTCATTCGAGAGATGTTAAATAATGGAGAAATCATTCTACAAAATTGCAAATCAAATGATCATTGGCAGACACATTTACTAAGCCTCTAGTAAGAGAAAATTTTTAATTTCAAGAGGAACAATTAGGAATTGTTAGTACTAAAAATGTTCTAATGTAGATAGAGTGAAAATTAAGGGGGTGTGTTAAATGGAATTATTGGCTCTAAGATTTTGGGATTTGTCTCTTATTTAACCCCACCAATACATCGGGTTAATAGAACACTTGAATTTTGCAATAGTTAGTTGTTATATTTAATGTGTTAGGTAAACGTCATGCTTTCTTGCACATATTTGAGTTTCAAATAATGACACATTTTTATTCAATTTTTTTAATATCTTTTAGATGTAATATGTAAGAGGATTCTAGAGGAAGTAATAAATTGAATATTTATGCTTGTGGTTTTCATGTTATGCTTAATTTTTTTCCCCTATGATTAAAATATCTAATATTAGCTTGCCATTGAAGTCATATATTGAATACAAGGATTTTTGTTAAGAAAAATGTGTGGTTTATAAAAAACCAAACTACATGGAATGTTCCTTCATGTCTCATTTTTCCTCTTCAATCGACATCTTTGCGTAAGAATGGTAAATAGGAAAAATTGAAAAATTCAGGATTGGATAAAATGATACCATTACGAAATATAAAAATCCTTAGTATAATAAATATACAATCTTTAGTAGAATAAAGTTTGAATGTAATTACTTTGAAGGTGATCTTTGTGTGCTTGTTGAAGTCCCCTAGATGGTAGAATATTTTTATAATGCCCAAAAAATGAGTGTTCTCTTAATCTATATTACTTTTCCTTTTTAAAATCTTGATTTTAAAATAAGTGTACTGATAACATGAAAAATTGTAACAAGATCAACACATTTATAAGTTCATGGTTATAGTAGTACCAAAATCCAAACTATCTATTTAAAGCATTGACTATGATAATATAGCTTCTCTTTGAGTAGAAGTAAAGGAGAGAGAGAAAAAAAACCTCTTAAGAGGAAACAAAAATGCCTCCATTTCTTATGTCCATTTGCATAAAATTAGAAAAATATAAGCTTATAGCCTTTCAAATTAATGTGTTCCATTATTTTATCAAATTAAAAAAGATGATGCAAGATAAATACAAAAATTCTTTTTTCAAGTAAATGATTAAAGAATGCATAATATAATATTGTATTCATTTATATATATGGTTTTATTAAAAAATAAATTGTTTTATCGTAAGATTTAATATATTTAAAAATATTTTAGTTTATTTATAAATTATTTATGTTTATATATTATTTATATTAATGTTTATAAAAATATTTAATTTATTAAAGAATTTATTTAATAGCTCTAGATAATGTTTTATAATATCTTTAAGATTAAAATTACTCATAAAATCAATTAAAATGACTAATTACAATTGCTTGATTCTATTCAAACTTATTAAGTGTACACATTAGACATTTAGAAAATTAATAGATGTTATTGCATAATTATTTGACTTGATATGCCCACATCTAATATAAGTGTTTTGATGAAAGACAAAAAAAAGTTAAAAAATTGGAATACAAATTTGACATGGCAATCGTTTGACAAAGTATTTTAAGGAAATAGGGCAATAGAAGCATACACAATTACTTCAAATAAATATGGTTACAAAAGCATGCATATAAAGTGCTTTGATGATGCAAAGAGATCTTATTACAAGGAATGTAAAACAATACTATTTCAATAAATGCACTATTATGTTCATCTAATATGAATTAAGAAAAAAATTTCATACAACATTTGAAAATTTTGAAATTTTGATACAATGAAAAATATGATGAAGAGATTTCTTGTCAAATGTTTTAAGATAGAAATGGTCATATAGATTCACATATAGAATGTTGGTGCATTGATAAGGCAAAACACTTTTAAGTGGATACAATTAGAAGAGAGAGGATAAAATAAAGGGGAACAAAGATTATGTTAATAGGGGCCTCTTAAAAGTGGAATAAGGGAAATTTGAGAGTTAGAAGGAGAATTTGGGAAGCACATAATGTATAGTTTTTCTTAAGACAAAAGAATGGAGACAATTCTCTAATTTGTCTTCAAATGTTGAAGGGGTAGGAAAAGGAGAAGGCAGGAGTTGAAGGAGAAGGAGATGAGAAAAGAGGAGGCAAAGGAAAAGAAGAAGGAGGATGAAGGAGGAAGTAGGACAAAGGGAAGAAAAAAGTATGGAGAGTCAATAGAGTAAAAAGTAGAAGGGGAAAATAAGGAATAGGTAGAGGAAGAGGGGGATGAGTAGAAAAAAAAAAGAGAAGCAAAAGTGTAGAAGACAGAGAAGGAGAAGCCCGAGAAGAAAGAATGCAAAGTAGAAGAACGAGAAAAAGTAGAAGGAGAGGGTAAAAAAGGGAAAGGAAGTTGAAGAATAATTCAAAGAACAAGAAGGAACATAAAAGAGAACAGAGAGAAGAAGGGGGTTTGGCAACAAAGAGAAACAAAAGAAGGAGAAGATAGTGAAAAAAGAGAAGAAGAAACATAAGAAGAACAAGAAGAGAGAGAAGGAAAAGAACAAGAAGAAAGGTGAAGAAGGAGAGTTAGAGGAAGAAAAAGGGGGAAGAGTTAGAGGAAGGAAAAGAGGGCCAAGGGGAAAGAAGTAGGACAAGGAGGAGAACGAGAAGAAAAGAGAAGAATACATTCAGTTTATTATATTATTGAATATATCTTACTACACGCTAATAGAAAAATTAAGCTTTTAAAAAAGTCAACTTTGAATATTTAACACTTTTATCTAAGAATCAAGCTTAATGTATAATGTTTAAACAGTCTACTATTGACATAACCATTATTATTAAGCGCTAATGCTAGTTAAAGATTTTTTTGACCTCTTATACATACATCATTCATTGTTTGGTACAACCATAATGACCTGTAATAAGTCCATTTAGAAATACACAAATACATCTGTTAAAAGAATCTTAGTCTACAAGTATGAGAAACTTAGTCTTAAATATTACAAATCATAGTGCTTTCATAGATTTACTACCTAAAAAGAATCCGCTACTACCTCTTTTAACGAAACTATAAATGTAACGCTCTAATGACCACCGCCTGGACTAGGACTCGACCCCAGAATCCTTTCCTTCACTCCTCCTCTTGAGGCTTCCATGTGACCCACCGCTGGGCTGGATCCTGATGTAGACAGCCCTTGAACTTTGAGCGGAGGATTATTGGCCTTCCATTCGAATGCCAGCTGACCAGCTTTCCAATTATTTTGTGGGGTGATATACACTTCTTTGTTTTCAGCCACTGGTCTTGCTGCGCCACATAACATCACTCCGAGTAGAAGAATGCACAAGAGATGTACCCACATTTTCATATGAATCTTCATCATTTTATTAATTTGAGTATACCCAAGAGTTTTAAAGCTTTGATCACCTTTCCTCTTTATTCTCTCTACTCCACAAGGTTAGAAACTGGCTGAGAATTTAACGAGCTGATGGACTTCCTGAGCTATTTAATACTGTCCAGAGGAGGAGAGAGGCGTGAGCTTTCAGAAGTCTATTGGATTTACATGGAGGTTTCTTAAACAGCCTCACGTTTACAAATCAGCATGTGGCAATATATTTGTGATCGGACTGAAATAGTTGTTTTCAATTGCTTGGGGAGAAAGTCTTGGGGAAATAGGAGTGAGACAACATATTCAAGGTCCAAAAAGACCTTCCGCGAAAAGAGAGATGGCTTTTTCCTATAAGAGATGGCTTTCAAATCAACTTTCTCGTATTGTCGTTGTTTTTTACTAAAGTCCATGTAAATGGTCCGTTTCTGCCATGCAACCTTGAAGCCTAATGTTTTGACCGACCTTTCACCTCCGCATACTATACATATTATTTTTCCACTAGATTGAACCGAGTCTAGTTATTGTTTTTATTAAAGGAGGCCAGGAAATGGGTTAGGAACTCATGGAACAAAAATATCATTTGTGTTGGGCCATTACAACCAAGCTGTCGAAAAGGCCATCACAAACACAAAGTGTTAGAGACTCACCACCAAACAAAACTTAATAAAAATCTAGAGTTGATAATCACAAAAAATAATTAAGTCTTAGAGTACTTTAGATTAACATAACTCAGTTTAAACATAAGAGTATTAAAACTATGCTCCGAAATTACAAAGCATAAAAACAAGTAGGAGTTTGGTTATTGTTAAAATGACAATGTTGTCATTCTATTCTATTCTTTTATCTCTATGAATACTCATTATAGTATTTCATCTAAAAGTGACACATTGCTTAATGATACGTATAGATGAATAAATTTATCCATAGATTAATTATATTAATGCTCCTTATCATCTTTTTATGAATTAAAATTAGTTAATTGGTCATTAAATTATTTGTTTAGTGTTAGATAAGTTTATGTTTGAATTTAATATAAGCATACTTGCTTCAAAATTATTTGTCTTAGAAATTAAGACACTTTGTTAGATTAACTAATACTTTTATAATTAAATGTTTAAGTATGTTTTATATATGTCTTGTAATTGGAAGACTTATCTTGATATGTATCAAGGATACAAAGAGTTATTCAAGGATGGGTATGGATTGTAGAATTTGGTGTGTATGATATATGCAAAACTCAACTTCATAGAAGTCACAACGATCACCTATAAGAAAAAATCCTATTACATGGAAGAATGAAGCAAAGAAGAGAAGAGTGGCTCTCAAGATAAAAATGTATTAAGAGAGGAATAGAATGAATATTGTGTATTAAAATATACAAGGAGTGATCTCCTTATAAAGGAAATCAGACAAACTACATTAGGTGGCTTGCTAAGCAAGTTACCACTTTAGAAAACCCTAAATTTGACCTAACCCTAAATGGATAATATAAAATTTAATAAAAGAAAACTTTTATTAAATGTCACCCACATGAATCACTTTGAATGCCATCCGCATGAAGTGACAAAAGTCAAGCTTCAATAGTGATTGAATAGTAATATACAATAGTGAAATCTTAAGTGTAGATAATGGTAATTAAACTTTACTCTAACACTGGCCCTTAAGATGAGTGACAATGCAAAAAAAAATAAGCAACAAGAAAGCCAAAAAAACCTTGGGTCCTGACAACATAGCCTGATTAGGTACCAATCACAACCAAATCTCTATAAAGTGGAGAAATAAAGAAAACCGCATGAGAAAAACTCTACTCCAAAAAGGAGATGAGAAAAGGAAGTAGACAAAACATGAAAGGAAGGAAGGGCTCACCAAGACCCCCGAAGGACAACTTCCTTCACCCCAAGCATGGTGCACAACTCAAGATAGTGTGGTGATGCAAAAGATTTAGTGAAGATGTCGACAACCTGCGCTTTTGTACTAATATACTCCAAGAGGAGAACACCATCATGAATCAATTGTCAGATGAAATGCATGTGGATCTCAATATGCTTAGTATGTTGATGCTCCACTAGGTTGCAAGAAATATGTATGACACTTTGATTGTCACACCAAAACATAGTGGGACTATCAGGAGGAAACCCAAACTTAGTCATCAACTGCCAAAGCCACAAGATCTTCTAACTAGCTAACATTGTTGATTAGTACTCATCCTTTGTAGATGATAATGCAATAGTAGACTACTTCTTACAAGACCATGTGATAGGACCAGAGAAAAGATAGAAAACAAAGCTAGAAGTAGACTCCCCATCATTAGTGTCACTGGCCTAATCTGAGTCAGTAAGCCAAAAATGTGTGGGGATCCTATAGTGTAGTGAATGCCAAAATGTGTAGTGCCCTGAATGTACCTCAAGATATGTTTAGCAGCTTGATAATGGATCTCATGAAGGTGATGGGGAAACTAAGAAACAAGACCAACCACAAAGGAGAGATTAGGATGAGTGTGTGTCAGGTACAATAAAATGCCAACCAATTATCGGTATAAAGTAGGATCCACTAAAGTTGTAGGACAAGTGGTAGACAAGACAATACCTGACTCAAATGGTATAGGTGTAGGCTTGAAATCAAGCATGCTGAAGTGTTGTAGCATATCAAGAGCATACTTCTGCTAATAGATGGAAATACCATCAAAAGTCTAAGTAACTTGTAGGACCAAAAAATAGTGCAAAAGTCCAAGATCTACCATCTCACACTGTTCTATGAATGCTCTGTGAATACTCTGAATCATGGGAGATGAGCTACTGATAATGATGAGACCATAAACATAGGGAGAAAGTATCACAATATCATCCCCCTAACATTGAATGTACAATGTATGATTAGAATGACAATGTGTAAATTTTGAGACCATCTTCTCATACCAAGCTTGAGGTCCTTGTTTGAGACTATACAATGAATGTCAAAGTCTAAAAACTAATGAATAGTCATGCACAAATCCCTGAGGCTATTCCACATAGATCTCCTCTTGAACATCACCATGTAAGAATGCACTTTTGACATCCATCTAAAAGATAGGCCATCCCTATGAACTTGCTAGGGAAAGGAAAAGGTGAATAGAATTTATTTTGGTTAGAGGGGCGAAAGTCTCAGAGTAATCAATACCCTCAACTTGTGAGAATCCCTTCACAAAAAGATGTACCTTGTACTTATCAATAAAGACATCTACAACATACTTGGTATGATACAACCACTTCCACCAAACCAAATTTCTTCCTTTCAAAAGAGTACAAAGATCCCAAGTGTGATTCTTCATCAAAGATGAATACTCCTCATCCATAGCCAAATCCCACTCTGGATGTCCGATTTCCTCTTAAAATATCTATGGATTTGTGGAAATAACATGACTCAGAAGACAAGGACCAGATGTTTGAGCTTGAGTATGACAGGTATCAGTAGGATCTCTCACCAAAGGACCAGCTAACTCAACTATAACATGGGCCCACCTGGGAAAAGGTGGAGCAATTGGTGGTGGTGGAGGAGGTGGATGTGGTGGATCATCATCTACATCCTCATCAAAAGGTGGAACATCCTCAAGAGATGAAGAGGAAGGAGTAGGCAATGAGGAGGAATCTAAGGAGGGAGAATCTAGAGGAGGAAAGCATTCTTCAAACTAGACATCTCATCAAAACAAGAATCAAGATCAAAAAATTTGTACACCTTCACATCCTCATAATATCCAACAAAGATGAGCAATTGAATCTTCTTCTCCATAGATTTCCTCTAAGCATTAGGAATAAAATCTTGTGCCTTACTACCAAAAACTCAAAATGTGGAAACATCAAGCTCAACATAAGACCAAGCATCCTTAAGAGTCATATGTTGCAATTCCTTATGGGGCATCCAATTTTGAATGTAGTTGGCACAATTGACTACTTCAGCCCAAAATGAAGATGACATATCTCACGAATGAATCATGTAATTTTCCATCTCTCGTAAGGTTCAATTCTTTCTCTCAGCAATACCATTCTATTGAGGGGTGTGTGGAACTGAAAGTTGATGTAGTAAACCATGCTTAGTGTAGAAATCTCTAAATGCTTGATTCACATACTCCCCCCATTATTTGTGCATATCTGTCTGAGAGAAAACCCAAATTACTTCTCCACAAAAGTCTTAAAGATTCTAAAGGAATCAAAGACATTAGATTTGTACTTAAGAAAGTACACCCATGTACATCTAGGGAATTCATCAATGAATGTAAGCATGTAGCAGGACCCTAAAAAGGAGTAGGAAAGGACATAAGATCACTGTGGACCAACTGTAAGTTTGCCTTAACACGAGTGGCTATTCCTTAAGGAAAGGGATCTTGATGATGTTTGACAAGAACACATCCGCAAAAAACATGATTAGTGTAAGAGATCTGTTGTAGCCCAAAAGAAAGTGCATCTATACTCATCTATTGTAAATAGCAATCATTGATATTCCCAAAATGCTCAAGCCAAAGCTTGCTCACAGAGTCTGTATGTGCTGCAAGAGAGGAACCCACACTTTTTGAACTCTCAAAGTCATCAAATTAGTATAAGCGAGACTGGGAATCCACATTGCTAGTAGCAATAACTAAATTAGGATCAAGGAGATCTCGAATAACCACATCATGTGGTGAGAATGCAACTATCTTACCAGAGCCAAAAAGAAAAATTTGATAAGCGAAAAGAAGGTTTTTAGACATGTTAGGAACTAGAAGAACATCCTTAAGAGAACTACCATCCAGTGAAACTAAACTTGAATTGAGAACTGGGAGTTGTGTATAGTCACCAATTTCAATATGTGATGTGGCACTATGAACAAGTGTGATGACCAAATCCAATAAGTGATTCATATGGTGTGAAGCACCAAAATGAATGATCAAAGATGATCTTGAAGACATGGCTTGTGCATGAAGAGCATGATCCTTCCCCATAGACGAGGAAGATGGCTAAGGAGAGGAGATGTGATGCTATTGCATGGCTTCCACTAAAGCCTCTAACCATTACCAAAACCTAGAAACTATTCCTTGCCACAAAAAGTACAAGGATTACTTGTGAACTTCTTAATGTTGGAGGAAGACTCACTAGACTTAGAAGAATTATCCTTTTTAGGGTTGGATTGTAGTTTTTAAGGAGCCTCTGTAGATAGTTTGGAGGGATGCTCATGACCAACTAAATCTCTCTTGGGCTTTAGTGTCTACTTCTTCTTTATAGTAGATGATGGTGCAACCAATGTTGTGGTCTTTGATCCTAATAGAGAATCCAGCTAGGAAAGTTTGGCTTGTGCTCTAGTTAATCAATTACAAAATTCCTCATGTTGACATGATGAAATTTGAATCCAATGCATCCATAGTGGAGTGAAAAGTAGAGGAGAAAAATTGAAAGTTTCCTTGAAGCTTTGACAGTATCAAGAAAATGCATTCTTTATCTATCTTTGTCTTCTCACAACCTTGTAACAACAATCTTTGTTGCTTGAACTTCATCAGACAGTCCTTAATGGACAAGAAAAGAATTAGGTACTAGTGCAGTAAGTATGGCCTCAAGTTGGAGTGCTCTGAACTCATTCATTGTACCAAACAATGATTCAAACTTAAGCCACATCTCTCGAGGAGTATTACACTCATCGAGATGGAATTGCAAGCTATCTAAAACACTCAAAGAAATTTGACCCATGGCTTCATCCATTTTATTAGAGTGATGAAATTATTACCATGGACTCTAATATTGAGGTTGATCCTCATTCAAACAAGACCATAATCCTTTAGAATTAAGAAGCTGTACCTTGACAATCTTCCATGTATGATAGTTACGTGGGGATAGAGGAGTAAGACGAGAAGAGGTCTCAACCATTTTGAAAAAGAAAATATTGTGTGTTACAAATGTAGGAACAACTGAAAAAAACACTACCCCCCCACAATACAAGAAATCAAACCCCAACAACAAAAATTAATGCATATACAATAATAAAAGAAAAACTATTTCAAATGAGTGACTTATGTAACTTCAAAAGATTGTGATAAATAGGATAGTAGATCTAGATAGAGCACTACATGAGCTTTCCAATGCTTTTTGTTGGCCAAAAATGAAGCTTGGACTCAAAATATAGGGCCCCTAGAGTGCAAAATAGAAGGTTGACATTTGCTAGTAAAAATAGGTATCTAAACAACATAAAAAATTGATGAAACTTGCACCATCATGATGGCCAAAACCAGCTTTTTGGTGATATTTCATTTTCAAAAAACAGAGTTTGCTTACTCAAGTTATGAGCAAAAAGTTGATGTTAGCATGACACATCATTAAATTTGATCATCCTATGACCATTACACACAAGAAAGGGAAGTTGACGTGTCTTTGATGTGGTGTTGGTTGGGCAATAATAGTGCATTGATGTGGCATTGACATGGCATTAACGTGGTAGACAGAGACCACGTAGAAGAGTTGATGTGGCAGAGGTCCAACACATACATTCCACATGTTAGCTTCTAATAGGGTGATGAGGTACATGCTGGCAACTAGATTGGCTACTCAGGTGACGTAGTGCCAGTTGTTGTAGGCAGCAGTGTCAACTGTGGTCAGCAGAGTGGGCGAGTCGGGGCTAGTTGGTGATAGTGGGGCTAGGCAATGCCATGATGAGGTTGTTGGTAGTGATGGCTAGGGCTAGTGGCACTATTGGTGGGGCCACTAATGATGGCAGCTCAATAGGCCAACTGCAAGCTGCCATGTGGCAGGCTGTGGGTGGCTTTTTTGAATCTTTTTTTTTTTTTTTCATTTTTTTTCTTGCCTCATAAGTCATGCTTGTGCATAAAAATGCTAAGTGTGTCCAAATGGACCAAATTTTATATAGAAATGGGAGTTTTTGGGTGCTTTGAATCCAATGGTCATATCTATTTGGACTCAAAGTACTCCAAAAATTAGACCCTCCCCACATCCACAAAACACATGCAAAATAGTATAAAAAAATGCCTCCAACAACAAATTTTTCCAAAAAGGACAAAATTTATATAAAAATGGGGGGTTTTGGGCCTTCTGAATCCAATAGTGAGGTTTGTTTGGACTCAAAATGACCCTCTTCAGAACCCATAAAAATAACATTTGAAACCCTTCAATCTAAAAGCTGCAAAGAAGAACTTCAAATATGAACAAGAAGTTATAGGAAGGTTTTAATACCATGTAGAAGTTGGTGGGCAAGATATATGTAAAACCCAACTTCACAAAAGCACAACGATCGCCTACAAGAAAAAATCCTATTAAATGGAAGAATGAAGCAAAGAAGAGAAGAGTGGCTCTCAAGATAAAAATATATTCAAGAGAGGAACAAAATGAATATTGAGTGTTACAATATACAAGGAGTGATCTCCTTATAAAGGAAATCAAACAAACTACATAAGATGACTTGCTCAACAATTTACCACTTTAGAAAACCCTAAAGTTGACCTAACCCTAAAGGGATAATATGACATTTAATAAAAGAAAACTTTTACTAAATGTCACCCACATGAATCACTTTGAATGTCATCCACATGAAGTGACAAAAGTCAAGCTTCAATAGTGACTGAATAGTGATCTACAATAGTGAAATCTTAAGTGTAGATAAAGGTAATTAACCTTTACTCTAACATAGATAAGGTTAAAGCTAGTAGTATTTCTCTTTCAATGTTTTTGAAATTTTAAGTGTCAATGCTTCTTGTTGCTATGATCAATTGTTGAGTTGTTGTTTTCTGTGGATGTAATATAATGTTGTAATCTTTAGGATCAAGGCCCTATCCCTACCTATTTAATAAAACACTAATACTTTTATAATTCAATTAAAAAAATAAAATTAATAAATATTATTTCTTTAATCTTATTTATAGTCCCCTTTGAAGACAATTCCCTAATGTTCCTATCTAAGTCGAGTCTAGTTTTTTTGGACATGCCCAGGTTGTTTTCTTCTTGATGCCCAATCACTAACATTTCATGCACTACTCATATTTGGATTTTGACTACTAATCATTGATTACTTGATTACATGGAACTTTAATTGATTACATGGCTTTTAGTGCTTAGTTTGATGACTTACACTTGATTGGTGTCTCAGATGATCAATGGAACTTGAGAACTATATAGAGAATTTGAAAAATGATACATTTATTATACTTTCTCTATAGTGATCAATTTCTATATGATACATGTCTATTGGTTTTTGTAGTGACACATAATTGGTATAATGATAGGTTTTAACTTTATCATAATCAATTAAAATGTTAAAAAGCTTGATTAGAAATAATGCCTAATGATATTTAGACTATATGATGCTCTTTTTTGTTCTATAAAATAATCATTATGTTCCCAAAAGTTGTATTTCATGTCACCATTGTATAACTTGTATTTTTCTTGGATCTTTCTTTGAAAGTCATTTTTTATGTTCATTTTCATTTTCAAGAGTCATTTTACATGTTCATTTTCATTTTTGAGTTGAATTGTAATGGAAGCATTTCTTCATTATCTTATGTGTCTTGATGGTCATAGACATTATAATTTGAAAGGGAATTTTTCCAAGGAGATCCTTTTGGCTTGCTTTGCCTAGACAATTAAAGACTTAACTTGTTTCATGTGGCTTTAAACAACACCTAGTATCATGCAGTACTAAGATTTTGATATCATCACAATTTATATGATTATGATGTAGGAGCATCCTGGGTGTAAAAGCAATCTTGCATCACCCAAAAAATATTTTTCTTTTCAATCTTTTCTATTTTAATAAGGACTAGTAGACAAGGTGGTTACTATTTATGGGAGCTTGCTATTTTTAGTAAGTTTCTCATATGAGCTTGGAATGTTCTCATTTTCTACATGAAGTTTCATTTTAGAGTTATAAGCCTACTATAAAAATCTCATTGCTCCAGCTTAAGTATCAAAGAAGGTATTGCAGATTTTTGATGGAAAAATTTGCAGAAAAATCTTCATGCTCACTGTTGGAGGCCTTAGACTGCCCAGATGAGGTCCAAAAACTCGATAGAAGGATGCTCCTATGGTTTTGAGCATGTAGTTCAAGAGATGGTGTTTTATGAAAAGTGGTTATAATAGCCAATTAGAGCAATGGTTCGAGAGTTATGGCCTTCCAAAGTTGGGCTACCTAAAATTTCTAAAATAATTGTCAAAGATGTATTTGGCTGACTCTATATGTATTGTTAGGGCCTGTCGGTCCTAGGTATTAAGTTTTATTATATAGAAGCTTCCTGAGCAGTGTAAAATTGCCTATTTAAGAAAGGTGTAAACATTGTCTAGAACAACTCTAGTTGTAGTTTATAGCATTTTCTTGCAAATTACTATGATATTAAGCCCCATATTTTGTTCTCAAATTTATTGTTGTTCCTTTGTTTCTATTAGGTTTATGGTGTTAAGAGGAGCAGCCGCCATCAAGAGGTATCAAAGCTAGAATTCTTGAGTGTGTGGATAGATCATCGACTGTGAGGCAGTTCACACTAGGATTGTGATTTGGGCTGAGTGTGTAGATAGATCATTGATTATAAGGTAGTTTGCACTAGAGTTTCAGTGAAAGCGCAAAAAATGTCTCCACAAAGAGAGCATGATAGAAGAGCTGTAGGTGTTACACCTAAGGGTTCTAGAGCCCTCCTAAGACAAATGCAAGTATTGGAAGAAAAAATGTGCAGAGGAATAAATCTTGTCATAAGAGATGAAAGTGAGGACGAGGACGAAGATGATAGAAATGTCAAACTAGAGATAGTTCTAAACCTAGATAGAGGAAGAGAGACTTTTTAAGGCCATCTCCAAGATTGGAAAAAGACCTAAGTTTGAGGTTCCCACATTTTTGGGAACCTTAACCTAGAGGAGTTGTTGACTGAAGCAATGAACTAGAGGAGTACTTTGAGTATGAGGATATTGAAGATCTTGATAGGGTCAAGTTTGCGAAGGTGAAATTGAAGGGACATGTGAAGATCTAGTGGCAAGAGGTTTAGCTAGAGTGAAATAGAAAGGGAGAGGACAAAAACACAAGATGGGATCAGATGATAGCTAAATTGAAGTGACAATTCATGTCCATGGATTATGAACTTGATCTATTAAAGAAAATGAAATGGTTGAAGTAAATAGGAAAATTTGTTCAAGAGTATACTGAAGAATTCTATCAAGTTCTCATTAGAATCAACCATGCAGAAGTTAATAAGGAGAAAGTAGCCCATTACCTTAATGGGTTAAGGCCAAGTATTAAGGATGAGCCGAGTCTACTTCAAATGAACAGTATTGAGGAGGCATACTAGGTTACCCTAAGAGTTGAGGAGAAACTAAGCAAGAAGTTTGACAATAAGAATAACTTGGAAGAGGTCAAGGTGGAAGATCTGGTGAACAATCTTATGGTGGTTGTAATGATAATCAGAAGAACAAGGATGAGGCTAGAAGTAGTAGTTAGAACCAGAGGGGAAACAATTCCAATCATTTCCATGATCAAAATAATAGAGATCGAAGAGGAAGAGGTAGAGGACAAGGATCTGGTAGAGGAGACTTCTATGGGAAATTTTTTTACTGCAGAGAAGAAGGGCATAAAGCATTTAAATGTAGGGTAAAAGCACAAATATGTGTCACCGTTTATGATATCAAAACCTGTTTTGGTCAAATTTCATTTCTCTATAAAAACTCAGTTTTATTTGAAAACTAAAAATACCCTTTTATAGATCTTAGATTCAATATCATCATTATATAAAATTTTGAGTGTTTTGATTAGTTATAATATGTTAGAATTTCAAAATATTACAATTCAATATTTCAACATTTTAGAAGATGCTCACTTAAAAAAGGGAATAAAAATAGTAAATCATACCAAAAAAACAAAAAAATTATATTTATCTCTAGAGGAGAGAGTCCTCTTCATGAATATGTAATTTTTCCTCAAGTAGGTCTAGATTTTATTGGGAAGTTTTGATGGGAGGAAAAAATTGTTGGCTTCTGAGAAGGTCAAGCTTGAGTACTTATAACAAAGAAAATATAGATCAAAAATAATTATTACTTTTTTTGTGCACTAGATATACATGTCAAGATGTTTTCAAATCAAAACAAAAAAAGATGATTTGCATTTTTTTTTGACGGGAACTACACCCTATATTTTTTATAGTTAAAAAAGGGACTTCAAAATAAAAGAAATGAATAAATTATTACTCAATTTTTTTTTAAAAAATGATAGGCATAAAGTTCATCCAATTCTACACATTTCATCAGTTTACATCATTTTCAAATTCTAAACACAAATACCATTTTTTTTGTCATTAATGTTGAACTGTCGCATTTTGATACCACGTTTCTTCATAAAAGGTGACACAAGTTTGTGCTTTTACCCTGTACCTGGTGCCAAGGAATGAAAAATCAAAGAATAAAAGGCCATGCCAGAGTTGCACATGTTTGATGAAGATGCTAGATCATGACATTTTGAAGATGTTGAAAGAGGAGAAGTCCTAGTTAACAGAAGAGTCCTACTGAGTGGTGAGAATGAACTTGATCAAAGAAGGAGCTTGTTTCACACAAGGTGTAGATGTGAAGATAAGTGTTGTGATGTGGTCATTGATGGAGGAAGCACTAAAAATTTGAAGTCCAAAATGATGGTCACAAAGCTGAAGCTAAAGAGACAAAAACACTTGTGTCCATACCATATTGCTTGGGTGCAAGATTACACAAGGTCATGGTCAATGAGTAGTGCTTAGTAAAGTTCAAGATCGGAAGCTACCAGGATGAGGTACTATGTGATATCATACCTATGGAATGCTATGTCATATGTTGTTGGGTAGGCCATGTCAGTTTGACAGGCATGTTGTACATAATAGCTTAGAAAATACCTACACTTTGACCAATGATGGAGTGAAGCATAAGTTGAAGCCATTGAAGGATAAAGAAGAAAAGGCATGTAGTGGTGTTAGAATATGTTTTGTTGATAGAAAATCATTTCTCAAAGGTATGAAACATGAGCATATGTGTTTTTCTATAATTCCAAAAGACAATAAAGAAGAAATAGAGGAGGTACCTGTAGAAGATGCAGATATTTTGGGAGAGTTTTCTAATATTATATTAGATAATGTACCTAATGGATTTCCCCCAATAAGGAAGATTAGTAACTAGATGGATTTGGTTCTAGGAGCTAGTTTTTAAAGCAAAGCAGCACATAGAATGACACCAATAGAAAGTGAAGAGTTGAACAGACAAGTTCATGAGTTGTTATAGGAGTGGTTGATTCGAGAGAGTCTAAGTCCATGTGTTGTACCAACCATATTAGAACCAAAGAAGAATAGAGAATGGATGATGTGCATAGATTCTTGCACTATCAAAAAGATCATAATCAAGTACATATTTCCATTGCCCAGGATGGATGATATTATGGATTGTTTGAGTGGGGCTGAGTATTGAACACAAAGATAGATCTGAAGAATGGGTACCATCAAATTCGTATCAAAGAAGGTGATGAGTGGAAGACTGCTTTCAAGACAAAAGAAGGATTGTATGAGTGGCTAGTCATATCTCTTGGGCTAACCAATGCATCAAGCACTTTCATGAGGCTCATGAATGAGGTATTGAAGGAGTTTTTGGGTAAGTTTGTCATTGTTTACCTAGATGATATTTTGATCTTTAGTAAGATATTGGAGAAGCGTTTGATTCATATTCAAAAGGTATTTGATAAGTTGAGGGAAGAAAAGTTGTTGATAAATCTCAAGAAGTACAGTTTTGTAAAGAAGGAGTTGGTGTACTTGGAATTTGTAGTCTCAGCAAAAGGTTTGAAAATAGACCCTGTGAAGGTGAAGGCTTTCCTTGAATGACCTACTCCAAAGAGTGTGACAAAGGTAAGATCTTTTCATGGGTTGGTTAGTTTTTACAGAAAGTTCATGAGAGGTTTTAGTAGTATTTGTGGACCCTTGATTGAGACAATGAGAGGGGATAGGAAATAACTTAAGTGGACTATAGGAGAAAGTAAGAGTTTTAATCTGTTGAAACAAAAAGTTACTAAGTAGGCTATTTTAGCACTTCCTGATTTTAACAAGATGTTTCAAGTAAACTTTGATGGTAGTCGTACTACAATAGGAGTTGTTATGAGCCAAGAAGGTAGGCCTGTTCCTTATTTTAGTGAAAAGTTGAATTATGCAAAAAGAAAATATTCTATTTATGATCAGAAATTTTATGCTATAGTTCAAGCATTGAACAAGTGGAGATAGTATCTTCATCGTAAGGAGTTTTTTTTGTATATTGATCATCAAGCTTGGCAATATTTGAATAGTCAAGGAAAATCAAACCAAAGGCATTTGAAGTGGGTTGAGTTTTCGCAAAGTTATACATTTGTTTTGAAATACAAGAGTGGAAAGTCTAATAGAGTTGCAGATGCTCTTAGTAGAAGACAACTTTTGCTGATAGAAATGCAAATAGAGGTGATTGGGTTCAAGGAATTTAGTACTTTGTATCTAGATGATCTTGATTTTAGTGAAGCGTAGAAGGCTTGTAAAAAACCTATTACACTTGATAGGACAAATTGCTTGGATTTCATGATCTAAGATAGTATGTTGTTCAAAGGAAGCCGGTTGTGCATTCCTAGCAGTTCAATGAGAGAGAATCTAATCAAGAAGAAGCATTGTGGAGGATTGACTGAACATTTTGGAAGAGATAAGACCATTGCTTTGGTTGGTAAGAATTATTACTGGCCATAGTTGCAACAAGATGTGAAGAAGTTTGTACAAAGTTGTAGAGTATGTTAGATGGTGAAAGGGATGAAGCAAAATACAGGGTTGTATCAACCATTTCTTGTACCAGAGAAACCATGGGAGTATGTCAGCATGGATTTTGTTCTTGGATTATTGAGGACATAGTGTGGTCATGATTATATTTTTGTGGTAGTTGATAGGTTTTCAAATATGAAACATTTTATTCCTTGCAAGAAGACTAGTGATGTTGTTCACGTGGCAGAGTTGTTTTTTAGAGAAGTGGTGATATTACATGGTCTACCAAAGAGTATAGTTTTAGATCAATATACCAAATGTGATGGCTATTTTTTGCATACATTGTGGAAGAAGTTGAAGATATATTTGAAGTTTAGTTCATCACATCATCCATAGACTGATGGACAGATAGAAGTTATGAATCATAGTTTGGAAAACTTATTGAGATGCTTGGTTGGAGATAAGCCAAAAAGATGGATATGATTTTACCATAGGCTGAATTTGCATATAATAATTTTTTTAACATGAGTACTAGTAAATCACCATTCTATATTGTATATGGGAGTAGTCCAAGAAATGCTTATGAATTGAGGCAATTGGATAAAGGAGAGATAAGTAGTGTTGAAGCAAAAGAATTTGATGAACATTTGAAGAACATCCATGAGGAGGTGAGGAAACACATCATAAATATGAATACATAATATAAGGCTAAGGCATATGTGAAAAAGAGATATAAGAAATTTTAGATTGGAGATGAAGTCATGGTTCATTTGACAAAGGAGCATTTTCCCGTGGGTACATATAATAAGCTGAAGATGAAGAAGTTTGGACTGTGCAAGATAGTGAAAAGGCATGATTCTAGAAATGCTTATGAAGTGGAGATTCCTATTGAATTGAATATTTCACCAGTATTTAATATTTTAGATTTGACAGAGTATTATGTAGGAGGTGATGGAGATGAAGTTGTAGAAGTGCAGTGGAATATTCTAACAGCTAGTTCAACTACAAAGGATATTAAGGAGATACTAAACAAATATATTGGAAAAAGTACAAGGAAACAAACTTATGAAAAATATCTGGTCAAATGGAAAGGGAGGCTAGTAGACAATTCATCATGGCTAGCAAGGGAGGAGGTTAACCATCTTGGTTTTCCTCTACACACTTAAGATGTGACGAAGTCACTTCTCAAATTACCCAAGGTATCTGATGTAGGAGCATCCTTGGTGTAAGAGAAATCTTGCATCACTCAAAAACATTTTTCTTTTCAGTCAATTCTATTTTAATAAGGACTAGTAGACAAGGTGGTTACTATTTCTGGGAGCTTGCTATTTTTAGTAAGTTTGTTATACAATTTTAGAATGTACTCATTTTCCACATGAAGGTTCATTTTAGAGTTATAAACCTACCATAAAAATCTTATTGCTCCAGCTTAAGTATTAGAGAAGTTATTGTAGATTTTTGGTGGAAAAATTTGCAAAAAAATCTTTAGGCTCACCATTGGAGACCTTAGATTCCCTAGATGAGGTATGAAAACTTAACAGAAGGGCACTTTTGCTATTTCAAGCCTATAGCTCTAGAGCTGACATTTTTGAAAAGCGGTTATAATAGCCAATTGGAGCAATGATTCGAGACTTATGGCCTTCTGATGTTGGGAATAAAAATAAAGGAACAACAACAAATGCGAGAACAAAATGTGTACTTATTATCACCGCAAATATAGAATTACATAAGTCACAAGTATAATATGCTAACCCACATGGGTGCCTTCATTATAGTAATATGCAAGACATTGCTGCAAACTATACCCAAAGCTGTTCAAGACAATGTTTGGGCCTTTCTTAAATAAGCAATTTTATGCCATCTGGGAAGGTTCTAGACAATGAAACTTAATACCTAGGGCCAACAGACCCTAACAATACATATATAGTTAGCCAAATACAACTTTGACAATTATTTTAGAAATTTTAGGTTGCTCAACTTTAGAAGGCCATAACTCTCGAACCGTTGCTTGGATTGGCTATTAAAACCACTTTTTAGAAATGCTAGCTCTTGAACCATAGGCTTGGAACCATGCAAATGCCCTTCTATCGAGCTTTCAGACCTCATTCTGGCACTCTAAGGCCTCCAATGGTGACCCAAAAGATTTTTCTACAAATGTTTCCATCGAAAATTCACAATAATTTCTCTAATATTTAAGCAAGAGCAATGCGATTTTTATGGTAGGTTTATAACTCTAAAATGAATCTTCATGTAGAAAATGAGAACATTTTGAGCTTGTATGACAAACTTACTAAAAATTGCAAGATCCTAGAAATAGTAACCACCCTATCTACTAGTCCTTATTAAAATAGAAGAGATTGGAGAGAAAAATGTTTTTGGGTGATGCAAGATTGCTCTTACACCTAGGATGCTCCTACATAAGTTTTGGAACATGTGTCATTACTATCAACATGTAGTCACCTGTAACTTGGAAAACATTGTTATTATAATCTTTTTCACCCTTAAGTTAGAATGAGCTAGGGAACTTGAATGGATCATTATTATAGTTTTGAATGGATGTTTTTTGGGTCCAAAGAGATAGAATGTTTTGATAGTTTCTTTAGTTGGTTGATTTAGTTGTTGAGAAAATATATGGAAGTGTTGCAAAGGAGGAATTCTTAGAAGTTTGTGGGATTTTATGGTGAAAATTAAAATATTTCTTGTTGGAGGTATCTTCTTCCAAATCTCCTTGATCTTTCTCTAGAATCATTTCTCTTTGAGATTTTGAGGTTATTATTTTGTTAAGATTCTAAATCATGTTTTTTGTTCATCACTATGAAGGTTTCAATAATAGGTTTAAGAAAAATGGTCTTTGTTGTGGCTTATTAGAATCATTCTTAACCAAATCAGAGTTTGTGAGTATTTCCTTGCTTAAGTTTATACAATGTTTCTCATACAAGTCTTACTTGGAAATTGTTATTAATGTATTATACTCATCTTAGCAAAGATTATATTTGATAAACCGTAAGTAGAGTTTCTTGTTTCTAAAAGGGTAAGCTATTTATTTATTAATAATTTTGTGTTATACTATAATTTGAAATATGTTGTTATCCTCTTTACTTGAGTTCCTCTTTTTTCTTATTTGTTAAGGGTGACTTTGTCTAACCTTATTCACTATATAAATTAGACCTATTGTTTATTCTCTTACAAATATCACCTCAACTCTAATCAAGGGTTCTTTACTTAATGTAAGTTAAACTATTTTGTACACTCTGAATGTTGTGATATTGGGCTCTCAAAACTAGTAGTCATTCATTTATAATTTTTGTAAAAATTTGTTTTCAATAATTAAGTGTTGACAATCTAAAAGAAGCATTCACATTCCAAACTAATTAATTATTTGTAATATATTCTAGTTGTTATGACAATTAGTTTTGAGACATGTTTATCTTCCACATGAATAAGTTGCATAGGCAATTTTTAATAAACTTGTTGTAAATCAATTTTCAACAAAGATTGTATATTAACTTCTTAGTTAAAAAAAAAAATTTATAGAAGAATGACTTTGGGAACATAATCAATGTATATAGAAATATATTAGAATTTCATGAAACTTACATTGTATTTGCAATATATTATGCATACTAATCTCAAAAGAAGTAACAACAATTTTATGAATGCAATTTCCTAATTTGATATAATGCATGCATTTACGAGTATAGGATGTTACATATACTTAATGATGAATTGTATTCTCTACCTCTATCTATCCCTCTCACGCTATTGCAAATGTAACCTGATCCTATTGATAACATAACTTTATTATCTTCATAATTTAAAGTTTTCTATTATGGAAATGATTGGATTCTTGTAAGTAGATGCATATTTGATTTGAAGCTTTGAAGCCATCACTTCTCTATTCGAAACTTTGTTGCACAAACAACACTATTCTTAATGGTCTACCAATTTACATTATCTACTACACAAATTTATATAAAAATAAATTACTTTTTTGTTCTAAATGAAGTTCAACATTTGTTCCATAAGCCAATTCCACACTAAGATCTAGTTGCTAGTAAACAATATTATTATAGATATACAAAATAAATAAATATAACCAAAATTTAACAATGATCTCATAAATCAAAAACTAATTAAACATACATCACTTACTGACCTTTCCAATAATTTTTGTAGCAACTACAGCTAACAAACTAGGATGCCATGGATAGACACACAATGTCTTCCATCATTCTTTAACACTGACATGAACATATTAAAGATGCAACTTTTACAAATAGTACGGAGCAATGAAAAAAATAATAGCAATTAAAACAATATTTGTGTAGCAACAATAGTTTGAACACATTATCTTCTGAATCTGGACAATGGTGATTCTCACCCTATAAGAATGGATTCTACAAATATAATTGAGTTTGTAACGGATTCACACATTTATACTAAAATTGTAAAATAAGATATATTATTTCTTCGTTATCTTCTAAAGAATGACCATCTTTAAACATCACAAATTAAGGAAGAAATTAAGCTTAAAAAAATAAGTCAACTTTGTTTATTTAACACTTTTAGGCTAGAAATCAAGCCGTTGTGTGATGCTTCAGTCTCCACTAAAAAATATGAATATGAATGAGGTGCGCTAATTACCGCCCCCTGAACTAGGAGTCGATCCCAGAATCCTTTCCTTCTTTCCTCCTCTCGAAACCTCAATGTGACCCATTGCAGGGCTGGATTCTGATGTCGATAGCTCCTGTATTTTTAGGCCAGAAGACTCATGTTCTGCATCGCCCCCGGTTCGAGTTTCCCTAACTTGGAATACATCATTTTTTTCACCATTTTATTCAAATAGGGAAAATCAAATTTTGGACTTTAGAAGCAAGCTCACTGCCCACGTTTGTAAAAGAGCATGTGACAGAATTGCTCCTCTTCACAGATTTGTAATTTCTTCCTAGTGTTACCTAACAATTTGTTATACTTCCAAGTGTACTAGCTATATATACCTCTATATATATTACGCCGAGAGTAATCGTTCTCGAGGCGCCTATTTTTATTTAATCCCAAAGCTATTTTAATCAAAGTTGGGATTAATGAAAATAAAAATAGGTGCCTCGAGAACGATTACTCTCGGCGTAATATATATAGAGGTATATATAGCTAGTGGCAGTCGCGGCGCAATAGGAAAAATATTTACTTTTTATTTTTTATTTTGATAAGGTTACTATAAAATTGTTAATTAATTTTTAATTTGAGTTGTTTGAAGTTAGTATAAAATTATGCTTCAAAATATTTTTAAAAATTTAATATAAGGAGTTTAATATAGATTAAAAATATATTTTTTATTTTTGGGATATTGTAATGTAAAATGTTATAGTCATACATAGATATATGGTTAGGGACAAAGTTACCATTATAGTTAATGTTAACCTTAGGGATAGAATTAGGGTTAGGGTTAGCATTAGAGTTAGGGTTGGAGTTAGGGTTAGGGTTTGAGCTATGGTTAAGGTTAGGGATAGAGTTATGGTTATGGTTATTGTTAGAGTTATGGTTATGGTTTAGATTAGAGTTATGTTTATGGTTAAGGTTAGGGTTAATGTTATGGTCATGGTTAAGGTTAGGGTTAGAGTTATGGTTATGGTTATGATTAGGGTTAGTGTTAGGGTTATAGTAAGGCTAACGTTAGAGTTATGCTCATGGTTAATGCTAGGGTTAGAGTTATGCTTATAGTTAGGGTTAGGGATAGGATTAGAGTCCAATTATGGTAGAGTTAGAATTAGGGTTAGAGTTAGGTGTAGAGTTATGTTTATGGTTAAGGTTAGGGTTAGAGTAATGCTCATGGTTAAGGTTAGGGTTACGGTTAAGGTTTGAGTCAAATATTATTTTAAATTTAATATAAGGAGTTTAATTTAGATAAAAAATATATATTTTATTTTTGGGATATTGTAATGTAAAATGTTATAGTCATACGTAGATATATGGTTAGGGACAAAGTTAGGGTAAGGGTTTGAGCTAGGGTTAGGGTTAGATTCTAATTATGGTAGAGTTAGATTTATGGTTAGAGTTAGGGGTAGGGTTAAGGTTAGTGTTAGGATTAGAATTAGGGTTAAGATTAGGATTAGAGTTAGGGTTAGGATTAGGGTTATAGATAGGGTTAGGGTTAGGGTTAGGGTAAGGTTCTAGGTTAGGGTTAGGGCTAGGGTCAGGTTTAGGGTTAGAGTATGAGTTAGGGTTAGAGTTTGAGTTAGGGTTAGGGTTATAGTTTGAGTTAGGGGTAGACAGGGCATTATAATTTGGGTTAGGATTAGGGTTAGGTTTAGGGTTTGAGTTTGAGTTATGGTTAGAGTTAGGGTTAGAGCTAGAGATAGAGTTAGAGTTAGGGTTAGAATTAGGGTTAGTTTTAGGGTTTGAGTTACCAATAGAGTTAATTTTACAGTTGGGTTAATGTTAGAGTTAGGGTTGGGGTTAGAGTTTTGAGTCAAGGTTAGGGTTAGAGTTAGGGTTAGGGTTAGGTTTATATTTAGAGTTAGGGTTATATATAGAGAGAGTTATATCAATGTTAAGGTTAGGGTAAGGGGATTGAGTCAGGGTTAAGGTTAGAGTTAGAGTTAGGGTTAGGGTTAGGGTTTCAGTCAGGATTAAAGTTAGGGTTAGGGTTAGAGTCTAATTATGGTAGAGTTAGATTTGCAGAAAGAGTTAGATTTAGGGTTAGAGTTAGGGGTAGGGTTAGGGTTAGGGTTAGGGTTAGAGATAGGGGTAGACAAAGGGTTAGGGTTAGGCTTAGGGTTAGGGTTAGGGTCAAGGTTAGGGTTAGGTTTAGGGTTAGAATATGAGTTACGGTTAGAGTTTGAGGTATAGTTAGGGCTATAGTTTGAGTTAGGGGTAGACAGAGTATTAGAATCCTAGCTACGATTAGGATTAGGTTTTGGGTTACGGTTATGGTTACGGTTAAGGTTAGAGTTAGGTTTTGGGTTATAGTTATAGTTAGGGTTAAAGTCCAATTATGGTAGAGTTAGATTCAGGGTTACAGTTAGTGGTAGGGATAGGGTTACAATTATAGTTAGGGTTAGGGTTAGAGTTAGAGGAAGGGTTATATTTAGAAGTTTTCTTATGGTCACAGCTATAGTTAGGAGGGGAGTAAGGGTTGGGATTTTAGATTATATTTATTATTATATAAGGTGCCCTATATAATAATATGTATATTCCCACGCTCATGGATAAGGTTAGGGAAAGAAGTAGGACTGTGGTTATTAGTGTTACATTTAGAATTTCATTTAGGAGGGCATTGTGTGCTATTTTTTCCCCCTATTCAACCCATCACTGATGTCTGATCTGAGAGACATTAAATGGGATAGGTTCTTTGCAGAGGGTTAACATTGCTAAAGTTGGCGGCGAACATTTTGTGTTGGCTCGGTTTCTTCATTGACCACGCTAGATCATTTTTTCTTGGTCGGGTTGATTCATGCTACGAGATTCGATAACTCTTATTTCTTCGCGAGCTATCTTCCCATCTTCCCAAAAGTGCAAGATGTTGCCATGCATTCCCATTCTAATGTTTCTTTATATGCTAGTGTCTTCGAAACACTCTAAAGCCTAGAATTGCACAAGATGCTGCCATGTATCTCCATTCTGATGCATCGTCATGCTACATTGTTTCTTCAATTCTCTGAAGCCCAAAATTGCATCATGCTACCACGCATTACCTTTCCAACATTTCCTCACTCCACAATGCTTTCATGAGTCTTTAAGACCCAAAATTGTGCCACATGGAGGGGGTTCACACCTTTTGTGCTATCTGCTTCGTTTGTTGGGAGGAATCTCTTCACTACATCTTAGTCATCCATTGGAAATAAAGCCAATCTTGATCGACGAATGTGACTTAATCCTTCATTGGGAGGAGTTTCCTTGTTGCATCTCAGTCATCCTTTTTGAGGGGATAATCTACATCGACAGTTGCGACTTAATCCTTCATTGGTGAGGATTCACGATGCATCTATGCCGTCTATTTCGAGAGGAAGACCTTCATCGATGACCATCATTCATTTTTGGGGAAACCAAATTCCCCCTTGGGATCAACCTTGCATTTTTTGTGGGAGGTTAAGACATCATGTTATCTCTTTTCATAGTTTTTTGCCAGCGACATGAATGTCTTTCCTCTTCTTTCCATGAGTCTCCATTCTAGCGCCTCCTTAAGTTGCATTGTTTCTGCAATGCTCTAAAGCCCAAAATTGCATCATGCTACTACATGTCACCTTTATGACATTTCCTCACTCTGTAGTGCTTTCGGAAGGCTCCAAGGCCCAGAATTGTGCCATGTAGTGGGGGTCCCCACCTTTCCTGCTATGGTTACAATTTAGATTTTAGGGTTATGGTTAGAATCAAGGTCAATTCTAGAGTTTATAGAATATTTAGAGTTAAGATTAGGGATTAAATATACATGAGGGTTAGCATTGGGTTGTATGATAATTACAGTTAGGATTATAGTTAGATATATCATTTAGATTAGGTTTTAGTCAGGGTTTAATTAGACTTAAGATTAGGGTGAGGATCAAGGTGAAGTCTATATTAGGGTTCATATCATGGTAGGATTGAAACTAATGTTAGGGTTAACATTGAAATTATGATTAGGGGTAAGGTGAAGATTTATATTTGGTCATGATTGTGGTTTGTGCTAGGATTAGGGTCTAAGCTATGATTAATTTTATTATTGTACCTTTAGGGTTAGGGTTTTGTTTAAGTTCATGATTATGGTTACAACTATGGTTCATGGTTCAAGTTGAAAGTTTGGAATGTGATTAGGATCAGGGATTAGTAAATTTTTTAAGAGTTCGGTTATAGGTTTACACCATGGTTAGGACCTTGGGACTGGATTTAGAGTTTAATATCATGGTTATCCATATAGGTAGGTTTAGGATTTTGATCAATATTTTGGAGTTTTTTTTACATTATGGTTAAGGGTTAGATTTTAGGGTTAGGACTATAACCAATATTAGTGTGTAGGTTTTTGGTTTAGATTATGGTTTGGACTAAGATTTTCGTTATATCAATAGGGATATGTTTTAGTGCTATAATTATAGTTTAATGTTGGATTATAGTTATATTGTACATCATTGTTGGGGCTAGGGCTAAGGTAGGGGTTGTTGTTAGGGTTAACTAAGGATGACAATTAGGATGGTTTATCTTTTCAAGTAGAAAAAAAAACTCATATTGATTCAAAAACAAAGAAATTATACTTCGAAAATATTTTTATATGTCATAATAGATTCATTTATTTTAATTATTGTATTAGTTAATTAGTTGTTTGATGTTTCAAAGTAAACATGGCTTATTTTATTTAAATTTAAATAATATTATTGTTTTGAATTGAATTTAGCTTAATTGTTAATGATCATATTTATATTTCTAATATTAACTCCAATTTGATCAAAGACCAAATATTTTTTTGGTATTTTTGTAAATGAACTTGCTTAACACTTCCCTATTTCAAAGTTAATAAAATATCATTTCTATTGTCTTAGATTTGAGAGTAAGTATATTAAATAAGTAATAATAAATGAACATTATGATTAATATATTTCTAAAATAAAAATATATTACTTAAAAACTTGTTTACTTTAAATGAATAAAGTACTCATTTACTTGTAAATTTTAAAAATAGAAATTAATCTACATATATATAAAATATTTATTCTTTTTCTTATTTGCATACAAATTAATTAAAATATAAACTTTAAACTACATAAATATTTTTAAAATATATATCCATCAATAAATAGTTTAGAATAAAGTAAAATCTAAAAATTAGACACATATAGAATCTTTTTAATTTCTATATACATGTTTTTCTAATTTATTTATACAAACATGCAACTGATATTTCTATTATCCATTTTTTTCCATTCTAAAAAAATCTAGATGTAAATAGAATTTTTTTAGATGCATGCAATCTTTCTAATTTTTTCTACATACATATATTAACATTTCTATTTTATATTTTGTTTTTACATTATGGTTATTTCAATCAAAATATGTAGATGTAAATAGAATTCTTTTCAAAAAAATTTATTTAAATTTAAATAACATTATTGTTTTGAACTGAATTTAGCTTAATTGTTAATGATCATATTTATATTTCTAATATTAACTCCAATTTGATCAAAGAACAAATATATTTTTGGTATTTTTGTAAACGAACTTGCTTAACACTTCCCTATTTCAAAGTTAATAAAATATCATTTCT
This sequence comes from Cupressus sempervirens, assembly GCA_028749045.1. Lineage (NCBI taxonomy): Eukaryota > Viridiplantae > Streptophyta > Pinopsida > Cupressales > Cupressaceae > Cupressus > Cupressus sempervirens. The sequence goes on along the minus strand of CM053785.1, from coordinate 400,679,118 downwards.
ATTGTCTTAGATTTGAGAGTAAGTATATTAAATAAGTAATAATAAATGAACATTATGATTAATATATTTCTAAAATAAAAATATATTACTTAAAATTTTTTTTACTTTAAATGAATAAAGTACTCATTTACTTGTAAATTTTAAAAATAGAAATTAATCTACATATATATAAAATATTTATTCTTTTTCCTATTTGCATACAAATTAATTAAAATCTAAACTTTAAACTACATAAATATTTTTAAAATATATATCCATCAATAATTAGTTTAGAATAAAGTAAAATCTAAAAATTAGACACATATAGAATCTTTTTAATTTCTAGATACATGTTTTTCTAATTTATTTCTACAAACATGCAACTGATATTTCTATTATCCATTTTTTTCCATTCTAAAAAAATCTAGATGTAAATAGAATTTTTTTAGATGCATGCAATCTTTCTAATTTTTTCTACATACATATATTAACATTTCTATTTTATATTTTGTTTTTACATTATGGTTATTTCAATCAAAATATCTAGATGTAAATAGAATTCTTTTCAATAAATCTAGATGTATATAGAATTCTTTTAATTTTTTACATACATAAAATCTTTCTAATTTTTTTCTACATACATAAAAGAATAATTTCTATTTTCTATTTAAAAAAAAAAAAGCTATCATAAAGATTGATAAAAAAATTGATTGCATATGCATTCTTTAGTTTGTGCACTAAATGCACAAAATAAATTGTATAGATTAAAACTTCCCGTGCTAGGCACGGGAATATACAATAGAAATATTAGTTACCAAGAATAGTCGGCCATAAGCAATCAAATCTTAAACTCTGCAAAATTTCTTGCAAGCAATCTTTGTTCTGTCTTCGGCTGAAAAGGAAAAAAAGAATTTGAGATCTGAGATTGTTTAGATTGCCCTATTCGATTCAAAAAGCCATGGAAGTCACCGCAATTACATCTCCAAGAGGCCTAATGTGCCTTGATTCAGTACCCACATGCTTATCTCCACGAAAAACTCTGCACAGGTCCTCTAGTGGCCTCAATTTCGGTCATATAAACAGAATTCTAAATCTAAATGAAATTAATTAAAATTGAAATATAAATCAAAGTAGAATATTATAACTAATTTTGAATTTCAATTTACTTCTACATCTAAATCTAAATGAAAATGTAAATAAAAAATAAAAATCTCACCTGCAAAAATGTTACTCCAAAACTTCAATTTACTCCTATTCAAAAACTCCAATCTAATCCTCCAATAACCTCCACCTCTTCCTTCCTGCAAAAACATAAAATGAAAATGAAATGAGGAGCCTTGGTTTTATAACTTCTGAGAGGCTCCTCATATCCCCCAACAGACGTCTCTTCACATTCCACGAATTTGTTTCAAATTCCCCCACTCCCCACAAAAAAAAAGCATGAATGTGCATGCAAAATTATATTTAACAAAAAAAAAAATCATATTGAAATTATTTCGCCCCTATTTTTTCGGGCCCTATTTTTTCGGGTCCTACTTTTTCGGGCCCTACTTTTTCAAGCCTATTATTTCGGCCTCCATTTGGCTTCCTATTATTTCGGCCAGCTATTATTTCGGAAATTCTTTTTTAATATTTAATTTGGAAGTTTGTAACTGCTCCCAATTCTTTTTTATTGACAAGGAATCTTGGCATATTCCCGTGCTGGGCATTTGTACTGCCATTGTATAGAACGCCTCTCGGCATAACAACTTTTTTTAAAAGCTCCTCGTCAAATATTGCGTTCAGATCCTTGGGGAGGAAGTCTTTGGTAAAAGGTAATGAAACCTCCCGTGATGTGAGGAGAATAAATTGATGGTCCAGAAAGATAGCAGTGCAGTGAATTTGAAGCCCACTTTCTCCTATTGTCGTTGTTTCTGACCTAATTCCATGAACACGGTCATTTTTATGTCGTTCAACCTTCAACGGTAATCTTTTGACCAACTGTCCACCAAATAACTTTTCCTCTTTTTCATTCCCATAAAAATGATGTGGCACTAAATGCATAGTTATCAATAAAAGAGGTGACGCTGTCATCTTCAATGAATTGTTCTATTTGTGCCATTTTCTTCTTCTATTCAATTCCTTAGAACAATTAAGCATTCCTTTGTGCATTTCTCTATGGTTATATTTTGGTAATATTGTGTATTTTATTGGTCAAATGTAGATTTTGGTCGATACAATTGGTAAACAATTTATTGTTTTTCTACATAAGAGATGTAAAAAATGTAACGAGTATTTGAGATTGAATAATGCGATATTTTAAGTAGGGTACAATTATATTCAATTATTTCTCCATTCAACTAATTGACATTGTATCAAACAAATGATATAATTGAATCGTTAACAATGAGATAATAGATAGTGAAATCTTACCTTATGCTAGTGATCGACCTATTATGATAAACAATGAATAGATTCATCCTATTTAATTGTTCAAAATTTAGTAATATCAAGCCTAAGTGAAGGTGATGATCTCTACTAGGGTTCGTATGACTTTCATATGAATCCTTCCATTATTGTCATCTTTCATACCACATTTATTGCGGGAATAGTTTTAGGTTGTTATGGCCTTGACCTTCTCTAACCTAGTAGTTGATGCTGGTGCTGGAGATGCTATTGTTGGTGTGAATGGCTTCGCTGAACAAACGTCCACATAAGTTTATTCCTAAGGTGTTCCATAAGGTAATCATTCTCCTAATATTGTCCTCAATGCTAAATATTTTGACAATGCTTGTGCATGGCTTGAGCAACAAACCTTGATAGGCTATTTTGTTCTAGTTGCAATCCTTCTGAAAGCATGCTTCAAGAATGAGTTTCCAAGCTCTGGACAACATAAGGTGTCTGCCTTGAGGGTGTTCAAAGCCTTACTAGGGTTTTTTCTTTTTCATTTTGGTATCCCAAGCCAGGCTGAACATGTGTTTACTCATGGCCTTTGGTCTATTAGGTCTACCCTGTTAGTCTTTTAAAAATGGTCTTGAGATTTTTCTATCTTTGATGATAGTAAGCTTAAGGTCCTAGTTTGGATGGAATTTCCATGGTTAGCCATTTTGTGTTGGTCATTATTGCACCCCATTGCACAAACTATCAACAAGGTGATATGCCTTGAGCCTAAAGAATTTTATAATACTTGACCCCAATGTAGGATTTGTGTTGAGGTTGATCTTTCCATTGACCTCAAAGAAACTATGGAGATTTGGATTGGTGGTACCACCTAGAAGGTTCTTAACATGAATCTTTCGAACACCTCCTATCATTGTTGGTCCATGTAACAAAAGATTAGGGATTATCCCTTGTTGGAGCATAATCATCAGCCAACTTTCAAAGCTATGCCAATGCCTATGACTAAAAAAGATGAATGGATCATTGTTGTGAAAAAGGGCAAGGGAAATATTGTTGCTAAAGTAGGTTTCTCTTCCCAACACACTGGATGACCTAGCTCAAGTTTGGTGAAACTTGTCTCTCCAATTCCTTTGCTAATTCTTACATTTCTCTCAAACCCTAGTGCTCAGCAGATGGCAGATACTATGGATTTAGAACTTGGACCCACATAGGTTCGAGTGTCATGAGCAGCTTCCATGATCTTTACCTAGTCTCTTGGTCATTCTTATAGCTTAGAAGGCCAAGAAGAGCTCTCTGATAGTGGGGAGAATCAAAGGTTCACCTCTATAGGTGATCCCTCATTTGAGTCCTCTATGGGTAGGAGGGTGGCATGCAAGTTGGTTGATGATAAATTTTCTCTCATGGAATGTGCAAGGGCCAACAGACGTCCCTAGAAAATATTATGTTTGTGATACTAGGTGCAGACTTGGTAATATTGTTGTTATTTTCCTTAAAGAGGTCAAATTTGCTAGATTTCTTCTTAGCTCATCCTATCATATTATATGGCCAGATAGTACCATGTTTTCTTTCAAGCATGAGGCTAGCAAAGGTGGTGTTGTTACTCTTCTTTCACCTTATTTACTTTCTTTAGTTATTTCACATAGTTTTGATCTCATGCAAAGAACTATATGGATTTTTTTTTCTTTTCAAAATCATTCTTTTGCTATTGCTAATATTTATGCTTCTAATGATGGTGTAGATCATTGACACATGTGGTGTTGGATGGCAGATCATCTGCCCCTTGCCACTTGGGTCCTTTGTGAGGATTTCAATATGGTTGAGCTAGTTATTGATAAAGGAGGACTTCTTCCTTTTGGATGGTCAAGTAGAAAAAGAGAAGCCACATTTTACATGAGCAATAAGATAAGACTTTGTTATCCCAAAACTCACCTCCACTAGTCTCGTGGGGTTTGGCACCCTTGGTCTAATTTTTGAGTTGGTACTGATAGGGTTTTCAAGACACTAGACTATGCTATGCTTATAGCTCACTCCTTCTTTTGCTTCTCTCAAGGAAGGGACTTACTTGTCACTCCCTTGGTAGGTGTGATCTTGTTAGATCACTTTCCCATTCTTTTTCCTATCCTCTAACACATAGCTCAACCCTATATGTGTAAAATGCAGTTTTATCTTAATACTTCATTGTTGTCTCATACACCCACTATTGCTCATAGCTTACACATTTGGAATCTTGAGCCATGGACCCACTAACATGTTGGCTGGATTAAATGGTGGAATGGTTCCATCATACGTACTGTGAGATTTCTTTGCAGCTATGGTATATAGTTGGTTGAATATCATAGAAGATCTTATGTAGCCACTATTAAAGATCATTGTATGGCCTCAAAGACCCTTGCCATAAATCTAACTAATATGGATTTGTAAACCTAGCTTTCCAACCTTCATCACCAAAAGAAAATAGCAAATAGTTATGCAACTTGGGGAGCATAGATTAAGGCTCACCTCCACTAGTTGGATGTTGGTGATCAGGATTCTAAATACTTTTTTCAAGTCCCCACTGATCATCAATCTATTGTGGGAGTCAAATAGATCAAGGAAGGTCCACATATTTTTGTGACCTTCATGATATTTTTTAGGCTTTTATGCACCACTATTATAAATTTTTCACTCACATGGTGCTTCAGCTATGTAAGATTAGGCTGTGCAAGTTTGCATCGCCACCACCCAATAGGCTTGCTCTTGAGTAGTATGTCTTTTGTGAGTAGAACTTGTGCTTGTTAATCTCAAAGAGGCTATTTTTTCCCATGGTAGATGAAAAATATCATGGTTGCGATGAATTCTCTTATGAATTTTATTAAACCTTATGGGTTGACATTTGTTCTGATCTACACAAAGTTTGTCTTGAAGCCTTTAACTCTCAATCCCTAGGGAACATAATTAACAACGGTAATATTAAATTCATACCTAAAACTGGTGAACCTAAGGATATCTACATCTTGAGGCCCATCACACTTTTGAATGTCTCTTACAAGATCATTTCCAAGGCTATTTATTTAAGATCTGACATTTCTTGCATTAGATTGTGCACCCTAAAAAAATTGGCTTTATCAAGTCTAGGTATATTTTGGATAACATCATTGCCATCTAGGAAGCTATGAAATGAGAGCATCAATCCAAATAGTAGGCTCTACTTCTCAAAATTGACTTTGCTAAATCTTATGACCAGATTGAGTGGCCCTTCATTC